>CAXITT010000216.1:488273-517115 GCA_964033795.1 Lymnaea stagnalis | reverse complement strand
TCTACTTCCTCAGGTAAGTTCAGACTTACTAACTTCATGATGTTCTACTTCCTCAGGTAGGTTCAGACTGACTAACTTCATGAGGTTCTACTTCCTCAGGTAAGTTAAGACTGACTAACTTCATGAGGTTCTACTTCCTCAGGTAAGTTAAGACTAACTAACTTCATGAGGTTCTACTTTCTCAGGTAAGTTAAGACTGACTAACTTCATGAGGTTCTACTTCCTCAGGTAAGTTAAGACTGACGAACTTCATGAGGTTCTACTTCCTCAGGTAAGTTAAGACTAACTAACTTCATGAGGTTCTACTTTCTCAGGTAAGTTAAGACTGACTAACTTCATGAGGTTCTACTTCCTCAGGTAAGTTAAGACTGACGAACTTCATGAGGTTCTACTTCCTCAGGTAAGTTAAGACTAACTAACTTCATGAGGTTCTACTTTCTCAGGTAAGTTAAGACTGACTAACTTCATGAGGTTCTACTTCCTCAGGTAAGTTAAGACTGACGAACTTCATGAGGTTCTACTTCCTCAGGTAAGTTAAGACTAACTAACTTCATGAGGTTCTACTTTCTCAGGTAAGTTAAGACTGACTAACTTCATGAGGTTCTACTTCCTCAGGTAAGTTAAGACTGACTAACTTCATGAGGTTCTACTTCCTCAGGTAAGTTAAGACTGACTAACCTAATGAGGTTCTACTTCCTCAGGTAAGTTAAGACTGACTAACCTAATGAGGTTCTACTTCCTCAGGTAAGTTCAGACTGACTAACTCCATGATGTTCTACTTCCTCAGGTAAGTTAAGACTGACTAACTCCATGATGTTCTACTTCCTCAGGTAAGTTAAGACTGACTAACTCCATGAGGTTCTACTTCCTCAGGTAAGTTAAGACTGACTAACTTCATGAGGCTCTACTTCCTCAGGTAAGTTAAGACTGACTAACTCCATGATGTTCTACTTCCTCAGGTAAGTTCAGACTGACTAACTCCATGAGGTTCTACTTCCTCAGGTAAGTTCAGACTGACTAACTCCATGAGGTTCTACTTCCTCAGGTAAGTTCAGACTGACTAACTCCATGAGGTTCTACTTCCTCAGGTAAGTTAAGACTGACTAACTCCATGATGTTCTACTTCCTCAGGTAAGTTCAGACTGACTAACTCCATGAGGTTCTACTTCCTCAGGTAAGTTAAGACTGACTAACTCCATGATGTTCTACTTCCTCAAGTAAGTTCAGACTGACTAACTCCATGAGGTTCTACTTCCTCAGGTAAGTTCAGACTGACTAACTTCATGAGGTTCTACTTCCTCAGGTAAGTTAAGACTGACTAACTTCATGAGGTTCTACTTCCTCAGGTAAGTTAACTGACTGATTGAAGTACTCGTTCTACTTCCTCAGGTAAGTTAAGACTGACTAACTTCATGAGGTTCTACTTCCTCAGGTAAGTTAAGACTGACTAACTTCATGAGGTTCTACTTCCTCAGGTAAGTTAAGACTGACTAACTTCATGATGTTCTACTTCCTCAGGTAAGTTAAGACTGACTAACTTCATGAGGTTCTACTTTCTCAGGTAAGTTAAGACTGACTAACTTCATGATGTTCTACTTCCTCAGGTAGGTTATGACTGACTAACTTCATGAGGTTCTACTTCCTCAGGTAAGTTAAGACTGACTAACTTCATGAGGTTCTACTTCCTCAGGTAAGTTAAGACTGACTAACTTCATGAGGTTCTACTTCCTCAGGTAAGTTCAGACTGACTAACTTCATGAGGTTCTACTTCCTCAGGTAGGTTCAGACTGACTAACTTCATGAGGTTCTACTTCCTCAGGTAAGTTAAGACTGACTAACTTCATGAGGTTCTACTTCCTCAGGTAGGTTCAGACTGACTAACTTCATGAGGTTCTACTTCCTCAGGTAAGTTCAGACTTACTAACTTCATGATGTTCTACTTCCTCAGGTAGGTTCAGACTGACTAACTTCATGAGGTTCTACTTCCTCAGGTAAGTTAAGACTGACTAACTTCATGAGGTTCTACTTCCTCAGGTAAGTTCAGACTGACTAACTTCATGAGGTTCTACTTCCTCAGGTAAGTTAAGACTGACTAACTTCATGAGGTTCTACTTCCTCAGGTAAGTTAAGACTGACTAACTTCATGAGGTTCTACTTCCTCAGGTAAGTTAAGACTGACTAACTTCATGAGGTTCTACTTCCTCAGGTAAGTTAAGACTGACTAACTTCATGAGGTTCTACTTCCTCAGGTAAGTTAAGACTGACTAACTTCATGAGGTTCTACTTCCTCAGGTAAGTTAAGACTGACTAACTTCATGAGGTTCTACTTCCTCAGGTAAGTTAAGACTGACTAACTTCATGAGGTTCTACTTCCTCAGGTAAGTTAAGACTGACTAACTTCATGAGGTTCTACTTCCTCAGGTAAGTTAAGACTGACTAACTTCATGAGGTTCTACTTCCTCAGGTAAGTTAAGACTGACTAACTTCATGAGGTTCTACTTCCTCAGGTAAGTTAAGACTGACTAACTTCATGAGGTTCTACTTCCTCAGGTAAGTTAAGACTGACTAACTTCATGAGGTTCTACTTCCTCAGGTAAGTTAAGACTGACTAACTTCATGAGGTTCTACTTCCTCAGGTAAGTTAAGACTGACTAACTTCATGAGGTTCTACTTCCTCAGGTAAGTTAAGACTGACTAACTTCATGAGGTTCTACTTCCTCAGGTAAGTTAAGACTGACTAACTTCATGAGGTTCTACTTCCTCAGGTAAGTTAAGACTGACTAACTTCATGAGGTTCTACTTCCTCAGGTAAGTTAAGACTGACTAACTTCATGAGGTTCTACTTCCTCAGGTAAGTTAAGACTGACTAACTTCATGAGGTTCTACTTCCTCAGGTAAGTTAAGACTGACTAACTTCATGAGGTTCTACTTCCTCAGGTAAGTTAAGACTGACTAACTCCATGAGGTTCTACTTCCTCAGGTAAGTTAAGACTGACTAACTTCATGACTTTCTACTTCCTCAGGTAAGTTAAGACTGACTAACTTCATGAGGTTCTACTTCCTCAGGTAAGTTAAGACTGACTAACTTCATGAGGTTCTACTTCCTCAGGTAAGTTAAGACTGACTAACTCCATGAGGTTCTACTTCCTCAGGTAAGTTAAGACTGACTAACCTAATGAGGTTCTACTTCCTCAGGTAAGTTAAGACTGACTAACTTCAGTACGAAAACTCTAAACCTAAAGTTGGATTACTTAAACAAAAAAAGGGACACAACAAGAAAGATCCAATTAGGTAACACCTTAAAATAAAAGCACATACCACATACTTTGAAACGAAGTTGAAACATAAAGTTTCATTAAATTTATCCAATTAATTCAGTCACAGCTTCATATGTTTCCAGGTACCGGTATTGTGTTGAGTGGTGTAGCCTACGTATTGGTGGATGGGACGCGTTGACCTTCTATGACAAATCATATGACCACGTACATTATGATGAATTTGAAACATAAAGTTTCATTTCATTCGACTTCTCACAATACAATAATGAAGTCGTTCAGCTTCAACTTGTACAGCAAGCGAGTCACTAGTCAACCAATCCACAGAGTCACTGAATTGTGTGTGGTTGATAGCAGCAGAGTTTAATTTCGAGTGCTGTGTGGCCAAATGGTCTAAACTGAGCAAATCTCAAGTTGGTGGTCTGGAGTTCAATTCCAGCCAGGGCCCAGTCAAGCTATAACATCACCAGCACCCCGGGTAGATGGGACTCGTTAACCTTGGATGGCAATTCATCTAAGAGAAGGAAACTCTGAAATCAAACCCGGAGATGGAGTCCCGAAAGGAGGATAACATTGATACAATGAAACATTCCGAAAACATTCACACTGGTGCCAAGCTGTATCATCCATTGATGTTCCCTTGGGTTACCCAGCGCGTGGAGAGAGGCGATTTGCTTATAATCCTTGAAGTATAATCCCAGGCCATGTGGATTTCGTCCTCCGAAGCCCACTCCATCGTCACATTGTGACGGACGGATGCCAGCAAAAAAAAAAAAAAAGAAAAAGAAAAGACAGTAGCTACGAGAGATGCCATATGGGTTCATATGTTCACACTCACGTTATGGTTAATGTAGTATTTGAGACCGATCGAAGGTAACTTTCTGATTTTGGCGGAAACCCAAATTTGATCAGTAGCAGGTGCAGGAGCAGGAGCAGGTGTAGGAGCTGTAGCAGGAGCAAGAGCAGGAGCTGTAGACGTAAGATTCCTTTGAAATGTGTCGGAAAAAAATGGATTTAGTGAAGTTAGATGGATGGTGGAGTATCATTTTCGAATAATATGTGAATTAATATGGAAAAAAATATTAGTAAGCGGCGGAAAAAAATGGGGAGGGGGAGAGAGAGGTAGGGAGCCTTTTCAATTGACCTCAACAATCCATTTATCCGTATCTCTGATACAGTTTGTTATAACCATGATAGTGTAAATGATGCTATCAGTCATAACTATGATAGTATCAATAATACTAACATTTATAGCTGTAATAGTAATAGTATTAGCCAAGACCTAAAACAAGTTTCTGATTTAGGCCATATCTATCATTTTCACCAGGTCGAAGCACTTATAAAAAATACCTGAATCCGGGCCCTCGGTGTTTAAAGAAAAGGTTATCATTTTTGTTTAAAGTGTTCCACACAACGGGGAGAAGTGAAAACTGCATGTCTAGATCAATAGAGCATTCAGGAGGGAGTCAAAGGTGAAGGCTTCAAACCACTAATAGCTTAATAATAACATACTCCTAACCCAGCGGTTTTCAACCTATTTACTGCCATGACTCCTTTATAACATTTGCCAAATTGTGGCGGGCCACAATAAGAATTATACCTTGAAACCTATAGAGGTTGCTCTGCAAGTTCTTTCTCAGACATTTTTTTATAAATTCATACACCTATTTGCAGTTTTGCGTTTAATAAATTCATACACCTATTTGCAGTTTTGTGTGGAGGCTCCCAACTTTTGAGTTTAGAAAAAAAAAATGCAAATCATATTTACCTTATTTTCGGGCAGATAAGATGACCTCCTACTTTTCCTGTTAAAATATAGCGTTTGGTCTAATAGGCCTACTCCTCGCAACAGACTCTTCCAACGCACACCAAAAAAAAAAAAAATTAAAAACATCAGATTTGATTAAATTTTTTATTTTCAAATGCATATGACATGCAGGAACTTAGCAGGAAAAAGTGTCACTTATAAACATAATGATAATAATAATAATTAGTGGTCTTATATAGCGCGGTACATACGGCTGTTTGGCTGTTTGTCATCAAACATCTAAAGATAAAACAGTGTAAGTGGATTAGACTTTTCCTAATCCACTCTAAAGCTGACTGGAAGGGTAAGGCAACAAACCCATGGAAGCTGCCGGGCTGTTGGTTTTTCTAAGCTGTCAAACCAATCTGGAACTAGAGGGGCGCCTGTCACGTAAGTTTCAGCTTGCCGTATACCAGATTATAAGACGACACCTGGTGTATAAGATGACCCCCGACCTTTTGAAAAAATGTTAATGGGTTAAAAAGTCGTCTTATACGCTGGAAAATAATGTATTTGAATTTAAGAAAAAAACATTTAAAAGCAGCCAAAATATTTAGATTAAATTAGCTGCTTACATCTACCGTATGAATGAAAGCTTTTTTAATATAATAATTTGATGTAGCTGTTGTGTAGTCAGAGATTATTACAATAAGAAGCGTGCATGGTCACTGTAATTTAATATTAAATTGTTAAAATGAAATTTCAAACAAGTAAAAATTCACACAAGTCCATACAATAGAATGATCAACAAAACAATTCAGCCATAATCATAATAAAAAATACGGTATCCATCTTTCCAAGACAAATTATGTACATTAAAAAAGGAATTTAATTACTTTTTTTTTTTTAAATAGAGGTATTTCCCTCTTAAGAATTGAAGATAATAATGGGACATAACCAATGAATTTATTAAAAAGGGAAACAACGTTATATATTTACTCACATTTAAAAGGAAATAATAATTAAAAACAAATAATAAAATATTTAATATTTTTCTCTCAAAAATTTTTATCAATTTTATCTGAACACAAAAATTTTTTTTTGTTGATTGATAAAGTATATGCTTCTATTATTTTAACTTAAATATCTAAAATTTCAACTAGTGCCTCAGAAACTTTAATAAATAAAGCAAATTATATCATGACTTACGTTAAATTGCCTCAAATTTTGTTGTTTTGCAGTTTTAAATTTTCTAGTGGATATGACAAAGTCATGTTCCAAATAATAATAATATTATGCAGATGTCAAGGGATCCCCCGACTTTGAAAGTATAACCCTGGCCAAGGTTAGGCGACCTGAAATCAAACAACAAACATACTTTTATATCATTAGTGTACAATGATAATCCCATGAAGTACTGGATTTTTACAACATTGTTTTTAGGAATTCTATTTCCTCTCGTAGGTTAAGTGACACATACCACATCGTACATTAAAATGAATTTGAAACATAGAGTATAATTTAATTCATCATAACAATGCAGTCAGAGCTCCATATGTTTCCAGGCACTGGTATTCTGTTCAGTGGTTCAGTCTACTTGGTGGATGGGACTCGTTCCTTGGATGACGAATCACCTAAGAGAAGTCAAACTCTGAAATCACACCCGGAGATGGTGTCCCGTAGTTGTCATGACATTGACACGATGAAAACCCCGACAACTCTGCGACGTGGAACACACAGGCTACGTGAGACACAAGGGACAATGCTTGTCATCTACTGCATTCTGGTCTAGTTCCAGTCGTCTTGTACTAATACAACCCATTGGAACAAATGAGCAAGGACGAGAAAGTGTGGATGACGAGTTGAGCATTTCTGCCTCACTTTAAACAAAAGGACAGCTCATGTCTAGGCTACTACTTAATTCGAAGCCTTGGACCTTGGTCATATATTCACATACGAAGAACGAACACTTTAATGTAAAAATACTCTTTAACCTATTGTTTTTATCACTCTATTTATATTCCTCTGAAATGTGTCCGATTAAAAACGGATTTGTTGATCATTAATCTATATCGAACAAAGTGATATTTTATTGGTTCCATTAATTGCAATCTATGATTATTATATATATTTATTATATATCTATTTTTTTATTATTTATTTATTTATTTATTTATTTATTTATTTCTTTATTGATACATACATATATCTACTGGATTATCAACTAATATATGTATATATATATATATATATTCTTAAAATCTGTTCAAAAGGCTGGGAAAGATTGTTTATTATTCTGTTATTAAAAAGAGAAAAGTCGTTGGTGATTTAATAAATAAAAGCTGTGTATTTATTAAAAATAAGTTTACTCTTTTGTTCCCGAAACAGTGTTACAAAATTAGAAACGCACTCGAGTGTTGAAAAAAAAGGGGGGGGGGACTAGGGAGTAAATGGAGCTAACGCGGTTTTAAAATCATAATTTTAGTTATAACATTTTTTTTTTTAGTTTTCATTTTATCTAGATCAATATACATGGATGGAATCACCTACATTTTATCTAGATCAATATACATGGATGAAATCACCTACATTTTATCTAGATCAATATACATGGATGGAATCACCTACATTTTATCTAGATCAATATACATGGATGGAATCACCTACATTTTATCTAGATCAATATACATGGATAGAATCACCTACATTTTATCTAGATCAATATACATGGATGGAATCACCTACATTTTATCTAGATCAATATACATGGATGGAATCACCTACATTTTATCTAGATCAATATACATGGATGGAATCACCTACATTTTATCTAGATCAATATACAGGGATGGAATCACCTACATTTTATCTAGATCAATATACATGGATGGAATCATCTACATTTTAACTAGATCAATATACATGGATGGAATCACCTACATTTAAATGTAAGTTAAAAAACGAAATGTTTTAAAGCATGCTGCTATTTTTCATTTGATAATTAATGCTTACCTCTACTTTAACAGTCATGCTTTTATGATGAAGTATAATTTGAAAATAGAATGCACATGTTTGATACTTAGCAGGAACTACATTCAATTTATAGGCCTTTAACTTTATAACGATGTAAATGTAGTTAAATACAGTGTTATTGATTTTTTTTACAACTTATGAAGCTGCAAAGTGTCATTAAATAAAATATACCGATAGTTGCGAACAAGAAAATGTACGTTTGGCTCATGATCAGGAGCCGCCAATTTTGAAGAAACCTTGCCTAAGAGTGTACGGCACTAAAATCAATGTAATTCGGTTTAGTTAGGAGGTGGTGGTCATCTTGTACGAAACTAAAAATTAATGTCTGCATTTTGGCGTTACAATAGTAAAATAATGAAGGAAACGTACTGATACTTTAACCGTGCCAGCAGCAGTTTATTAAAGATATTATGGAAGCCTTAGGTTGAGTAAAAACAAGCAAAGAAACAAAGTTTTTTTAAAAATTTTCAAGATGTTTTTCCACTCTTAAAAATTAATGATAATAATGGGACATGACCAATGAATTCATTGAAAAGGGGAAAAAATGTATATATTTACTAATTTTTACACACAAAAAATTTTTAAAACAAATTATAGAATGTTTTATATTTTTATCATACAAATTGCTTTAAAATTTATGTGCAGACCAAAATGTAGCTTTAAATGATACATTGCAGGCATTTTATTATTTTCACACTAATATTTTAGAATTTAATTAGTGATACAGAAACTGTTATAAATAAAACTTGTTAAATTAAGACGTCAATTAAATTGCTACAATCGATATCGGGCTCTGAGTTCTTTATAATTTCTAGTGGACATGATTAAATCGTGTTCAAATCTGATTATAAAGTAGCGATGACACCTCTAAATTGTTTACGTCAGAGGCACTTATTCTGGGGGTTTAACGACCCCTTCGAGTAGACACACATGCTTTACAGTTTCACAGACGTCCGTTTGGAGACCGGCGCTAATCGCAATGTATACCATGCAGGCCCTTGCTCCACCAGCTCGGGAAGAAGGCTGCGGAGAGCCAGTCATTCGCAGATGACGTGCAGCTATACAAGGATGTCCCTCCCTCTCTTGTCATTTCCGGACTTTGCGGGAGAGCATTGGTGACATCAAGACATGGATGACACTAAGCAAGTTAAAGCTTAACGTTAACAACACGGAAGCACTCCTCATTCACGATCACAAAATATCCTCTAACTCAACTCTCCCCACGTTTTTCAAGTAGGTAACTCCGACATACAGTTTACATCCTCCACTGCAGAGGCGTAGTGAAAGGCTGGCAGGTTGGGGGCAGATGTCCCCGGGCGCCAGCTAGTTAGGGGCGCCAAAATGTGCTTTGATATTATTTTTGTTTAAAATAATTGGCTTTGAGAGTTGAAAAAAAGAAAAAGGGGCGCTTTAAAATGGATCTTGTCCCCGGGCGCCAAACACCCTCGCTACGCCTCTTGAATATTGTTTGTATTCTGTCTAACAACATGTCTCTGGATAATCATATCTTTCACATTTGTCGCTCAGCATATACCGCTATTCGTCAGATCAGCTCCATCCGCCACTAACTCACATTTAACGCAACAAAAACCCTAGTCTGTGCTCTTGTTCTCTCTGGTCTTCACTATTGTAACTATCTTCTATCAGGTTCACCAAAACACTTCTTAGAAAAATTACAAAAGGTTCAAAACTGAGCTGCTAGGCTAATTCTAAAGGCAACAAAATGTGATCACGTCACACCACTACTTCATTCAATTCATTGGCTCCCTGTACAAGCATGGATTGACTACAAACTCTCTGTTCTCGGCCACAACTTTTTCTCGAATTCCTTCCATTCCTATGTAACCGAACTTCTCTCTGTCTATTCACCCCTTCGACAGCTTCGCTCCTCCGCAGATGCGCGTATTTTTTCTGTCCCCAAGACTCGCACAAAACATACGGTGAACGATCGTTCTCTTTCTGTTCTCCCAAACAATGGAATTCTCTTCCACCACACATTCGCAATATACCGACCATCACATCCATCAAAGCTACACTCAAAACACATCTCTTTAAACTCTACCATCCTGATTCCCCCCCTCACCCCCCCCCTTTTTTTTTCAAGATACGTCACTGCACACATTTTATTTTACGCCCATGAACTATATTAATATTCTCATGTCCCAACCACTTTTAAACCGAATATTTTTTACACAATACTTAAATTGAGACGATTTCATTTCCAAAAAGAAAATATTACGCACCAAACGC
Organism: Lymnaea stagnalis; assembly: GCA_964033795.1. Classification (NCBI taxonomy): domain Eukaryota; kingdom Metazoa; phylum Mollusca; class Gastropoda; family Lymnaeidae; genus Lymnaea; species Lymnaea stagnalis. The sequence goes on along the minus strand of CAXITT010000216.1, from coordinate 506,810 downwards.
AATTGCGGTATTAAAAAAAATATATATATCATTTAGCGAAGTTATCGGGAATTACATTTTGCGCGCTAGTGAACTCATTATTGAACCACGCTCTGGCGTATATATATATAGCCTGCATGGTGGTGATGGTGTTTGACCTTTGCTGGCGAATTATATTGATAGATATTTCAAGATTTTGGGAGAGGTAGTGCGTCTAAAATAAACATAACTAAATCTGAAATTATCGGGATTCGTAGATGGAAAGATAGATGCGAATTCCCGTTAGGAATATTAAGGAAGGATAGTCTTAGGATTTATAGGATTTATTTTTCCAACAAACAGACTCAAACTAACACAGAAACATGGCAAAACATTGAACAATCTATAAAAAACAAAACATAATTGAAAGACACAAATACACAGCACACACAATTTTTGGCAGGAGCACAATCATAAACATAAATATGTAATTCCCAAAACCATATACATATGGAACATATGGGGGCCTCCCCAAACAATTTTGAAACAAATCAACGCACACATCAGGAATGACATATTTCAATGAAAAATACAAAACATTGAAAATACAGTATTAATCCAATCTAAGTTAGAAGTTGGGATTAATTCACAAGACATACAAACTAAACTAAGACAAAGAAATAACATATAGACTCATATACAACATGACATCAGTATCATGAAGACTATGGGCGCCCACAGGGGGGGGGGGCAAGGGGGTGAGCACTTGCCCTCCTCCTGGATGATTGGATAAAAAAAAATTACACAAAAATAGACAAAAAATTTATTAAAGTAAAGAGAAAATAAGTAGAAAGTAACTAAGCTGATGTCCTGTCCGTTCGTTCACCATACAAATACGCTACAGTAAATTAAAACTACATTAAAACATTACTACAAAAATTCTCCCCCCCCTGGAAAGTTAATCCATTTCTTTTGGTCCCCCCCCCCCTAGAAAGTTTTCTGCAGGTGCCAATGATCAAGACCATACAAGGACAGTGTTAGGCACATATAATGTCAACTCTGCAGGACAGGGGCTGATAAGACAGAACAACATTTATATCTGACATGCAACACAATATTACAGACTAAATCTACACTTAAACAAATCATAACACTCAACACAATACCAGCATCCATAAACAAGAAACAACACACAAAAAGTCTGATATTACTTTCACAAAACAGAAAACATGTATGGCACCACAGACTTAAGGCTTTTTTTCCACAAACATAATTACACAAACATTGTTGCATTAGAAACACTTTTTTAGATTTAAAATACAAAACATAATTCAAAACATAAGTCAAGAAAATATAATGACAAAATAATACATTCAAATAATGTGTTTATCATTCCAATTCATTTAGACATCATGTTAAAAAATTCATAACAGAAACACATGTTCAATTTAGCACACACCATTATAATGTACAACATAACAGAAACACATGTTCAATTTAGCACACACCATTATAATGTACAACATAACAGAAACACATGTTCAATTTAGCACACACCATTATAATGTACAACATAACAGAAACACATGTTCAATTTAGCACACACCATTATAATGTACAACATAACAGAAACACATGTTCAATTTAGCACACACCATTATAATGTACAAGTTCTGTTCAGTTCAAACTTCGGAAAATTTGCCTGTAATTATTTTAGTTTTACTCTGTATTTATCTTAAATGATTTTGATTTTTAAAAAAAAAGAACAATCCATGGACCAACTACACCAGCATCCTTACATTAGGACCAACTGAAACCTAATCAGCGAGAATCTCACCAAGGGGTGAGGGTGTACAAACAAACAAAGATTGGGTAGTCTGATAACTAGATAGCAAGACATTGGCATTTTTATTTTCCGATTGCTGGCACATTTATCGTTTTCCATTTGAGCGGCTTCTGTATTTTGTCTCTTGAATAGTCCTTAATTGTTATTTAATTATTACTACACTACACACCAATGGTGTAACATTTTTTATGTAGCCCAGTTTTATTTGTATTGAGGGGTGGCATTTCCAAGAGCTGTAGATTTGATTTCTTGGAAGGGGGTGGGAAACTGTTTCCCACCTCCCATTCTTCACTAACCCAAAACAATTGTATACATATAGTATAAAATATGTTTTTATTTAATAATTGGAATAATACGTTAAAAAAAAAATAAAAATAATTTTTAAAAAAATGATTAAATCATGTTTAAATTAATAATAATATAGCGATCCCCCTCAGAGGTACTCAACCTCCAATGAACGACCCCATCGGGTAGACGTAGATGCTCTACAGTTAAGAACTACCCCTTGTTTGCGTCTCTCCGGCCGTGTTGACTTGGGTTACGGAGTGCCACAGGCGTCCCTTTGGGACCGGCTCTATTTGCAATGTATACCAGGCACATGTTCCTCTCGCTCCGGAGGCATTCATTGTGGGGAGCCAGTCATTCACACAGGACATGCAGCAATGCATGCACATTCATCTTTTGCCGATTCCGCTGTCCAGACCTTGCGGGAGAGCATTGGTGATATCAAGACATGGACGACACTGAGCAAGTTGAAGCTTAACGATGACAAAACTGAAGCACTGCTTATTCAGGATCACAAATCATCATCTAACTCAACTCTCTGTGCTCTTGTTCTCTCTCGACTTGACCATTGTAACTCTCTTCTATCAGGTTCACTCAAACACATCGTAGACAAAATTTACAAAAGCTTCAAAACTGAGTTGCTAGTTGCCCAGATTCAACAAATTCTAGATAGCAATGATCTCTGGGTCAGTTCACAAGACTCGACAAATTCTAGATGGCAATGATCTCTGGGTCAGTTGCCCAGAGTCAAAAAATTCTGAGTGACAATGATCTCTGGGTCAGTTGCCTTGACTAAAAATTCTAGATGGCAATGATCTGATCTCTGGGCCAGTTGCCCAGAGTCAAAAAATTCTGAGTGGCAATGATCTATGGGCCAGTTGCCCAGAGTCAAAAAATTCTGAGTGGCAATGATCTATGGGTCAGTTGCCCAGACTCACTCAAGAGAGATGCCTGTGGAGTTCACGTCCTTATTCCCAATTTGGTTAAGTAGCAGAAGTGATGGAGTTATTTTAAAAAAAAACAATAAAAAAAAACAAGTTAGTGTTCATGTGGTGGATGATTTTTATCTCCGAGAAGCCTGTGGTTGTATTCTGTCCCTTTTAGGAAGTGGTTGTCCTCTGATCATGTCAGGATGGGGTTGTCCTCTGATCATTTCAGGATATGGTTGTATTCTGATCATGTCAGGATGTGGTTGTATTCTGATCATGTCAGGATGTAGTTTTTTGTCACCGGCAGAGCATTAAAAATTAGTTCCTTGGTTTATTGTAAACACACGGATTGGTACGACGGGAAGGAATGCTGGACAAGTGGGGCAATGCTGGACAACGTGGGGCAATGCTGGACAACGTGGGGCAATGCTGGACAACATGGGCGATGCTGGACAACATGAGGCGATGCTGGACAATGTGGGGCGATGCTGGACAACGTGGGGCGATGCTGGACAACGTGGGGCGATGCTGGACAACATGGGGCGATGCTGGACAACATGGGGAGATGCTGGACAACATGGGGCGATGCTGGACAACGTGGGGCGATTTTGGCTAAATTACGAGCAACGTGGACACAAGGTGATGTGGGCTTGTGAGACAAAGTGGGGGCAATGTGGGACAACGTGGGGTTGATTTGGGACACAGTGGAACAATGTGGGGCGATTTGGGACAATATGGGTAGATCGCGTTTTTACCCGACATGCTTGTATGATGATCACTTGGCTACCAGACATATTTGTATGATGATCATTCGTTCACGAGAAATGCTTGCAAATGTTGCTTGTGAAAGACACTGATTTAATGTGGGGACCACAAGTTCTTAAAATCTTCTTGTTCAGTCATTTTCAAGAACGTTTTAAAAATAAATCAATTCTCAGAGCACGCACTAAAACATTGAAACAGTGATAATAGTTTAAAAATAACATAATTATAATTGTTGTATAAAAGCATAAGTTAAAAATGTCTGTAATTTAGGGTTTATTAAGTGCAGTTCTGTACTATAATAATCCTCTTTTCCTGACACGTCACATTGCTGGAGCCCCACCCCTTCCCCTCGTCGTATATCCTCACACAAATCTGAGCCTCCCCCCCCCTCTTCCTCTCCCCCACCTCCCCCTTTTTTTAGACGCATGACGTCATTAATGGATACATTAGTAACAGTTGTTTTTAATACATTGTTGATGCATTAAATTGAAGAAGACATTTAGGAAAGAATTAGACGTAAAAGAAGTTTTTTTAAAGTTCTTATTCAATTTTTGTTCAAGGAAAAAAGAAGTCATTTGATATAAAAAATTGTTTTTACATTCTAAAAAAATTAATGGTAATAATGGGAAACAACCAATGAAGTTATTAGAAAGGGGAAAAAACCCTTACATATTTACAAATTTTACAAATAAAAAAATTAAATTTAAAAGATTATAAAATATTTAATATTTTTGTCCACGGAATTTTATTAAAATACATTTGCTGACAGAAACATTTTTTTAGAATGATAAATTGCATGCATCTTTTATTTTGACGTTATTAGCGAAAGTTTTAATTGGTGACATACAAACTTTTATAAATAACGCAAATTTCATTTAGACTACAATTAAATTCCATGATTCGTTCCCTTTTAATTGTTTACAATTCTCTAGTAGACATGAATAATTCATGTTCATGCATTAACGATCATATATGGCATCTTTCCTTCATCGTGAGACGATAGATTATCTTCATAGCTTGCAGCTCTTGGTGAGACCAATCCTCGAATGGCAGTGTTAGTTACATTTCCCACACACGAATGTGGTGGAGCAGAATTAACCGGCCTTCCTCCACGCTCCTTTTGCAGCTGTTTCCGCCCTGTTTTGCTCCTCGGCATGTAGTGATGCTGCCTTCACAATGCCCCGCCATGAGGATCGATCCTCTGCAAGCACCTTCCAGTTTGAAATGTCGATGTTAGCCGACTTCATGTCTCTTTTGCATATGTCTAAATATATCTAGGCCGTCCAATATGCTACAATATGAGAAGTTAAATGGTGATAGCAACAACTTCAATTTCCCAAGCTTTCTCTTCTTGGGGCATGAATAGCAACATGTACTCATGATGGAGACCTAACCCTAACCCTAACCCGGTTTTTTTAAAACTCGATGACGTTTTTGGTTCAGTCTTCAAGTTTCAAGTAAGGATTTCAGTTTCAACTCAAAAACTCCAGCTACCATATCAGACCGGTCGCATGGTTGCCGACTATGAAGTAAGTTTCGCTGATTTACATCCATTTCCGATTACACTTGTATGTTAAAATAAATCAAGTTTTGCCCTATTTCCTGGCCATCGCATCTTGGTCATTTTTTAGCTCTATTTCTTGGACACCCCATGAAGTTTGAAGGCAATATAACTTTCTATCCAGACGATGTGTTAACTTCAAAATTGTAGCTATTCACAAATCGGTGATGGACAACACAGTATTCAGGTCTTATTGTGTTTTGATGTTTTGCAATAGACATCAACAATGTTTTGTCGAGTCAGCTTTACTGCGCGTTGAGGAACGCGTGAAAGTTTCCAATAGGAATAGCAAAATGGTATGAAGTCCATTGAAGTTATGAAACGGCTCCTTCATTAACAGCCTTCTTCAGATCTGTGATCAACCCTGAATCCACATACGGTAAAAGCGAAATGGTACGACCCTATGTCACAGAGTCTGCTCAGCATGGATATATTTGGTAAATATCCGCTTTTCTGGGGGTGTATTTTTCTGATCTGTAAAACAAATGGCATCCATGTCTCCTCTGTCAGTGCTGGCAGTGTTGTTTCTGCCAGGGTTCACATTAGTGCTACTCTTTCTCTCAAGCATGTCATGCTATGTTCAAATTGGCGTCTGGTTTTTTCCCGATTTGCCGTTTAGAATTTCGTCTTGCTCAAATTGATGTATCCCACACCCATGCACGCCACCAATACAAACTGCATAGAAACAGCAGCAGATAATATAATCTCTACACCAAATACTCTCACTAAAAAATAGCTGTACTGAAGACTGACACACTACCGAGCGCATTGTATCATAGATATAGTTAAGGGGCGTGAAAAAATGGCGTTTGCGAGCCCTGGATGGGGGGCACTAATTGGGATTATTTTAAAGGGCCTTGTATGCATGTTTTTTCAAATGTTCAGCCAGCCCCCCCCCCTCCCAATGGCTCTATATTAGATTTTATAAAAGATTTATATGAAAAACTTTGGTGTTAGGGGTTGTCAAATTAATAATATAGTTTACCATTTGACCATTTTGTCAATACAGTCTGAATTAATTTTCAGGTTTTTTAATGTTTTAAAGCTAAAAAAATGTCTTTTGATATTATGGCTTAATCTCGCGAGACACCTTAATTCAGCAGACGACACACTACTGTGTCACGACACACAGTTTTGGAAAGAAATATGCAGTCGAGCTACTAAGTTCAATAATTTAGTGCATTTAATTTGATTTTACCTGTCCTGGCTTATGACGACAATTTGTTAACTTCTGTGACTTGCGGAAATTAAAGGAAAAAAAAATATTTTAATCGAAAAGTGTTTAACCGGGACTTTGCGGTGTGGGAAATTTCCCTGGAAATCTGTTTAAAACAGTGTAGGATCCCGGCAAATTGGGAGAGAAACCCTAATATAAAAACACCGTAGTTGTCCAAGGTCGCCAGCATGTCTACAGATGTGTGATTGGCAAACAGGACACTGGGAGAGGAATGGTCCCACCAGCTTCATTGGTCATTGACCAGCTTGCTCAGAGATGTTTTGATTGTCTGAGGGTCAAGTTTCCGCTGGCCATTGGTATGTTATAGGTTATAGATAAATGAGATACGGGGATTGTCCATACAACTAAAAGGCTAAATAACAGAGACAGATGAGATAGGGGGGTCTGATTGTCCATTCAACTTATTTATTTCTTATGTTCAAGAAGTGATATGCAAAAAATAATAAAATGAAAGAACGCGATTTTGTTTACTCCCCATGAATAATTTGCACTTTTATTTCCGTTTTGTCATAACATTGTCTTTGCCCGTATGGCCAATTTAAAAAAAAAACATTATAAAGTTTACTATGAAAAATTAAAAATTAACAACAAGTGTATTCTATCACCAAGAGAGAGGACGGGGAGAGGACGGAGGTTAAAATCGATAATCGAACGTACCGTTTCCGCTGTGACCCCCCACCCCAACCCCCTCCTTTTTGTTTTGTTTTTTCTAAGTTATAAAAAAGTTGACATGATTAATTCATCGCAACCCACCCCCCCCCCACGTTCCCCAAATGGATTAATGAGAGGACGGAGGTTAAAATCGATAAACGAACGTCACGTTTCCGCTGTGACCCCCCACCCCCACCCCCCCCTTTTTGTTTTGTTTTTTCTAAGTTATAAAAAAGTTGACATGATTAATTCATCGCAACCCCCCCCCCCCCACGTTCCCCAAATGGATTAAAAAAATTGGGTGCTACGACAATGAGTCAGTAAAAATAAAACTACAAATTATTACAATTAGTTCTGTGAGTGTTACATACCTCTCCATGGTGTTTGCAAGTTTGATCTAAGTTTATATTTAAGTACGTCTTCACGTTACGACTTGGTGGTCATCCAAAGAGAGTACGACACTAAAACCAATCCATCATTATTTTGTTACGAGATGGTGGTCATCCAAAGAGAGTACGACTCTAAAACCAATCCATCATTATTTTGCTACGAGATGGTGGTCATCCTAAGAGAGTACGACACTAAAACCAATCCATCCTTATTGACAGTGTGGTGCCTGGTGGGCACTGGCCCAGGGCCCAGCGCTTGTAGGGGGCCCCACGTTTGGGAGAATCACTCTTTTAGAAGCATCGTGCATCACATATTTTTTTAATGAATATTGAAAGAGTTTTATCATTTAATTGGATTTAAAATTCCCAATTTCTAAATTTTAACTCGCGATATGTACCAGCACAAAGTTGGACAATTTTAAAACTATTAAAGGGAAGTAACTCTCATCAACAAGATTTACTCTTTCAAGAAATAAATAGAAAAAACAAGGAGTTAAGAATCAACTTCGCAGTACGATGGGCAACACCAGCCTTAGGTAAACGTCCACCCTGTGCCAAGTCCGTTCGTCGCCCCCTTCCCTGTCCATGTATGATCCAGGGGTGCTTTTTCTGATTTGCGCTGCGGAAAGCTTTTTGTTCCCCATATTCTGTCTGCTGACATGATTTTAAGAGGAACAAGAAAATACGGTATTAATAAATTAATTTCCACGCCCTTTCGGTTGGTCCCAGCCCCAGTGCTAGTATCCAAATTAAGAATGCACCTTTCATTGTATGTAAACTCATTGGATGAAAACTCATTGGATGAAAACTCATTGGATGAAAACTCATTGGATGAAAACTCATTGGATGAAAACTCATTGGATGAAAACTCATTGGATGAAAACTCATTGGATGAAAAGCGATTGTACGAAATGTTAGAATACCGTTTCTCGACCCGGGACCCGAGCTTCACACTTCACAATAATAAACTAAGGGAATTTAAATATTTACTGGGCGCCCCAGGAGCCCCTAGGCCCACGGCGCCCTGTGCGAGGGCACAGGTCACACACCCTAGAGGCAGTCGTTGCAATGGGACAAAACCGTTTGAACTGGCGTTCACATTTGTGCATAACAAAATGACATCCTTAGGATCTTTGTCTTTCAGCCCATGATCAATAAGAACAAAATAATAAAGCTGTATCATCCACATGATGTTCCTTTGGGTTATCGAGCGGCGTTGAGAGAGGCGATTTGCTGTTAGGAACCAGCTTATAATCCTTGAAGAATAATCCCAGGCCTCGTGGGCCGAAAGCCCTTTCCATCGTCACTTTGTGACGGACGGATGCCAGCGAAAAAAAAAAAAATAATAATGATAATAAAAAAAGTTCAAACTAAAAATTAATTATATTAATGGGACACAACCAATGAATTGATTAAAAGGGGAAAAAACTGACATAATTACTTATTTTACAAAAAGAAACTTTAATTTTATAAAATCATAAATTATTTATTATTTTTGTCAAAGAAATTTAAGTACAATTTATTTGCAGACAGAAAAATTAAAAAAAAATAATAAATTGCATGTATTTTTATATTTTCTCATTAATATCAATGATTTCATTTGGTGATGTAAAAACTTTTATAAATAAATCTAATTAAATAAAGACTTCAGTGACTTTGCTTTTGTTAATTAAGACTTTCCCAAATGAGAATAACAAAATTATCTAGTGAACATGAGTAAAATCATGTTTAAGAACGTAATAACAAGGCTCTCCCCACTGATGAAGAGTTCACCACTTCCCGGGTCTAAGACTGCACTTAAACCAAACCATACCTGCTCACGGCAGATTATACAACATTTCGTCTCATCAGTGTACAGTGACAGGCACAAGAATTACTTTGCATGTAAATGAGGTTCTACTTCCTCAGGTAAGTTAAGACTGACTAACTTCTTGAAGTTCTACTTCCTCAGGTAAGTTAAGAATGATTAACTTCTTGAAGTTCTACTTCCTCAGGTAAGTTAAGACTGACTAACTTCATGAGGTTTTACTTCCTTAGGTAAGTTAAGACTGACTAACTTCTTGAAGTTCTACTTCCTCAGGTAAGTTAAGACTGATTAACTTCTTGAAGTTCTACTTCCTCAGGTAAGTTAAGACTGACTAACTTCTTGAAGTTCTACTTCCTCAGGTAAGTTAAGACTGACTAACTTCTTGAAGTTCTACTTCCGCAGGTAAGTTAAGACTGACTAACTTCATGAGGTTCTACTTCCTCAGGTAAGTTCAGACTGACTAACTTCATGAGGTTCTACTTCCTCAGGTAAGTTCAGACTGACTAACTTCATGAAGTTCTACTTCCTCAGGAAAGTTAAGACTGACTAACTTCATGAGGTTCTACTTCCTCAGGTAAGTTAAGACTGACTAACTTCATGAAGTTCTACTTCCTCAGGTAAGTTAAGACTGACTAACTTCATGAGGTTCTACTTCCTCAGGTAAGTTAAGACTGACTAACTCCATGAGATTCTACTCTCTCAGGTAAGTTAAGACTGACTAACTTCATGAGATTCTACTTCCTCAGGTAAGTTAAGACTGACTAACTTCATGAGGTTCTACTTCCTCAGGTAAGTTAAGACTGACTAACTCCATGAGGTTCTACTTCCTCAGGTAAGTTAAGACTGACTAACTTCATGAGGTTCTACTTCCTCAGGTAAGTTAAGACTGACTAACTTCATGAAGTTCTACTTCCTCAGGTAAGTTAAGACTGACTAACTTCATGAGGTTCTACTTCCTCAGGTAAGTTAAGACTGACTAACTTCATGAGGTTCTACTTCCTCAGGTAAGTTAAGACTGACTAACTCCATGAGATTCTACTTCCTCAGGTAAGTTAAGACTGACTAACTTCATGAAGTTCTACTTCCTCAGGTAAGTTAAGACTGACTAACTCCATGAGGTTCTACTTCCTCAGGTAAGTTAAGACTGACTAACTTCATGAGGTTCTACTTCCTCAGGTAAGTTAAGACTGACTAACTTCATGAGGTTCTACTTCCTCAGGTAAGTTAAGACTGACTAACTTCATGAGGTTCTACTTCCTCAGGTAAGTTAAGACTGACTAACTTCATGAGGTTCTACTTCCTCAGGTAAGTTAAGACTGACTAACTTCATGAGGTTCTACTTCCTCAGGTAAGTTAAGACTGACTAACTCCATGAGATTCTACTTCCTCAGGTAGGTTAAGACTGACTAACTTCATGAGATTCTACTTCCTCAGGTAAGTTAAGACTGACTAACTTCATGACTTTCTACTTCCTCAGGTAAGTTAAGACTGACTAACTTCATGAGGTTCTACTTCCTCAGGTAAGTTAAGACTGACTAACTTCATGAGGTTCTACTTCCTCAGGTAAGTTAAGACTGACTAACTCCATGAGGTTCTACTTCCTCAGGTAAGTTAAGACTGACTAACCTAATGAGGTTCTACTTCCTCAGGTAAGTTAAGACTGACTAACTTCAGTACGAAAACTCTAAACCTAAAGTTGGATTACTTAAACAAAAAAAGATACAACAAGAAAGATCCAATTAGGTAACACCTTAAAATAAAAGCACATACCACATACTTTGAAACGAATTTGAAACATAAAGTTTTTATTAAATTGATCCAATTAATTCAGCCAGAGCTCCATATGTTTCCAGGCACCGGTATTGTGTTGAGTGGTGTAGCCTACGTATTGGTGGATGGGACGCGTTGACCTTCTATGACAAATCATATGACCACGTGCATTATGATGAATTTGAAACATAAAGTTTCATTTCATTCGACTTCTCATAATACAATAATGAAGTCGTTCAGCTTCAACTTGTACAGCAAGCGAGTCACTAGTCAACCAATCCACAGAGTCACTGAATTGTGTGTGGTTGATAGCAGCAGAGTTTACTTTCGAGTGCTGTGTGGCCAAATGGTCTAAACTGAGCAAATCTCAAGTTGAGGTCTGGAGTTCAATTCCAGCCAGAGCCCAGTCAAGCTATAACACCACCAGCACCCCGGGTAAATGGGACTCGTTAACCTTGGACGGCAACTCATCTAAGAGAAGGAAACTCTGAAATCAAACCCGGAGATGGAGTCCCGAAAGGAGGATAACATTGATACAATGAAACATTCCGACAACTCCTGCGACGTCACTGGTGCCAAGCTGTATCATCCAATGATGTTCCCTTGGGTTACCCAGCGGCGTGGAGAGAGGCGATTTGCTGTTGGGAACCAGCTTATAATCCTCGAAGTATAATCCCAGGCCATGTGGATTTCGTCCTCCGAAGCCCACTCCATCGTCACATTGTGACGGACGGATGCCAGCAAAAAAAAAAAAGAAAAAGAAAAGATAGTAGCTACGAGAGATGCCATATGGGTTCATATGTTCACACTCACGTTATGGTTAATGTAGTATTTGAGACCGATCGAAGGTAACTTTCTGATTTTGGCGGAAACCCAAATTTGATCAGTAGCAGGTTCAGGAGCAGGAGCTGTAGCAGGAGCAAGAGCAGGAGCTGTAGACGTAAGATTCCTTTGAAATGTGTCGGAAAAAAATGGATTTAGTGAAGTTAGATGGATGGTGGAGTATCATTTTCGAATAATATGTGAATTAATATGGAAAAAAATATTAGTAAGCGGCGGAAAAAAATGGGGAGGGGGAGAGAGAGGTAGGGAGCCTTTTCAATTGACCTCAACAATCCATTTATCCGTATCTCTGATACAGTTTGTTATAACCATGATAGTGTAAATGATGCTATCAGTCATAACTATGATAGTATCAATAATACTAACATTTATAGCTGTAATAGTAATAGTATTAGCCAAGACCTAAAACAAGTCTCTGATTTAGGCCATATCTATCATTTTCACCAGGTCGAAGCACTTATAAAAAATACCTGAATCCGGGCCCTCGGTGTTTAAAGAAAAGGTTATCATTTTTGTTTAAAGTGTTCCACACAACGGGGAGAAGTGAAAACTGCATGTCTAGATCAATAGAGCATTCAGGAGGGAGTCAAAGGTGAAGGCTTCAAACCACTAATAGCTTAATAATAACATACTCCTAACCCAGCGGTTTTCAACCTATTTACTGCCATGACTCCTTTATAACATTTGCCAAATTGTGGCGGGCCACAATAAGAATTATACCTTGAAACCTATAGAGGTTGCTCTGCAAGTTCTTTCTCAGACATTTTTTTATAAATTCATACACCTATTTGCAGTTTTGCGTTTAATAAATGCATACACCTATTTGCAGTTTTGTGTGGAGGCTCCCAACTTTTGAGTTTAGAAAAAAAAAATGCAAATCATATTTACCTTATTTTCGGGCAGATAAGATGACCTCCTACTTTTCCTGTTAAAATATAGCGTTTGGTCTAATAGGCCTACTCCTCGCAACAGACTCTTCCAACGCACACCAAAAAAAAAAAAAATTAAAAACATCAGATTTGATTAAATTTTTTATTTTCAAATGCATATGACATGCAGGAACTTAGCAGGAAAAAGTGTCACTTATAAACATAATGATAATAATAATAATTAGTGGTCTTATATAGCGCGGTACATACGGCTGTTTGGCTGTTTGTCATCAAACATCTAAAGATAAAACAGTGTAAGTGGATTAGACTTTTCCTAATCCACTCTAAAGCTGACTGGAAGGGTAAGGCAACAAACCCATGGAAGCTGCCGGGCTGTTGGTTTTTCTAAGCTGTCAAACCAATCTGGAACTAGAGGGGCGCCTGTCACGTAAGTTTCAGCTTGCCGTATACCAGATTATAAGACGACACCTGGTGTATAAGATGACCCCCGACCTTTTGAAAAAATGTTAATGGGTTAAAAAGTCGTCTTATACGCTGGAAAATAATGTATTTGAATTTAAGAAAAAAACATTTAAAAGCAGCCAAAATATTTAGATTAAATTAGCTGCTTACATCTACCGTATGAATGAAAGCTTTTTTAATATAATAATTTGATGTAGCTGTTGTGTAGTCAGAGATTATTACAATAAGAAGCGTGCATGGTCACTGTAATTTAATATTAAATTGTTAAAATGAAATTTCAAACAAGTAAAAATTCACACAAGTCCATACAATAGAATGATCAACAAAACAATTCAGCCATAATCATAATAAAAAATACGGTATCCATCTTTCCAAGACAAATTATGTACATTAAAAAAGGAATTTAATTACTTTTTTTTTTTTAAATAGAGGTATTTCCCTCTTAAGAATTGAAGATAATAATGGGACATAACCAATGAATTTATTAAAAAGGGAAACAACGTTATATATTTACTCACATTTAAAAGGAAATAATAATTAAAAACAAATAATAAAATATTTAATATTTTTCTCTCAAAAATTTTTATCAATTTTATCTGAACACAAAAATTTTTTTTTGTTGATTGATAAAGTATATGCTTCTATTATTTTAACTTAAATATCTAAAATTTCAACTAGTGCCTCAGAAACTTTAATAAATAAAGCAAATTATATCATGACTTACGTTAAATTGCCTCAAATTTTGTTGTTTTGCAGTTTTAAATTTTCTAGTGGATATGACAAAGTCATGTTCCAAATAATAATAATATTATGCAGATGTCAAGGGATCCCCCGACTTTGAAAGTATAACCCTGGCCAAGGTTAGGCGACCTGAAATCAAACAACAAACATACTTTTATATCATTAGTGTACAATGATAATCCCATGAAGTACTGGATTTTTACAACATTGTTTTTAGGAATTCTATTTCCTCTCGTAGGTTAAGTGACACATACCACATCGTACATTAAAATGAATTTGAAACATAGAGTATAATTTAATTCATCATAACAATGCAGTCAGAGCTCCATATGTTTCCAGGCACTGGTATTCTGTTCAGTGGTTCAGTCTACTTGGTGGATGGGACTCGTTCCTTGGATGACGAATCACCTAAGAGAAGTCAAACTCTGAAATCACACCCGGAGATGGTGTCCCGTAGTTGTCATGACATTGACACGATGAAAACCCCGACAACTCAGCGACGTGGAACACACAGGCTACGTGAGACACAAGGGACAATGCTTGTCATCTACTGCATTCTGGTCTAGTTCCAGTCGTCTTGTACTAATACAACCCATTGGAACAAATGAGCAAGGACGAGAAAGTGTGGATGACGAGTTGAGCATTTCTGCCTCACTTTAAACAAAAGGACAGCTCATGTCTAGGCTACTACTTAATTCGAAGCCTTGGACCTTGGTCATATATTCACATACGAAGAACGAACACTTTAATGTAAAAATACTCTTTAACCTATTGTTTTTATCACTCTATTTATATTCCTCTGAAATGTGTCCGATTAAAAATGGATTTGTTGATCATTAATCTATATCGAACAAAGTGATATTTTATTGGTTCCATTAATTGCAATCTATGATTATTATATATATTTATTATATATCTATTTTTTTATTATTTATTTATTTATTTATTTATTTATTTATTTATTTATTGATACATACATATATCTACTGGATTATCAACTAATATATGTATATATATATATATATATTCTTAAAATCTGTTCAAAAGGCTGGGAAAGATTGTTTATTATTCTGTTATTAAAAAGAGAAAAGTCGTTGGTGATTTAATAAATAAAAGCTGTGTATTTATTAAAAATAATTTTACTCTTTTGTTCCCGAAACAGTGTTACAAAATTAGAAACGCACTCGAGTGTTGAAAAAAAAGGGGGGGGGGACTAGGGAGTAAATGGAGCTAACGCGGTTTTAAAATCATAATTTTAGTTATAACATTTTTTTTTTTAGTTTTCATTTTATCTAGATCAATATACATGGATGGAATCACCTACATTTTATCTAGATCAATATACAGGGATGGAATCACCTACATTTTATCTAGATCAATATACATGGATGGAATCACCTACATTTTATCTAGATCAATATACAGGGATGGAATCACCTACATTTTATCTAGATCAATATACATGGATGGAATCACCTACATTTTATCTAGATCAATATACATGGATGGAATCACCTACATTTTATCTAGATCAATATACATGGATGGAATCACCTACATTTTATCTAGATCAATATACATGGATGGAATCACCTACATTTTATCTAGATCAATATACATGGATGGAATCACCTACATTTTATCTAGATCAATATACATGGATGGAATCACCTACATTTTATCTAGATCAATATACATGGATGGAATCACCTACATTTTATCTAGATCAATATACATGGATGGAATCACCTACATTTTATCTAGATCAATATACATGGATGGAATCACCTACATTTTATCTAGATCAATATACATGGATGGAATCACCTACATTTTATCTAGATCAATATACATGGATGGAATCACCTACATTTTATCTAGATCAATATACATGGATGGAATCACCTACATTTTATCTAGATCAATATACATGGATGGAATCACCTACATTTTATCTAGATCAATATACATGGATGGAATCACCTACATTTTATCTAGATCAATATACATGGATGGAATCACCTACATTTTATCTAGATCAATATACATGGATGGAATCACCTACATTTTATCTAGATCAATATACATGGATGGAATCACCTACATTTTATCTAGATCAATATACATGGATGGAATCACCTACATTTTATCTAGATCAATATACATGGATGGAATCACCTACATTTTATCTAGATCAATATACATGGATGGAATCACCTACATTTTATCTAGATCAATATACATGGATGGAATCACCTACATTTTATCTAGATCAATATACATGGATGGAATCACCTACATTTTATCTAGATCAATATACATGGATGGAATCACCTACATTTTATCTAGATCAATATACATGGATGGAATCACCTACATTTTATCTAGATCAATATACATGGATGGAATCACCTACATTTTATCTAGATCAATATACATGGATGGAATCACCTACATTTTATCTAGATCAATATACATGGATGGAATCACCTACATTTTATCTAGATCAATATACATGGATGGAATCACCTACATTTTATCTAGATCAATATACATGGATGGAATCACCTACATTTTATCTAGATCAATATACATGGATGGAATCACCTACATTTTATCTAGATCAATATACATGGATGGAATCACCTACATTTTATCTAGATCAATATACATGGATGGAATCACCTACATTTAAATGTAAGTTAAAGAACGAAATGTTTTAAAGCATGTTGCTATTTTTCATTTGATAATTAATGCTTACCTCTACTTTAACAGTCATGCTTTTATGATGAAGTATAATTTGAAAATAGAATGCACATGTTTGATACTTAGCAGGAACTACATTCAATTTATAGGCCTTTAACTTTATAACGATGTAAATGTAGTTAAATACAGTGTTATTGATTTTTTTTACAACTTATGAAGCTGCAAAGTGTCATTAAATAAAATATACCGATAGTTGCGAACAAGAAAATGTACGTTTGGCTCATGATCAGGAGCCGCCAATTTTGAAGAAACCTTGCCTAAGAGTGTACGGCACTAAAATCAATGTAATTCGGTTTAGTTAGGAGGTGGTGGTCATCTTGTACGAAACTAAAAATTAATGTCTGCATTTTGGCGTTACAATAGTAAAATAATGAAGGAAACGTACTGATACTTTAACCGTGCCAGCAGCAGTTTATTAAAGATATTATGGAAGCCTTAGGTTGAGTAAAAACAAGCAAAGAAACAAAGTTTTTTTAAAAATTTTCAAGATGTTTTTCCACTCTTAAAAATTAATGATAATAATGGGACATGACCAATGAATTCATTGAAAAGGGGAAAAAATGTATATATTTACTAATTTTTACACACAAAAAATTTTTAAAACAAATTATAGAATGTTTTATATTTTTATCATACAAATTGCTTTAAAATTTATTTGCAGACCAAAATGTAGCTTTAAATGATACATTGCAGGCATTTTATTATTTTCACACTAATATTTTAGAATTTAATTAGTGATACAGAAACTGTTATAAATAAAACTTGTTAAATTAAGACGTCAATTAAATTGCTACAATCGATATCGGGCTCTGAGTTCTTTATAATTTCTAGTGGACATGATTAAATCGTGTTCAAATCTGATTATAAAGTAGCGATGACACCTCTTACTTGGTGGATGGGACTCGTTCCTTGGATGACGAATCACCTAAGAGAAGTCAAACTCTGAAATCACACCCGGAGATGGTGTCCCGTAGTTGTCATGACATTGACACGATGAAAACCCCGACAACTCTGCGACGTGGAACACACAGGCTACGTGAGACACAAGGGACAATGCTTGTCATCTACTGCATTCTGGTCTAGTTCCAGTCGTCTTGTACTAATACAACCCATTGGAACAAATGAGCAAGGAGGAGAAAGTGAGGCTGACGATTTGAGGAACTCTCGCTCACTTTAAACGAAAAGACATGAGCTAATCTCTAGGCTACTACTTAATTCGAAGCCGTAGACCTTGGTCATACATTCACATACGAAGAACGAACACTTTAATGTAAAAATACTCTTTAACCTATTGTTTTTATCACTCTATTTATATTCCTCTGAAATGTGTCCGATTAAAAACGGATTTGTTGATCATTAATCTATATCGAACAAAGTGATATTTTATTGGTTCCATTAATTGCAATCTATGATTATTATATATATTTATTATATATCTATTTTTTTATTATTTATTTATTTATTTATTTATTTATTTATTTATTTATTGATACATACATATATCTACTGGATTATCAACTAATATATGTATATATATATATATATATTCTTAAAATCTGTTCAAAAGGCTGGGAAAGATTGTTTATTATTCTGTTATTAAAAAGAGAAAAGTCGTTGGTGATTTAATAAATAAAAGC
>CAXITT010000216.1:474311-486978 GCA_964033795.1 Lymnaea stagnalis | reverse complement strand
AAATTTTCAAGATGTTTTTCCACTCTTAAAAATTAATGATAATAATGGGACATGACCAATGAATTCATTGAAAAGGGGAAAAAATGTATATATTTACTAATTTTTACACACAAAAAATTTTTAAAACAAATTATAGAATGTTTTATATTTTTATCATACAAATTGCTTTAAAATTTATGTGCAGACCAAAATGTAGCTTTAAATGATACATTGCAGGCATTTTATTATTTTCACACTAATATTTTAGAATTTAATTAGTGATACAGAAACTGTTATAAATAAAACTTGTTAAATTAAGACGTCAATTAAATTGCTACAATCGATATCGGGCTCTGAGTTCTTTATAATTTCTAGTGGACATGATTAAATCGTGTTCAAATCTGATTATAAAGTAGCGATGACACCTCAAAATTGTTTACGTCAGAGGCACTTATCCTGGGAGTTAAACGACCCCATCGAGTAGACACACATGCTTTACAGTTTCACAGACGTCCGTTTGGAGACCGGCGCTAATCGCAATGTATACCATGCAGGCCCTTGCTCCACCAGCTCGGGAAGAAGGCTGCGGAGAGCCAGTCATTCGCAGATGACGTGCAGCTATACAAGGATGTCCCTCCCTCTCTTGTCATTTCCGGACTTTGCGGGAGAGCATTGGTGACATCAAGACATGGATGACACTAAGCAAGTTAAAGCTTAACGTTAACAACACGGAAGCACTCCTCATTCACGATCACAAAATATCCTCTAACTCAACTCTCCCCACGTTTTTCAAGTAGGTAACTCCGACATACAGTTTACATCCTCCACTGCAGAGGCGTAGTGAAAGGCTGGCAGGTTGGGGGCAGATGTCCCCGGGCGCCAGCTAGTTAGGGGCGCCAAAATGTGCTTTGATATTATTTTTGTTTAAAATAATTGGCTTTGAGAGTTGAAAAAAAGAAAAAGGGGCGCTTTAAAATGGATCTTGTCCCCGGGCGCCAAACACCCTCGCTACGCCTCTTGAATATTGTTTGTATTCTGTCTAACAACATGTCTCTGGATAATCATATCTTTCACATTTGTCGCTCAGCATATACCGCTATTCGTCAGATCAGCTCCATCCGCCACTAACTCACATTTAACGCAACAAAAACCCTAGTCTGTGCTCTTGTTCTCTCTGGTCTTCACTATTGTAACTATCTTCTATCAGGTTCACCAAAACACTTCTTAGAAAAATTACAAAAGGTTCAAAACTGAGCTGCTAGGCTAATTCTAAAGGCAACAAAATGTGATCACGTCACACCACTACTTCATTCAATTCATTGGCTCCCTGTACAAGCATGGATTGACTACAAACTCTCTGTTCTCGGCCACAACTTTTTCTCGAATTCCTTCCATTCCTATGTAACCGAACTTCTCTCTGTCTATTCACCCCTTCGACAGCTTCGCTCCTCCGCAGATGCGCGTATTTTTTCTGTCCCCAAGACTCGCACAAAACATACGGTGAACGATCGTTCTCTTTCTGTTCTCCCAAACAATGGAATTCTCTTCCACCACACATTCGCAATATACCGACCATCACATCCATCAAAGCTACACTCAAAACACATCTCTTTAAACTCTACCATCCTGATTCCCCCCCTCACCCCCCCCCTTTTTTTTTCAAGATACGTCACTGCACACATTTTATTTTACGCCCATGAACTATATTAATATTCTCATGTCCCAACCACTTTTAAACCGAATATTTTTTACACAATACTTAAATTGAGACGATTTCATTTCCAAAAAGAAAATATTACGCACCAAACGCAATTGCGGTATTAAAAAAAATATATATATCATTTAGCGAAGTTATCGGGAATTACATTTTGCGCGCTAGTGAACTCATTATTGAACCACGCTCTGGCGTATCTATATATAGCCTGCATGGTGGTGATGGTGTTTGACCTTTGCTGGCGAATTATATCTATAGATATTTCAAGATTTTGGGAGAGGTAGTGCGTCTAAAATAAACATAACTAAATCTGAAATTATCGGGATTCGTAGATGGAAAGATAGATGCGAATTCCCGTTAGGAATATTAAGGAAGGATAGTCTTAGGATTTATAGGATTTATTTTTCCAACAAACAGACTCAAACTAACACAGAAACATGGCAAAACATTGAACAATCTATAAAAAACAAAACATAATTGAAAGACACAAATACACAGCACACACAATTTTTGGCAGGAGCACAATCATAAACATAAATATGTAATTCCCAAAACCATATACATATGGAACATATGGGGGCCTCCCCAAACAATTTTGAAACAAATCAACGCACACATCAGGAATGACATATTTCAAGGAAAAATACAAAACATTGAAAATACAGTATTAATCCAATCTAAGTTAGAAGTTGGGATTAATTCACAAGACATACAAACTAAACTAAGACAAAGAAATAACATATAGACTCATATACAACATGACATCAGTATCATGAAGACTATGGGCGCCCACAGGGGGGGGGGGCAAGGGGGTGAGCACTTGCCCTCCTCCTGGATGATTGGATAAAAAAAAATTACACAAAAATAGACAAAAAATGTATTAAAGTAAAGAGAAAATAAGTAGAAAGTAACTAAGCTGATGTCCTGTCCGTTCGTTCACCATACAAATACGCTACAGTAAATTAAAACTACATTAAAACATTACTACAAAAATTCTCCCCCCCCTGGAAAGTTAATCCATTTCTTTTGGTCCCCCCCCCCTAGAAAGTTTTCTGCAGGTGCCAATGATCAAGACCATACAAGGACAGTGTTAGGCACATATAATGTCAACTCTGCAGGACAGGGGCTGATAAGACAGAACAACATTTATATCTGACATGCAACACAATATTACAGACTAAATCTACACTTAAACAAATCATAACACTCAACACAATACCAGCATCCATAAACAAGAAACAACACACAAAAAGTCTAATATTACTTTCACAAAACAGAAAACATGTATGGCACCACAGACTTAAGGCTTTTTTTCCACAAACATAATTACACAAGCATTAGAAATACTATATTAGATTTAAAATACAAAACATAATTCAAAACATAAATCAAGAAAATATAATGACAAAATAATACGTTCAAATAATGTGTTTATCATTCCAATTCATTTAGACATCATGTTAAAATTCATAACAGAAACAAATGTTTAATTTAGCACACACCATTATAATGTACAAGTTCTGTTTAGTTAAAACTTCGGAAAATTTGCCTGTAATTATTTTAGTTTTACTCTGTATATATCTTAAATGATTTTGATTTTAAAAAAAAAAGAACAATCCATGGACCAACTACACCAGCATCCTTACATTAGGACCAACTGAAACCTAATCAGCGAGAATCTCACCAAGAGGTGAGGGTACAAACAAACAAAGATTGGGTAGTCTGATAACTAGATAGCAAGACATTGGCATTTTTATTTTCCGATTGCTGGCAAATTTATCGTTTTCCATTTGAGCGGCTTCTGTATTTTGTCTCTTGAATAGTCCTTAATTGTTATTTAATTATTACTACACTACACACCAATGGTGTAACATTTTTTATGTAGCCCAGTTTTATTTGTATTGAGGGGTGGCATTTCCAAGAGCTGTAGATTTGATTTCTTGGAAGGGGGTGGGAAACTGTTTCCCACCTCCCATTCTTCACTAACCCAAAACAATTGTATACATATAGTATAAAATATGTTTTTATTTAATAATTGGAATAATACGTTAAAAAAAAATTAAAAATTAAAAATAATTTTTAAAATAATGATTAAATCATGTTTAAATTAATAATTATTTAGCGATCCCCTTCAGAGGTACTCAACCTCCAATGAACGACCCCATCGGGTAGACGTATATGCTCTTCAGTTAAGAACTACCCCTTGTGTGCCGTCTCTCCGGCCGTGTTGACTTGGGTTACGGAGTGCCACAGGCGTCCCTTTGGGACCGGCTCTATTTGCAATGTATACCAGGCACATGTTCCTCTCGCTCCGGAGGCATTCTGTGGGGAGCCAGTCATTCACAGAGGACATGCAGCAATGCAAGCGCATTCATCTTTTGCCGATTCCGCTGTCCAGACCTTGCGGGAGAGCATTGGTGATATCAAGACATGGACGACACTGAGCAAGTTGAAGCTTAACGATGACAAAACTGAAGCACTGCTTATTCACGATCACAATTGACCTGGATGATCTTTATCTCTGAGAAGCCTGTGGATGTATTCTGATCATGTCAGGGTGTGGTTGTCCTTTGAACATGTCAGGATAAAATAGGTTAATACTGTGTCTCTGTGACTGCAGAGAGTTAAGGGGAAAAAAGAAATTTTGGTATAAAGAAAAAAAAAATAGATTTTCCACTCTAAAAAAAATGTAATAAAGGGAAACAACCAATAAATTCATTAAAAAGGGAAAAAACCTTACATATTTGTTATTTTTACAACTAGAAATTTCAATTAAAAAGAAATCATTAAATATTTAATATTTTTGTCAAAAAATTTTAGTAAAATTTATTACCAGACTTAAAATATTTTTTAAAATAATAAATTGCAGCAATTTTTATTTTGACATTAATATCAATAATTTCAATTCTTGAAATAAAAACTTTTATAAATAAAGCTAATTAAATGAAGACTTCAGGTACATTGCTTTATGTAATAACTTTCAAACAACTGTTAATTTTCAAGTAGATATGAATAACCTCATGTTTCAAAACCACAATTAATGAAGGTATTTCCCTCCCCTACAACTTCACCCTGTTGAAGAAAACCCACTGCCTGGGTCAAGGCCGATGTAAACTAAATTATACCTGACCGCCAGATGATACCGCAAAAGTTACATCATTGGATTAAAGAGTGCAGTGATAATCACATGAATTACTTAAATTGTCCAATTGAATAGGGGATCTGCT
Organism: Lymnaea stagnalis; assembly: GCA_964033795.1. NCBI lineage: Eukaryota > Metazoa > Mollusca > Gastropoda > Lymnaeidae > Lymnaea > Lymnaea stagnalis. The sequence continues at coordinate 482,058 of CAXITT010000216.1, read as the reverse complement.
TCCTCCGGTAAGCTAAGCTGACTGACTTATTATTTATTTATTTATTTAGGCATTTTTATATAGCGCTTACCTTAAAGCTCTAGGCGCTTTACATTTATTAAAAACATGTAAACTAAGTAAAATAAAAATGAGACACTAGGATTAGTAACTACTATACTATAGAAACAATTAAAATGGCTATAAAACGAGGACACTTTGGCACGTTTTGGCCTATACTTCAGAATCAACCCGAAACAGAAAACTCTAAACCTAAACTTGTATTACTTAGCCAGAAAAAAGATACAATCCCAAAGATCAAAGTAGATGTTCCCACGCATTCAAGTAAAAGAACATACCACAAACACAACGTTTCATTTGATGCATCATTATTTATTCAGTCAAAGCTTGATATCTTTCCAGGCACGGTATTCTGTTGAGTGGTGTAGTCTGCATATTGGTGGATGGGACGCGTTGACCTTCTATGAAAAATCATCTAACAACGTAGATAATGATGAATTCGAAACTTTTAGTTCCATTTCATTCGACTTCTCATAATACAGTAATGAAGTCGTTAAGCTTCAACTTGTACAATAAGCGGGTCACAAGTCAACCAATCCACATAGTCACCGGGATAAGTCACTAGTCAACCAATCCACATAGTCACCGGGATAAGTCACTAGTCAACCAATCCACAGAGTCACCGGGATAAGTCACTAGTCAACCAATCCACAGAGTCACCGGGATAAGTCACTAGTCAACCAATCCACAGAGTCACCGGGATAAGTCACTAGTCAACCAATCCACAGAGTCACCGGGATATGTCACTAATCAACTAATCCAGAGTCACTGGCGTTTGTGTGGTTGACAGCAGCTACGAGAGATGCCACAGGGTCACAGGAATTCATATGTTCACTCACATTTTGGTTAATGTTGTAGACCCTTGTGTGCCCTTTGCTGTTATAATATATCGACAAACTAGAACATATATATAAAATAATTATTGTGGCTCTAATAGAGCCAATTGTCACCTAAATATCAGCTATTAAGGCTATAAAAATATCACCACAATGTTTCGTGGTTATCGTCATACTAATGCTTTGTGTTTTCATTGCAAGTTATCCCTGTATTTATATTTAGCCAAGTACTAACACATTAGTATTAACGTGCTGGTGACGTAATTATTTCGTTCGGTGACCAACCTCCCTCATCTCCCTCGGTGGGGGAATTTTTTTTTTATTAACGGGTGTTAAGATTGTTGTTCTGAATGGTTTCGACGGAGAATCGCAAAAGACATCAAAAATGGTCGCCAAACCCATAAAAGTCAACAGTTCTGCATTAGGCCTACCACATAATTAATATACGAACCCGTGATACATGCACATGCGGGTTATTTCGTCCATAACAATGTTTATGAGCATGGTAATGATGGATTTCAAGAAATCAAAGAATTGAAAAAGCCATTGGCTTCCTCAATTGTTTTTTTTTTCTAAAGATAAAAACAAAAATAATAATGGAAATAAAAGGATTATACCAATATAAATATGATTCACCTTTGCCTATGACAAAATTAATGAGCATGATAATGATAAATAAAAATAAATATCACACATGAAGGAGTTGAATAAAACCAGGGTTCCAATTTTTTTTGTGGAAACAATTAAAACAAAAATAATGCTAGAAAATTTACCATTCCATTTAGATTTTTTCTTCCACAAAACAGTGTACCTTTGCCTAGGCCTAATTGAGATTTAAAATTTTGGAAATACAGAGCAAGTAGGTCATCATGCAGCTGTGAAACGTTTTCGCACAGTATTAGACATATGACATACGATGGCCGTAATGATGAATATCGGATTGTTGGCCTAGAGACAGTTAGGCAGACAGTCTGATTTCTGTTAGATGACCGAAAACCTCACACCATATGGCCGAAAGTATCAATCACTTTCGGTCGAAACAGAATTTAATAGAAATTTAAATTTTCGGTTGTGGCCGAAACCGAAACTCGACCAAAAGTGATCGAAAAGCAACTTTTGGCTCCAAAACCAAAGCTTAAGCCGAAATTCGGTCGGTCTCTGGTAGTATTAAAGTTTTTTGTTGTTTTTTTAAATCCAATCAATGTTCATGTGGTGCATGATTTTAACTCTGAGTAGGTCATTGTTGTATTCTGATCATGTCATGGAGTTGTTGTCATCTGATCATGTCATGGAGTTGTTGTCATCTGATCATGTCATGGAGTTGTTGTCATCTGATCATGTCATGTAGTTGTTGTCATCTGATCATGTCACGGAGTTGTTGTCATCTGATCATGTCATGGAGTTGTTGTCATCTGATCATGTCATGGAGTTGTTGTCATCTGATCATGTCATGGAGTTGTTGTCATCTGATCATGTCATGGAGTTGTTGTCATCTGATCATGTCATGGAGTTGTTGACATCTGATCATGTCATGGAGTTGTTGTCATCTGATCATGTCATGGAGTTGTCATCTGATAATGTCATGGAGTTGTCATCTGATCATGTCATGGAGTTGTCATCTGATCATGTCATGGTGTTGTTGTCATCTGATCATGTCATGGAGTGGTCATCTGATCATGTCATGGAGTTGTCATCAGATCATGTCATGGAGTTGTTGTCATCTGATCATGTCATGGAGTTTTTGTCATCTGATCATGTCATTGTGTTTTTGTTATCTTTTTGCCCTCTGATCATGTCAGGATAAATAAAAATAAATATTGTTAACAACAAGAATATCTTGGCTACAATATAAAAAGTTAAATGCAGATAGTTATAACTTCTGCAACAACTGTAATATCATTGTATTTTAAAGATATTTTTATCCACGTACAAATGTACACACCCTATTTCCTTACCCCGATATATATGTACCTAAGAAGGTTAATTTATGTCATATTCATTCCTTAATTTTGAGGCGTATTTTATGCTGCCTCAGGCAAAGAGAAAGTAGTATCACTACCATCCCGAACACCCCTTCCAGAGTTAACTAAACTAATAAGAATCATTCCTGGGAATGTACGCAAACATCAATGTGTTGCACTTTATATTGTTTGTTCTTATTTGGATGAGTAATAAGTGCATTAGTCAATGATATTTGGTTTTGCAGCACTCATTGACTTAAACGGCATTTTCTTCTGGATCTGGTTCTGGTAGGGTACGTTGCTGAATCCATGAACTGGCCTATGTGCAATGGTTAGGGACGCGATGCTGCTACCCTAACTATTTTAAAGGTTAAGTTTTTATTGCGTTATTAATTAAATAAATAAAGTATATTTTGGAATGGAAAAAAAAGAGTAAAATCTTAAATGTTAAAAATACAAAGCTAAAAGTGTGTGAGTTTTAACAAATGTAAAAAGGAATCAATCATAATTATTAATTTTACTTTTAAGATATGGAAAATACATCATCAGTTTATACGCGCGGTTATTAAATTAAAGAAACTCCGATTATGGCTAAAATAGGCAATTGAGCCATGACGTCATTTGCTTGTTTATTGAGAACAAATTAATTTTATTTTGCAACATTAAAACGAACTTTAAAAAAAAAAAACGCTCTTAAAACAGAAGTTTGGGATTTCACAATAAATGTGATAACAATGTAATTCTTAGATGAGGATTTTTTTAATTTTAAAAAATGTTTTCATAGCTTTCAAACTCGAAAAAAATGCTTAAAATATGTATTTGTAATTTATAATCGTTGTTTTTAAGAATCCGAACAAATTTAAATCGTTTCGTTTCTTTGGCTAGTCTAGCTCATGCTTACATATATATTAATGATAAAGGTGGACATAAGCAATAATTGTATTTAAAAGGGAAGCAACTACACCTTATCAATCATTGAAAAATAAAGTATAATGATAACTAAATCGTAAAATATTTTGAAAAATTTGTCACAAAAATTTCATCCAAATTTATTTTGAGACTGATCGTCATTTTCAAAAGTATACAACTCATGAATCTTTAATTTTCACATTAATATAAAAATTTCAATTAGTGATATTAAAAACCATTAGAAATAAAGTAAATAAAATTAAGACATCATTTTCTTAATATAGCATTTTGCCGACAATCGTTGAAAAAATTATCTAGATGACATGAATTAAACATGTTCAATTACAACTCACTCAGCTCAGCCAGCTCATTCGCATTTTTGTTTACCTTCACCAGTTGCTTCCAGGTAAGTGTAAAAACGCATTAATAATATACTTTTGTTAAAAACCCAAATAGACGGCCGGAATCAGTTAAAACTTAAAATTTTCAAGTCAGTAAAACAATACTAAGACTTAAACTCCCCGATTTAAATCTTAGTCAAGCACCGTAGCAAACTAAGATTAATCTGTAATCTGTAGTATTCTAACCTAATCAAAGAGATAAAAGTAGTAGATAAGCATTAAAAATGGCCACCACTACCATCAATCTTAAAGTCAACCCCACCTCCTATACCAAACCAGACACCATAGTCATTATGCTATCGGGCCCCATGGCTTACCAGGTCAACACTGACCTGATAATGAAAGAACTTAACGGCAAGTGCAAGCTGAAATGGGAGCACGTGGAGGCCCTCTATAACCTGGAGGTACCAACCAGATGGTACCTCAATCTTAAAAAAGAGGCCAAAACGGAATTCCATGCCCGCCTGCACAATGCCCTCATCGGGGGCATAGAAAGCCACGGTTTCTTAGGAACTCTTGTCCATGAGGACAAACTCAACATGAAGGTGTACCTCTCGTGGGTCCCTACCATGTTGGGAGAAGAAGGGGTGAGGGAAATCGCCGAACACTTGGCGGCTCCAAACACCCCTTTTAAGGTGACTCGTCACCCCCAGAACGCCTCCAAGTGGGCGTTGCATCTTACGCCGGGGAAAGAAATTCCCCACTACATCCTGGTGAACGCCGGGGTGTTCCAAAAACATAAAATATGGGTACAGGTGCCGGGGAGAAGGGTGCAGTGCTTCCACTGCGAAAGTGTGGACCACTGGTCTAACCAGTGTGAGAGGGCTAGGAGAAGACCCACCAACCCGGAGACAGCCAACCCACCCCCTGTCGCATCAACAGCCACGATGACACAGAAGAGCTATGCCACAGCGACAACCGGGAAAGCTACTCCAGCAGAGAAGAAACCACAGAAAAACTCTCAGACGGAAAAAAGAAAGGAAACGAAGACTAAAGAGATCATAAGGAAAGAAGAAAAAGAACAGGAAGAGAAGAAAGAAGGAACCAAGGACAAGGAAAACCGGGAAGAAGAGGTAGAAGCAGTATCAACATCAGAAGAAGAAGAGGAACCTTTCGTCATCGTCAAAAGAAGAAGTCGGTCCTCGTCCCCTGAAAAGCTATCTTTGAAGCGACAGACCAGTCAGATCACCATGGAGCAAGCCAGGAAGAAACTCAGGAACACACTTAGCAAGAACTATAACAAACAGTTCTCCTAAACGAAACAAACAACTCAAACACTTCCAACACTAAGAATGGCTGACAACACACTAACAATAATCTCCCTAAACATCAGGGGATGCAGAAATAAGGGAGACTGCATCATTAAATTAATTAAAGAACATAAGCCAGACTTTCTATTTTTGCAAGAAACAAACATTAAAACAGAGCACGAGGCAAACACTTTCATATCAAAGATAGGATTAAATTACAAACACTCCCATTACAGCAATAGCGCACACCAGGGAGGAGGCACGGCTATCATACAAACGTCAGACCGATGGGAGACATCATCAAAAGGAAAGGACAACGAAGGAAGAATAACAACGGTCAACATAACAAACAACAACCAAAATTACACACTAGTCAACATACACGCACCTACAGACATGAGCAAGAAAAAACTTTTTTACGGAAAACTACCACAATTTTTAGCTCACATACACCAGCGAACAGAACTGATCATAGGAGGAGATTTCAACTATATCAATGAACGCATAGACTCAACTAATCCCAAAAGAACAACAACGGAAAGGATTGTAGAAGAGACGAGTCAGACAGAGGTCATACAATATATCACTGAAGCATTTAACCTTACCGACGCGTACAGGGAAAAACATCCTCAGGGAAAAGACAAAACACACACAAGCAACACAGGCTCATCAAGCGCCAGGTTAGATAGGCTGTACGTACCAAAATCATCAACGGTATACAGGGCACTACACATAGCAGACACACTTAAATACACAGACCACAAAGCAGTCAAAACACAAATCAACGGATCCATCGACCAACCAAGAGGACGCTCACCACATTGGAAGTTCAACAACACCCTCTTGGAGAACCCTCAATATCTAGACATAATACAACATATTATCAAACAATACACAACCACAATACCAACCAACGATATAGGAAGACACTGGGAACTGTTCAAATCAACTGTAAAAGGAGTCACCCAGTCTATTGCGGCACATATACAAAAGGAAAGGAAGAACCGAGAAAAAGAACTGAAACTTATCATACCGATTAGGAAAGTTACCGATCCAACCGATCCCGTAACCATAGAGTTAGAAAAAGAACTTGAAACAATACAACAGTACAAATACAAAGGCGCCCAAGTGAGAAGCCGAACACTCCTAGACAACTTAGAAGTACCGACAAAACATTTCCTTACCGTGGAAGAAAACATACAACGCAGCAATCACATCAGAGTTATCGAGGACAACGAAGGAGTGCTCCACGATAACAACGATGGGATTGTCAACACTTTCATGGACTATTACACACAATTATATAAACACGAACAAACAAACCCAGACATACAGGACAAGTACGCCTCGTATGCAAAGACCCTAGAGGCCACCCAGATGGCCGAACTGGACAAACCGATACAAATCACAGACATCAAAACGGCGCTGGACGGGATGAACAATGGGAAATCCCCCGGTCCAGACGGGCTGACCACCGAATTTTATAAACACTTCGCGCAACAACTGACCCCACTCCTACACGCGGTGATAAGCGAGGCGTACGAGAACAAAGAATTACCCCCCAACATGGGAGAGTCATACATCAAACTACTATCCAAAAAGAAAACAGATAAAACGCAACCAAAAAACTACAGACCTATATCACTACTGAATACAGACTACAAAATACTAACTAAAACGATAGCCAATAAAATTAAACCCTATCTTAAAGAATTAGTACACCCGGACCAACAGTGCAGCATTAAAGACAGAAACATAAATAACCATAATCATTTTATCAGAGATATAATACAGTACGCCAAAGACAAAAACATACAGGCAAGTATCTTGGCACTTGATCAAGAGAAAGCCTTTGACAGAGTATCACACACATACTTACATAAAATACTCAAACAAAATAACCTAGGTTCATACGTGTGTGACTGGGTCCAAATATTATACAAAAATCCTGTAAGTAAACTATTAATAAACAATACATTATCAGAAGGAATTGAGATACAGAGATCGGTCAGACAAGGATGCCCTCTATCTCCTTACCTGTACATCCTGGCAATAGAGCCAGTATTGGAGAAAATTAGGAAAGATCCCCAAATCGAAGGAATAAGCGTACCTAATAGAGGTGAAAGGAAACTGCTCGCCTACGCCGATGATACAACACTCTTCCCAAAAAATAACCAATCCATCAAACAAATAATAGAAACTTTTAACGAATTTGGCCAGGGTAGCGGCTCGAAAATCAATATCGATAAATCAGAAATTATGGGGATAGGTAAACTAACAGACAAATTAGATTACCCTTTAAATCTAACAGGTAAAAAGGAACTTCTCATATA
>CAXITT010000216.1:428263-444341 GCA_964033795.1 Lymnaea stagnalis | reverse complement strand
CCCCCCCCCCCCCCCCAATAATCCTTTATAATGCCCTACCTTTGTGTTAATGCCCTGTCCCATATCAATGCCCCCGTGAGAAATGGCCACGCTGGCGTCCCCGTGTTGAATGACCACGGTGGCACTGTGGCTGAAATGATTCCACATCATGGGGTACCTGATAGGCATCACGTGGAGACCCCGCTTCTTCCATCGATTGGCCTGGACAAAAGAAAATGTTAAATTAAAGGATTTAGGCAAAGCCCACATATTTTCGTATGGAAAATCTTTATGGATTAAAATTTCTTGACTTAAAATTTATTATTAGCCCTTAAAATGTTTTTTGTTTTCACTTAGGTGTTGTTTCCTCCCCTAACACAGTTGCTTCCCCTTGACTTTTTCTAAGCCAAATCACTAATTATTATGTGTGTAATTTTATTTTCTATAAAATGTCCAAAAAATTTTTTTAAGAAAAAAGGATATGTTCAAAGGATATGTTCAAAGGATATGTTCAAAGGATATGTTCAACGTTTAAAAATGCACACTTTTTAAACACTTTACCTGGTTAAAATCATTGACAGCCTTGACCCTGTCTGCATAGACAATGTCAGCCTGCAGTTGGGCCACGAGAGATCCAATCAAACAGTTCTCCAGCACCACGCCCCCAAGTGTGGTCTGTACAAAAAGAGGAGCAATTATTTTATGATAAAAAAAAACATGTTAAAATCTGAAAGGAAATTCACATCACATTCCAATTTTAAGGCACAAAACTACTGCCACTGGGAATCTTACAAAACTACTGCCACTGGGAATCTTACAAAACTGCTGCCACTGGGAATCTTGGAATCTTACAAAACTACTGCCACTGGGAATCTTACAAAACTACTGCCACTGGGAATCTTGGAATCTTACAAAACTACTGCCACTGGGAATCTTACAAAACTACTGCCACTGTACCCTTACAAAACTACAGCCAATGGGACTGTTACAAAACTGCTGCCACTGGGACTCTTACAAAACTACTAAAAATGGGACTCTTACAAAACTGCTGCCACTGGGACTCTTACAAAACTACTACAAATGGGACTCTTACGGAAGAAAAAATAATTTTACTATAAAACATTGGCGCTCCCCCACCCCCACCCTCCTAACATACAGCATTCATAGTCGGTTGCCATTCTCCTAAGAAGCACTCAAGAGGTCAGCTCATACCTGTCCATCCACAAAGAGGTTGACCTTGCGGACCTCGAGATGATCTTTCTTAAGATACGTGGCCACGTGGTCCACCATGCACTCCATTGCATAGATGGCCGGGGCAGAGCCTGCAGAAATCAAAAGCTGACATGCACAACTCAAGGTCACAACGTAAATATGCAATATTTCAACACTGGACCAATCCAGTTACATTGAGGTTAAATATATTTATATTTATAAATGATGGGACATTTTATTCATCAAGAGCCAGGATGTGCAGAATATTCTAAGGACTTCAAAGCTTAGATACAAATTAATAAAAATGTGAATAAGTAAAAAAAAAATTGTTTTCCATTTCAGAATACATAATTTTTTAAAAGACTATTTTGAAATCAGAGAATGGAATAAATCCCATCTACAAGAACTCAGGTCCTCACTGCCTCTTCCTACTCCCTGGGCACAAATGATTTTATATTTAAGATCATCTATTTTAATTTTATTTATATTTCTACCCTTTAGGAAAAATGGGGGGGGCCTTTCATATTGATTTGCCCCTCTGGGCTGTTGCCCTGTTTATTGCAAGACCCACCTGGTGCTCTGACTGACGTGGCTACAGGCTTGTTTGTTTTACAGGGCTGGACAGTCCAGGACCAGTTGGGACAAAAATAAGCTGAGGATATAGAAGAAATAATTTGTAGACTTTTTACACTACTAAAAGCAGAAGTCAAATAAGTACTGATGTATCAAAATAAGTAATCCCATCAGAGCTATAGAGACACTGGTCAACAAGAGATTCCAAATCCCTCTATTACTATGATAGTATGTTTTAGCGAAAAGTAAAACAGGGTGAACAGTGGAACTGGTTTATTACCCCAAATTTGCATTTTATGTTACTTGCTTATTTTAACAGCCAATGTCAGGAACAATGTTAGAATCAATGTTAAGAGTCACTGTTAGAATCAATGAAAGTCAATGTTAGAATCAAATAGAGTCAATGTTAGAGTCAATGTTAGAAACAATGAGAGTCAATGTTAGAATCAATGAGAGTCAATGTTAGAGTCAATGTTAGAAAAAATGAGAGTCAATGTTAGAGTCAATGTTAGAATCAATGAGAGTTAACTTTAGAATAAATGAGAGTCAATGTTACAGTCAATGTTAGAATCAATGAGAGTCAATGTTAGAGTCAATGTTTGAGTCAATGTTAGAATCAATGAGAGGCAATGTTAGAGTCAATGTAAGAGTCAATGTTAGAATCAATGTTAAGAGTCAATATTAGACAACATTAGAGTCAGTTAAGGTTTAAGTTAGTCAAAGTTTGAGTTGATCTCAGCATTAATGTTAGGTTGGATATTAAAACCATGATGATAGACCACCCCTGAGATAGCCATAAGAGGTATTAAAACCATGATGATAGACCACCACTGAGATAGCCATAAGAGATATTAAAACCATGATGATAGACCACCACTGAGATAGCCATAAGAGATATTAAAACCATGATGATAGACCACCACTGAGATAGCCATAAGAGATATTAAAACCATGATGATAGACCACCGCTGAGATAGCCATAAGAGATATTAAAACCATGATGATAGACCACCGCTGAGATAGCCATAAGAGATATTAAAACCATGATGATAGACCACCACTGAGATAGCCATAAGAGATATTAAAACCATGATGATAGATCACCGCTGAGATAGCTATAAGAGATATTAAAACCATGATGATAGACCACCACTGAGATAGCCATAAGAGATATTAAAACCATGATGATAGACCACCGCTGAGATAGCTATAAGAGATGTTAAAACCATGATGATAGACCACCACTGAGATAGCCGTAAGAGATGTTAAAACCATGATGATAGACCACCACTGAGATAGCCATAAGAGATGTTAAAACCATGATGATAGACCACCACTGAGATAGCCATAAGAGATGTTAAAACCATGATGATAGACCACCGCTGAGATAGCCATAAGAGATGTTAAAACCATGATGATAGACCACCACTGAGATAGCCGTAAGAGATGTTAAAACCATGATGATAGACCACCGCTGAGACAGCCATAAGAGATGTTAAAACCATGATGATAGACCACCACTGAGATAGCCATAAGAGACAAGTTAAATAAGCCCTTCCTAACATCACCAACCACACCACCCACCACACCACCCACCACACCACCCACCACACCACCCACCACACCACCCACCACACCACCCACCACACCACACCACCAACCACATCACCTACCACTGTCTATCCAAATCTGTGTGAACTCATTACCATCATTAATGATGAAGACAGGCCCAGCATCACTGTAAGCTGTGGCTATGATGGCCAGGATCTTACCAGTGTCATCAAACCCAACCTAACAGTGGACATGTAAACAATGGCCATAATATGTTATTCATTTTATTGTTATACTGTATTCACTAGCAGTAAAAAAAACTAAAATGTCAGGGCAAATAAGCCAGATTTTTGTCAAAGTCAACGCAAAATTCTGTTACATTGTGAACATAATATTTCTGTCTGAAATGCTAGATAAATGGGGGCCTAATTTTCCCTACTGACATAATAAGATCCATAGTACATCAAAAACTAAAAACAATTTGACTGTTCCATGCATGTCTAAATGACATAATTAGATTCCTAGTACATACAAAACTGAATACAATTGGGCTGTTCCATGTATGTCTAAGTGGTGCCAAAGAAGTTAAACAAAATCCTCACCTCATATTCATACACATAGTAAGTTCGTTTTCCCTGCAGTTGCATGTTGGTGTGAATATCCAAACTGAGCAGTACAGGGCTGTAGATATAAGAATATGATCACATAGTAAGAGATGTGGCAAGGCAATCGAGTTAAAAATTGTACTGAAAATTTGTGAAACAAATAATAATTTTATGTAGCAGGGTAGTGGGTGTAAATTTTTATGACTCAATTTATGACGGCAAAACTTTTATTGTAACAATTTCAGAATTCGGCACTAGCCCCGAGGGAAAGGTCTATGTCAAAAAGTTTGTTGGCAATAGCAAGCCTGAGAACAGGATATCATATCCCGGTAGTTGCTTTGAGTTCAATACGTTTTGCAGTGATTGGATTTTATGGAGGATCAAAACAGATGTGGTATTGAACTGAGACAGTGTGTGAGGTGATTCAGGGTTGATGTTGTAATAAGTTGTACAAGTAAGGGCCATAAGCCAAGATAAACTAAAATTGGAGCATTTTTTTAGTCACTAGAGGGATCTTCATCAGGTGATCTCACACTAGCTAGAAAAATGGCTTGGCCCCCCACTGTTCAGATTTTTGCATTTGTGATGTGGAAATTTAGGACTCTACGTCCGCAGTGGTTCATCAGATGTTTCCGTTTGACAAGGACAAAACTCACTAACTCTACGTCAACAGTGGTTCATCAGATGTTTCAATTTAACAAGGGCCAAACTCACTGACTCTACGTCAACAGTGGTTCATCAGATGTTTCAATTAAACAAGGGCCAAACTCACTGACTACGTCAACAGTGGTTCATCAGATGTTTCAATTAAACAAGGGCCAAACTCACTGACCTCCTGGTGACATGGGCAGCCAGAGCACACATCCCGGCAACAGGCAAGTTGTAAAAGATTTTCCCACCAAAGGCCCCGCCCAGTCGTTGGGCCTCTGCTGTCACACTGTGCATGAGATGAAAACACACTGTGTCAAAAAGTGCGGAAAAAAATCAAGTCAACACAGAATGTTTTTAATTAAAATGGTTTTAAAAAATTAATTTACAACTAATCTGCACAAGCTTTTGTTTGTGTAAACAACAGTCAAAGAATTGGAAAAATGTTTGACCTCAAAGTAATAATTCTAACTCTTTGGGTTCATATTTCATTTGCACATTAACTTCACAGTTGATAGTGTCCCCCAATTTTAGCCAAATCACAAGTACTCAGACCTACCAACAAAGAAATCATAAAAACTCATATTATTTCAATACTTGCTTGTGCTTACGAGACCATTTTTTAAACTCTCTAAGCCAAAGCTATAAAATCCCTCTGCCAAAAAAGCCATCCTTTTTCACCTGGATTCAGGAATCCCTAAAATTTGAGACACTGTTTCACTGGTCGCGTCAAGCCACTGGGAAGTGGCCATGACCTCCATGCCCCCAGTGTCTGATGGGATACAGAAAGCCGCCTGATTCTCCAGGTGGAAGTTGTACTGGTCGCTGCTGTGCACCGTGCCATTTATCCTGTGGGGTGCTGCGGCCATTGCACCTGTAACAACCACCCAAATCTATGAGCTTTATATGGCAGACAAAGGAGCACAGAAATCCTAGGCCAGCAGGGTTAGGGGTGGTGGGGGGTATATTTAAAATTTATATGTATCTCTCAGGGGTACAATTGACAAACCATCAATGTTTATAACATATTCTGCAAACAATGGTAGACCTACTGGCAGCATCGCCTCTGGTGAAGGGTCCGAGTTTGTCAAAAAAGGATTTCTTCTGCACGGCTTCCACGACACTGGTGATGACGGGCTGTCGGTCAGTGTAGGTCACTTTGACAGCGCCCCTGGCACTCAGAGCTGTGACCTCATCCTCTGAGAACAGCAAAGGATATCGCATCATTCATTACATTTGTTGTGGAGAGCAGTTGAGAGAGGTTGGGGGGAGGTGACCATCATTGTGCAATGATTTGGTGAGATGGGCCATTTTTTTTCCTACTAGAAGATATGAGCCGATGTTACCGGGATAATAATGGAACGCATTTTGCTCTACTCTCTACACCTGCTACAGCAAAGTCCCCATATCTCATCATCAAATGTTTACGCATATAAATGAACCGGGTTTGGATGTTTTGTATGCTCAAAAAAAAATTTAATTACCATATTTCACCCCATGTAATAATGTATATTTAGGGAAAAGTTAATCATATCCTTGCATAAAACCACATATATTTTATCAGATTTAATCTGATTCGGATTGCCGTAAAATAATTCGTAATCACTATCATTGTTTTTAAGAATCCAGCGTTCCATGGTCACATTAGGTCCTTCTTAAAATAATTCTCTGTAGCGTGCTCTAAATAAATCTATGACAGAATACTCACTTATTGTTCCATGCCAAACAGTCAGTCACTGGACCCCTATTTTGTTTAATGGTAAAGTAACAAGTCCCTGCTCACCAGCTGACCACTAAACCTTCTCTGATTTCAATCCAAAAATATGAGGACACGATTCACTACAGCTTGATCGTCAACATTCTGTTTAACAAACAGTACCAAAAAAAAAAGGTCCAATATTGCACGTAGCCCATACCTGCCACTAGAATACCGATGGCTTGTCCGGCATAGAGGACCTGGCCAGAGCTCAGCAGCTGTAGGATCAAATAAAATATAAGATAAAGTATATGTGCAACTGACGCTAATCTAAAATTATTTTAAATTATTTGTGTCCTCAACAAATTCAGCACAAATCAGTTCTCCATTACAGGTACCTGCTTGGGATTACTTGGTTGTCTGGGATCTGACCCCAACATACCGGTACCTGCTTGGGATTACTTGGCTGTCTGGGATCTGACCCCAACATACCGGTACCTGCTTGGGATTACTTGGTTGTCTGGGATCTGACCCCAACATACCGGTACCTGCTTGGGATTACTTGGTTGTCTGGGATCTGACCCCAACATACCGGTACCTGCTTGGGATTACTTGGTTGTCTGGGATCTGACCCCAACATATTCATTCTAACCTACTGAAAAGAGAACACACTTCATATGGATGCTTGTTTTCAGATATTTATTAACCCATTATTGCCCACTGTCAACAAAAAAAAAAAGAGCTTTAAAATATTTCACATGTCGCTGACCCTCTTAAACATTCATGCTTCATGGGTGGTGTTGGATAGCTTTTTGGTGCAAGGCACCACTTTTTCAAGATGCACTCATGCGTTTAGCAGCAGGTATGATTGTTTTCTTCCACTGTAGCAAGGGTAGCAAGAAGTTACAACACAAAAAATATGAAAAATAAATAGAAGATATATTCAGCAGAATATGGACTAGTCTATGGGAGTGAGATTGCTTGAGACCACAGTGTCCTATGCTACAGATCACATCCAGTTACCTCTATTCTCTAGTGTGAGACTGCTTGAGATCACAGTGTCCTATGCTACAGATCACATCCAGTTACCTCTATTCTCAAGTGTGAGACTGCTTGAGACCAGTGTCCTATGCTACAGATCACATCCAGTTACCTCTATTCTCTAGTGTGAGACTACTTGAGACACATCAGGTTACCTCTAATCTCTAGTGTGAGACTACTTGAGACCACAGTGTCCTATGCTACAGATCACATCAGGTTACCTCTATTCTCTAGTGTGAGACTACTTGAGACCACAGTGTCCTATGCTACAGATCACATCCGGTTACCTCTAATCTCTAGTGTGAGACTGCTTGAGACCACAATGTCCTATGCTACAGATCACATCCGGTTACCTCTATTCTCTAGTTTGAGACTGCTTGAGACTACAGTGTCCTATGCTACAGATCACATCAGGTTACCTCTAATCTCTAGTGTGAGACTGCTTGAGACCACAGTGTCCGATGCTACAGATCACATCAGGTTACCTCTAATCTCTAGTGTGAGACTGCTTGAGACCACAGTGTCCTATGCTACAGATCACATCCAGTTACCTCTATTCTCTAGTTTGAGACTGCTTGAGACTACAGTGTTCTACGCTACATATCACATCAGGTTACCTCTAATCTCTAGTGTTAGACTGCTTGAGACTACAGTGTCCTATGCTACAGATCACATCTGGCTACCTCTAGTACCTAGTGTGAGATTGCTTGAGACTACAGTGTTCTACGCTACAGATCACATCCGGTTACCTCTTGAGCAGCTCCAGGTTCATTCAGCTGTTTGGGTCTCCAGTTGTTTTCACCAGGAATGTCAGACGCTTGAATGAACTTGACAACACCTGGGATTTGCTGGAGGATGATACATTGGACGGCATTTGTAAGGGTTACACATAGAAAAGAAGAATTAAATTCTGATCTTGAAGTAAGATTAAAACATTAAAAATTAACAGAATAACTCTACAATAGAAAGGACGTTGTTGACATAAACTTTTCATTAGAGAGTACAGATAATGTTGACATATACTTAAATAAGAGAGTACAGATAATGTTGACATATACTTTTAATTAGAGAGTACAGATAATGTTGACATATACTTTTAATTAGAGAGTACAGATAATGTTGACATATACTTAAATAAGAGAGTACAGATAATGTTGACATATACTTTTAATTAGAGAGTACAGATAATGTTGACATATACTTTTAATTAGAGAGTACAGATAATGTTGACATATACTTTTAATTAGAGAGTACAGATAATGTTGACATAAACTTTTCATTAGAGAGTACAGATAATGTTGAGATATGCTTTTCATTAGAGAGTACAGATAATGTTGAGATATACTTTTCATTAGAGAGTACAGATAATGTTGACATTTTCTTTTAATTAGAGAGTACAGATAATGTTGACATATACTTAAATAAGTGAGTACAGATAATGTTGATATATACTTTAATTAGAGAGAACAGATAATTTTGAAATAAACTTTCATTAGAGAGTACAGATAATGTTGACATAAACTTTTCATTAGAGAGTACAGATAATGTTGAGATATACTTTTCATTAGAGAGTACAGATAATGTTGACATATACTTAAATAAGAGAGTACAGATAATGTTGATATATACTTTAATTAGAGAGTACAGATAATTTTGAATTTAACTTTCATTAGAGAGTACAGATAATGTTGACATAAACTTTTCATTAGAGAGTACAGATAATGTTGAGATATGCTTTTCATTAGAGAGTACAGATAATGTTGAGATATACTTTTCATTAGAGAGTACAGATAATGTTGACATATACTTTTCATTAGACAGTACAGATAATGTTGACATATACTTTAATTAGAGAGTACAGATAATTTTGAAATAAACTTTCATTAGGGAGTACAGATAATGTTGACATATACTTTTTATTAGAGAGTACAGATACATTCATGGTGAGGCAACACTTAATGTTTTCTTCACTAATTTTTTTGTTCCGAATAATGACCAATATATTTCTCTCATACATTTCTCACTATTCCGTGACAAATTTCTCACTATAACCTGATGGTACATAATTTCTCACCATACTTGATAGACCAACATTTCCCTCATAAATTTCTCAGTATTCCTTGATAGCAAACTTTTCATCAATGACAGTGCAGATGTTTTAAGTTTTCAAAGTAAGCTGTATAGCAGTGTTTTCAAAATGTTTAAGTTTGGCTGACCGGTGGAAAAGTTTTGACACTGCATCAAGGACCGGTGTAAGATTTTACAATTATTTGATTACATTATTTTTTAATTAATTTTTTTTGGACCCAAAATACTTAAGTTTGCAGACTGGCAACATAAGGCTTGCAGCTCAGCACTGGTCAGCGGGAACACCATTTGAGAAACACTGCTGTATAGTTTTATTCTAGACAAGAGAAGACCACTCACTAGTGCAGCTGACGGGTCGATGCTCTGAATTCTAGCATTTCCTGTGGTACTAAGAATAGGGGCCGCAAATAACTGACCTTGACATACAGGTAGGTCACCTACAAACTTAACTTCACCCGTCGTCTGAAAATAATTTTAAAATTTAAATTAACAATTTTTAAAATCCCTTACACACACTTTTGAAGTGGTAAAAAAAAAACACACACACAACTTCCTCCCCTCGTCAGATTATGACTCTTTACAAAAAAAAAAAAAAAAAAAAAAATTTTTCAAAAATTGGTAAAATTTGTTAAAAAGAAAAAAAAAAAAATAAAGAGAAAAAAAAAAACACACACACAAATTCCACCCATCTTCAGATTATGACTCTTTAAAAAAAAAAAAAAAAAAAAGAAATCTTGCAGAAATTGGTAGAATCTGGTACAAAGGAAAAAAAAACAAGCCCTTTTTCTAAAAATAACTTTTCTATTTTTATGGCAATATTTCTATTTTAGTTTTTTTTATTGCAGTCAAAATATGTTACGTTGTTACAACAGTTGCCTAATTTTCCTCAATGACCTCATTTGATATAAGATTTGCCCTCATTATGTAAAAAAAAAAAAAATTAAAAAAAAAAAACTTCTGTAAAAATAAGTCCCTATTTAATGTTTCCTTGGACAATATAATTAAGTTCTAAAAAATTAATTCTTTACATATTACGTTCCAGCTTGTAGGACATATGCTTTCCAAAAATAAACGAAACAATTAGCACTCATTAATTTTTCTCCCTACCAAATTAAAAGCGGTGAGTTTCATCATAGCCTTGGACACAGGATAGATTGTTGGGTCATCAGTCCCAAATGCATGAGTGGCGGTCATCAGAGGCCTGTCCAGGCCGGGGCCCCCGCTCACAAAACGACTGCCGACCTTGTTCTTGCAAACACCGAGGACAAACTTGAAAAAAAAAAATTATTTTAAATAAAGCATATATAATCTCCAAAGTGTTGAAAATTTTTAAGCACTAATGCATAACAAATATTTTAATGGTAAATATGCGCACCAAAGGGTTAAGCTTTACAATGCAAAGGGTTAAGCTTTACAATGGACGAGATAAAAGGGTAAATAATATATATATGCATGTATATATTATACATATATTTAGATATCAAAGACCTTCTGTCAGAGAACATTACACTTATTAAAAAAAGGAAAATAAAAGCATTTTATATTAGCTTAGTGGTTGGCATTATGCCTTGTGACTGAATGAATTATTGTTACCTTGTAAAACTGACCAATGGCCAAGTTTTTGCGGTATGTTGTGCTGGCTAAAACTGGGTCTGACTGTGGCACAATCTCAGAGGACAGTAAAACCAGGGCATCTGTCAATGAACATGTAGGTAATTAGGCTAGGGGAGAGGGGGGGGGGGATTGGGTTGGTCCTAAAACTTTAACTTCAAACATTTTTTTATTTTTTCAAAGAATGGCGTCGCAATGCGTGAACTTCCCATCTACTAAAGCTTATTGACAAAATATGGTTTTTGAGGACAGTAAAACCAGGGCATCTGTCAATGAACATGTAGGTAATTAGGCTAGGGGAGAGGGGGGGGGGGATATGATTGGTCCTAAAACTGTAACTTCAAACATTATTTCATTATTTCAAAGAATGGCGTCGCAATGCGTGAACTTCCCATCTACTAAAGCTACTTGACAAAATATGGTTTTCGAGTAACACATTTTTTTACTATCCATATTATACACATTATTATGTCCTAGGCTTATTTTCTCATATTGCATTATAATAGAAGAACCATTGAGATGGAATTTTTATTGTCTTTGTGATTATGACCAATATAACATGACGAATGCAGTATTTACATTTGAAAAGATAAAAAGTAAAGATAGACACCATAAAATTTATTTTAATATAGCGTATCCAGAGTCACAGAAATGTTTTGTAACCAAGATCCAAGCTGAGTTGTTGTTTTTTTCAATCTCAACCCCCACCCCTCTTCCCCTTCCCCCATGTTTTCTCTGATCCTTCCCGAAGATCTTACGGTGGGTCATCAGCCTTCATGATTATAAACCAGGAAACAGTTGGTTTGTTTTTTTTATATACCAGCAAGCTTAATTTTTTGTTAAATGCTCTAAAACTGTATCTCTTCAAAACAGAGTGTTCAATGAAATGACTCTTTGATGTTTCATTTTATTTTAAAATTCTTGTTTAAGAAAACTTAGTAAATAATTATTTTTTGGGGCAGAAAGCAACTGTTTCAGGACAGGAAATGTTTTAGGTGATAATTATAGTCATATTATAGTGCAAATTTTAAGCAAAGGGGATTTCTTCTTTTCAGTGGGAAATATCCTAACGGAAACATCACCTTTAAGCACTGATGGGTCCCCGAGCTGTTTATTGATGAGAAAAGATTCTGTCTGCACTGCATGCACCTAAGAAATAAAATAATACTCAAGATAACAGCAGAAAAACATCAGATAGAACTATAAACATCAGGCAGTACAGCGGTGAAATCAAATGAACTATAGGCCTAAACATCATTCACTACAGTGGTGACATCAAATGACCTGTAAAGAAAGCCAGATGGCTACTTAATGCACATTATTTGCTCTTAATTTCCTTAATGTTTAGGTAAAATAACAATGTCCAATTTAAGAATATTTTCAAAGGGGTCAAATCTTTGAATTAATACTTTCTCCCAAGACTTTAAGTTTTTTGTTATAAATTCTATCTGGCATCTTACCAATGTGTTGTTTATTCCTTGAATCACAATAGAAGGTTTGGAGGTGACCAGATAATTGCTGCTCTCATCAATCTGAAAATTGAACCCACTGGTCACATGGGCTTTACTTTGCTGTAGAGAAAATAAGTTTTTACAAACTATTAGTTATAAGGTAGGAGAAGATAAGATTCTTTTACTTATTAAAAAAAAAATGGATATGTTTTTTTTTATTACATTGTACAATATTCATTTTCAGCACATATTTTAACTAAGACAACATTATACAATTATAACAATTTAAGCACAAAACATCTAAAGTATTTCTCTAGCGTAGAAATCCGCCATCATATACTCACAAAAATCAAACATACACAGGAATAAATAAATGAAATTGATAGTGGAACAAGATATGTTTAGGCTTGAGAGAAAAGACAGGATAATTAAAGGGACGTTCAGGCAAGATGCCTTCTTCAGCATGCAAGACAAAACAAGATGCAACAAATCAGATTGAAATAACACATTTTTTACATAATACTTTGCGTATAGATTTAATTTAAAAGACAGATAAAATGAATACTGACGTACTCATCCATCATCTCCACATTAAGAATGAGGGAAACCACGGCCATTATGTGGGCCCTGCGGGTCCCGCGGCCACAGATATTTAAGCTGTGATGTGGACAAAAATTTAAATATTACCTTTAAAAGCAGGGTTCAAAGAACTGAAAAGTGACAGGGGGCCTGTGAAAGTTACATCTGAACTTAACTTGAGAATACCTGAAGTCTGTGGGATGTCTTGAATGTCCTGATAGTTCTAGGAGTGGCTGAGCTGTACTTGGGCAGCTGCGCAGAGGTGATGACCTTGCCCTTCATGTCCAAGGCCAGGTAGTCCTGGAGGCTGTACACTTTGTTGACGCCATCAGCATCAACTGTTAGGCAGAATTGAAATCAAGGGAAATTAAGCAAGAGAGCTCTATTATAACTTCATATGAAATTTTAAAGTTACACATTGCAACAGCTTAAAAATATTATATCTCATTATCACATCGGCCTTTATCCCTGCAGCCTCAACTAATTGACAGTCGTCAGCCTCACTCTCTCAACCTTGCCAATATGATCCATGGCAAGATTTATTCAAGATGACTGGAAACAGACCAGGATGCAGAAGATGACCAGCAATGTCTCTCAGTGCCCTTTATGCATTCCACGTCACATGAGTTGTTGGAATTTTCATTGTGTCAATGTCATACAGCTATGTTGTGTTTTTTTCTGTCATATTTTAAGACTGAATAAAATTTATATTGATAGGAAACATATTAAACTGCAGAACAAGTAAAAAAATAAGAAATGTTCTCTTTATGCAATAGAAAGTGTAAAACTTCCCGTGATTATTGAATCAAAAAAGAATTGATAGTTGTAAAATGTTAAAAAATTATAAGTTGTCACACGTAACAAGCGTTGTGGGCAGAAACAAGGTTACCAATGTTTAAAGAAGGGCTGTAGTCAGGAACAAGATGACCAATGTTGAAAGAAGCGTTGTGGACAGGAACAAGGTTACCAATGTTTAAAGAAGCATTGTGGACGTTGTGCTACCATTGAGGAATAAGTTCCAAGCGCTGGAAGATCAAACAGAAGACAAAACAGAAGATGACCAAGTAGAAAATACATGGCAAAGTATAAAGAAGGTTGCAACATCCACCTGCCAAGAAGTTTTAGGATCGGTGAAACATAAACAAAAAGACTGGCTCTCACTTAACACATTGCCAAAAAATAAAAGAGAGAAAAGAAATGAAAAATATAATTAACAGCAGCTGCACCAGGGCGGAGAAAACGAAACCAAAAGGTAAAAAACAGCATTAAAAAGGACACAAATCCCTACATGGATGGCCTAGCATCGACAGCAGAAGAAGCGGCCAGGGGGGGCAACTTGAAAGAGCTCTACGACATCACAAGAAAACTGTCAGGGAGATACAAAAGGCTGGAGAGACCTGTCAAAGATAGAGAGGGTAGATATATAACAGAAAGGAAAGAGCAACAAAAAAGATGGATGGAATACTTTAAGGAACTATAAAACAGACCCCCCACCCACAGAGACACCAGACATACAACGAGCAAATGAAGACTTACAAATAGAAGAAAGTGCACCAAATAAGGATGAAATAGCTCTGGCCATCAAGCCGCTCAAATTAGGGAAATCAACGGGACCAGACACATTTGTGTCTATTGCCTCAAGCCTTCAAACCCCCAATGCATAATTCCCTCACAAAGTGGCACTGGAAATCAGTGAAATGTTCTCATCAACACCAGGAACAGAAACATTGCAAATCCCCTCTACATGCATAGGAGCCAAAATGATCAATACATTGATCGTGGGCCCTTAATATATAGAAGAAGAAGAAGAAACAAGATTACCAATGTTTAAAGAAGCTCCTACGGTCTCCAGCATGGTGAAGATATCAGATGGGAAATCTTGGTGCAGACGTTTCAAAGCCAGGTTGCCAGCCCATGTTCCAAGCTGTAGTAGAATAGTCAAGGCAAAAAAAAAATTTTAATTTAAATGCAATCATCGTTAAACGGTGTTATGAAAAAAAAATATAAAAGAGTTGCTGCTGTGACCAGGCACCGAATTCGGCCGGCTATAAACATTTCTGACAGATTCAAGATCGAAACATCAGCCAAATACCCTCCAACTGTTCCATAGCCATCTCATCTCTTAACGTTCTAGTCTCCCTTTTCCAATGGCTTTCCGCCTATTTTCTGCAATGTATCCACCTTTTATGGATATTAAAATGTAGTATTTTCTTCTGACACCATAGCACTTCTACATTTGCTTTACTTTCCAGCTCAACAGGATTCACCTCTGCAACTGGTCAAGCTGTTTAGTGTCTAGCATTCTGTGTTGAAAAACTTGTTGATGGGCAGCGTGTGTGGGTTATCTTTTTTGTTGTTGAGTTGTCTGCCACTGGACAATAACCAAGAGTCTGCGACTGTATAGGGTTGAATCTAAACATGTAATGTCTCAACAGACTGATATGTCAATCATGTAGAGACCTGCATAGGGTTGAATCTAAATATGTACAATCCTCAACAGACTGATACGTCAATCATGTAGAGAACGCACGCATATAATTCTTCTGTCTTGTTTGATGAGCGATGCATACACTGTCTTTTTAAAAATCCTTTAAATTAACTTTGCTTTTGTTTGTGACTGGTGGGCTAAATCTTCGGACGGCTAACTGACCAACTGTCCATCAACCTATCGAACTGAAACTTGGAATAAACACTCGTTGCAGATGATTAACGCATTTATCAAATTTTTAGCCTCAACCTCCCAAAAATCCTGTTTTTCAAGTGGAAGTTGAAGAAAATATGATGACACTGATCTCATCAAGAAAATATGATGACACTTATCTCATCAAGTAAAATTCCTGATAGCTGCTCTAAATCAGATTCTTTTTTTTTAAATATCGCAAGTGTCTTTGGTTCATAATGTTTCTTTTGTTGTTTTTTTTTTTGTTGGTAAAATAATTCGTCTGTGGTTTTTAGGGGGTGGGCCATTTGAATATTAATATTAGTAATTCAGGGGCGTTAAAAAAAATGTGTAGTTGCTAGCCTGGGGGGGGGGGGGGGGGGGG
>CAXITT010000216.1:408375-420073 GCA_964033795.1 Lymnaea stagnalis | reverse complement strand
AAAAAAAAATGGGGAGGGGGGGGGGGGGGGGGGGGGGGGAAGGACTGTAGGGGTATACAGAAAAGTGGCATGGCAGTTTCTTGAGACCATGACTTGTACTGACATTCCAAAGAAATATATTTCCCCAAGCCTAACATTTGATATTTAACTTTAACAATTCTAAGTTTAGACTTTTCCCATGCTAGTGTAAATCTTCCATCCCACTGACCCTCCATATTATAATATCATCATCACAGTGGAAGACAGGTCATCTTGCACCTGCCATATCAGCAAGTAGGCAGATCTTGCACCTACCATATCAGCTAAAGGCAGAGAGGCAATCTTGCACCTACCATATCAGCAAATAGGCAGATAGGCAATCTTGCACCTACCATATCAGCTAATAGGCAGATAGGCAATCTTGCACCTACCATATCAGCTAATAGGCAGAGAGGGAATCTTGCACCTACCATATCAGCTAATAGGCAGAGAGGGAATCTTGCACCTACTATATCAGCTAATAGGCAGAGAGGGAATCTTGCACCTACCATATCAGCTAATAGGCAGAGAGGGAATCTTGCACCTACCATATCAGCTAATAGGCAGAGAGGGAATCTTGCACCTACCATATCAGCTAATAGGCAGAGAGGGAATCTTGCACCTACCATATCAGCAAATAGTTCAACAAATAAAACACCAAACACCAACTAAAAGAAAGATGAATAAAGGGAAACCTTGATGGAGAATTTTTGAAAGAATTTTGGCATCAGCCATAAGGTAATGTGAAAGGAGCAAGCAGAATGGGGAAAAAAAGGGGGGGAGGGGGGTGACATCACTGCAGAGTGCAAAGGGTATTTATTTATTTAGGCATTTTTATAAAGCGCTTACCTTAAAGCTCTAAGCGCTTTACAATTATCAAAAACATGTAAACTAAGAAAAATAAAATTAAAAAAATTTTTTTTTTTAATTTAAAAAAAACAAAAAAAAAAAAACTTAAAAATTACTTATCCTAATTTTTAAATAGCGAAAACAAAAACAAAATGAAATATTATTTCTGAAACTGTAAACCTGTAAATTGAGTTAACATTGAGATTCTACTCAAAGGTTGTATCATGTGCATAAAATAATGGGCTGGATTTAGACAATAGAATAACTAAAAATAGAGGTCCATAACACTAGAGTTAATATTAGACAAAACCTAGAGGTCCCTAACACTACAGTTAATATTAGACAAAACCTAGAGGTCCATAACACTAGAGTTATCATAAGGTAAGCCATAGAGGTCCATAACACTAGAGTTATCATAAGGTAAGCCATAAAGGTCCATAACACTAGAGTTATCATTTGACAAAACCTAGAGGTCCATAACACTAGAGTTAATATTGGACAAAACCTAGAGGTCCATAACACTAGAGTTATCATAAGGTAAGCCATAGAGGTCCATAACACTAGAGTTATCATAAGGTAAGCCACAGAGGTCCATAACACTAGAGTTATCATTAGACAAAACCTAGAGGTCCATAACACTTGAGTTAATATTGGACAAAACCAAGAGATCCATAACACTAGAGTTATCATAAGGTAAGCCATAGAGGTCCATAACACTAGAGTTATCATAAGGTAAGCCATAGAGGTCCATAACACTAGAGTTATCATTAGACAAAACCTAGAGGTCCAT
Source organism: Lymnaea stagnalis (assembly GCA_964033795.1). Lineage (NCBI taxonomy): Eukaryota > Metazoa > Mollusca > Gastropoda > Lymnaeidae > Lymnaea > Lymnaea stagnalis. The sequence continues at coordinate 418,416 of CAXITT010000216.1, read as the reverse complement.
AACACTAGAGTTAATATTAGACAAAACCTAGAGGTCCATAACACTAGAGTTATCATTAGAAAAGTCAGAGAGGTCCATAACACTAGAGTTATCATTTGACAAAACCTAGAGGTCCATAACACTAGAGTTAATATTAGACAAAACCTAGAGGTCCATAACACTCGAGTTATCATTAGAAAAGTCATAGAGGTCCATAACACTAGAGTTATCATTAGACAAGTCATGGAGATCCATAACACTAGAGTTATCATAAGACAAATCAAACTTTACCAAATCCTGTGTTGCCAAAAACAAGTCTGTAATTAGAGTTCTGGTTCTGTTTGAGCAAAGAGCACAGTCCAGGTAGGTCAACAGGCTTGAACCACTGGGCAACGTCTGTTACAATATGGGCTGGAAGCTTACAGTCCTGCGGGACACGGTTGTGCTTCTGTTTGCAATGACCTGTGCACGGCTTCCCGGATTTCTTGCACAACTTGCCTTCAAGCTCCTGGGTGAGGTGAGAAGTGTGGAAGATAAGGGTCCAGGTGCCCAGCATTTACAAATAAAATAAGATAAAATAAAATAAGATAAAATAAGATAAAATAAAATAAGATTCTTTTGTTGTTTCATGAAAATGGATTTTTTTTTTTAAATTACAAAGTAAAGATTCATTTTCAGCCCATGTATAAATTTTCTTACAAATCACATATTAGCTACACTTGAAACCTTATAGTAGTCTTATCTGGGGATCTAAATATTTCTATATTATTATGTTTTTTCATCGCATCAAATCTGATTTGTAAATAAAGAAATTCATGTAGCATCACTGTTACTGAATGATTATTTTATGATCAAATTCATGTAACATAATTCTTACTGAATGATTATTTAAGATCAAATTTATGTAACATCCTTCTTACTGAATATAAAAAGTGTTGGACTGCAATAAAGCTTTCTTACTGAATGATTATTTTAAGATCAAATTCATGTAACATAATTCTTACTGAATTATTATTTTAAGATCAAATTCATGTAACATCCTTCTTAACTGAATAATTATTTTAAGATCAAATTCATGTAACGTAATTCTTAATGAATGATTATTCTAAGATGAGATGTTGTCAAATGCCTCAGATCCGATGAACACAAATAACCCACCTTTAAAAACTTGAAGTGTGTGTCATGTTTATATCTACAAATACCAAAAATGTCAAATGATATGTACCTCAATGTCGATGACCGTTCGCTTTTCCGGTGAATCAATGGCAAATGATTTCATGGCATCAAGGATCGGGCGATATCCTTAATAAGAAAACAAAAGGGAACTTAAATTAGGCACACCATAATCACTGATGGTTTCCAAAAATGTGAATATAATAGTACCGATGCCCTAAATCATGGGAGCACTTTTCGCAGAGGCCATTTTTATAATAAAATTCCCAGGTCATGTCCCTTAGGCCTATCATATATGGTTTTGTTCAATTTTGTTTTTATTTTAAATTTCCAGGAGCAACCTAGGAGCCCCGGAGAAGTGCATGCCTCAAGGGCTCCACGAAGCACAGGCTGGGAACCACAACCCTAAATGTATCCAAATAATCTATAAATAGCTGGTCAAGGGATAGCATTTATTACTCAGCAACTATTTTACCTTCCCATTAAAACTGTAAAACAAACTTTGAGCTTCTTGTCACATCTGTTTGTATTTGAAAAATACTTTTTGTGCACACAGTGCACTGATTCTGTAATCACTGTTCCTGTTTGTATTCGGCCCAACAGATTAGTTAAGGCCTGTGGCAGCAGTTGGCCGAAAAGCAATAATACAATGCATCCCCTACTGCATCTCTTAAAGACTTACCAGTACAACGACATATGGTTGAGTCGAAAGCATCTTCTACGTCTTTCATTGTGGGCTGCGGTTTGTTTTGCAGCAGGCTGTTGAAACAAAATATTTTTAAATAAAGAATTTTTTTCCTTGGAATAAAAAACAAAAAAACGGCTTCTTGAGCTTGTTGAAGTAAATGAAATTTTATCTAAAGGAATAAAAGGAAAAAATTAATTTGATTTTAAAAAGTCAAGAGCCATGAGCAAATGCAACGTGTGCATCTCAATTGCATTTAAAACAGTTACAGTTCATCAAATAAATCATTTTAATACAATGCACATTATTGTACTCTTTTATCTCCGCAAGCCTCTTCCTTAAAACAAAATAATAACAAATGTAAATCATTGTCCATGTGTCATTGATAGATTTACTGTAAATTAAATCTGTGAAATCTTTCTGAAATGGAATGGGAGTGTCACATAAACAATAAAAAGTAGGTTTGAATTCATCCAAGGTTGTCTCCAGGTAAGAGCAAATAGCCAAGTGGAATGGCTTCTTGATCTCAGCAAGACAGATATTCTAAACTCGACCCTTCAAGTCGGAAGACAGTTTTATTCCTAGCCTGTCATTGGACTAAAAAGTTGGGTGTCTAATGCGAAACACAATACAATAAAAAAGAAAGCTGTTATAAAAATATTTTTTAAAATTTTTTCAATTGCTAACATTTTGAAGTGCTGAAAGTTTTTATATACTCGCGTAGATATATTCATAACCTGGCCAGGTGTGCAGTATCCACATTGGACGCCAAAGATCAAACTCACCCATGCATATTCAAAACCTGGCCAGGTGTGCAGTATCCACACTGGACGCCAAAGATCAAACTCACCCATGCATATTCATAACCTGGCCAGGTGTGCAGTATCCACACTGGACGCCATTGTAAGTAGCCAAGCGTTCTTGTATAGGGTGTAATCCCACTGTGGTGTTTCCCAAGCCTTCCACGGTGGTCACGTCTAGCCCATCACATGTGTACAGTTGTAAGCAGCACTGGCGGTCAACATTTTAGGTAAATTTGTAGGCAGTGTGGTGGTCAATATGTTATGTAACATTGTAAAATAACAGCAACATGTTAAAATAATGATTGACATCAGCAGATGTGTTAAGAATCCAAACACTTGGAAATGTTTAGTTGAATAGTTATTTGATTTAGTAGATGTCATTCAAAAATTGGGTGATGTAACATTTGAATAGTTATTGGATATAGTAGATGTCATTCAAAAATTGGGTGATGTAACATTTGAATAGTTATTGGATATAGTAGATGTCATTCAAAAATTGGGTGATGTAACATTTGAATAGTTATTGGATATAGTAGATGTCATTCAAAAATTGGGTGATGTAACATTTGAATAGTTATTGGATATAGTAGATGTCATTCAAAAATTGGGTGATGTAACATTTGAATAGTTATTGGATATAGTAGATGTCATTCAAAAATTGGGTGATGTAACATTTGAATAGTTATTGGATATAGTAGATGTCATTCAAAAATTGGGTGATGTAACATTTGAATAGTTATTGGATATAGTAGATGTCATTCAAAAATTGGGTGATGTAACATTTGGTTGAATAGTTATTGGATATAGTAGATGTCATTCAAAAATTGGGTGATGTAACATTTAGTTGAATAGTTATTGGATATAGTAGATGTCATTCAAAAATTGGGTGATGTAACATTTGAATAGTTATTGGATATAGTAGATGTCATTCAAAAATTGGGTGATGTAACATTTGAATAGTTATTGGATATAGTAGATGTCATTCAAAAATTGGGTGATGTAACATTTGAATAGTTATTGGATATAGTAGATGTCATTCAAAAATTGGGTGATGTAACATTTGAATAGTTATTGGATATAGTAGATGTCATTCAAAAATTGGGTGATGTAACATTTGAATAGTTATTGGATATAGTAGATGTCATTCAAAAATTGGGTGATGTAACATTTGAATAGTTATTGGATATAGTAGATGTCATTCAAAAATTGGGTGATGTAACAGTTGAATAGTTATTGGATATAGTAGATGTCATTCAAAAATTGGGTGATGTAACATTTGAATAGTTATTGGATATAGTAGATGTCATTCAAAAATTGGGTGATGTAACAGTTGAATAGTTATTGGATATAGTAGATGTCATTCAAAAATTGGGTGATGTAACATTTGAATAGTTATTGGATATAGTAGATGTCATTCAAAAATTGGGTGATGTAATAGTTGAATAGTTATTGGATATAGTAGATGTCATTCAAAAATTGGGTGATGTAACATTTGAATAGTTATTGGATATAGTAGATGTCATTCAAAAATTGGGTGATGTAATAGTTGAATAGTTATTGGATATAGTAGATGTCATTCAAAAATTGGGTGATGTAACATTTGAATAGTTATTGGATATAGTAGATGTCATTCAAAAATTGGGTGATGTAACAGTTGAATAGTTATTGGATATAGTAGATGTCATTCAAAAATTGGGTGATGTAACATTTGAATAGTTATTGGATATAGTAGATGTCATTCAAAAATTGGGTGATGTAACATTTGGTTGAATAGTTATTGGATATAGTAGATGTCATTCAAAAATTGGGTGATGTAACATTTGAATAGTTATTGGATATAGTAGATGTCATTCAAAAATTGGGTGATGTAACAGTTGGTTGAATAGTTATTGGATATAGTAGATGTCATTCAAAAATTGGGTGATGTAACATTTGAATAGTTATTGGATATAGTAGATGTCATTCAAAAATTGGGTGATGTAACATATAGTTGAATAGTTATTTGATTTAGTAGATGTCATTCAAAAATTGGGTGATGTAACATTTGAATAGTTATTGGATATAGTAGATGTCATTCAAAAATTGGGTGGTCAAGATGACAAACCTAATAACTATTATTGATAAGAATAATCTCTATAATATCCTTTGGGCCAACACTATCATTTAACTGCTTATTACACATTACAATAAGTAGCATTGGATGAGTTTAAAAAACACACAAAGCAAACATTAACTTACTGAGTTGATGGCATATGATCTAGCTTTTGAGCTGAGTGGATCCAAAATTTTCACAGTGACCAGACAAATACCACAGCCCCCTTCATAGCAGCAGCCTTTTGTTCCTGTAGAGACCCCTGTTTTTCTCATAAACTCCAACAATGATGTGGCAGGGTTGTGCTCATTTCCCACTGAAAAATTGAATTGTTCATTTAACTTTGACTTTTGGAAAAAAAATTCATCAGGGTATGGTTATAATTTAACAGGTGATTTTGTGTGTGTACAAAAACTTTATTTTTAAACAAATATTATCAAAGTAAAAGCAAGGGAAACAGGAATGAGCGTTGTGTTGTTTCAGCATTGACCTCGAAGCTGGTAACTAATGCAGTTGTTTTGTGTGGCACCCACAAAGAATTTCTTTAGTAACTTGTTAACTTGAGATGACAAAAATCATACTTTTTGTATAACCCCTTCCCCTCTCTTAAACTAATCTTAAATCAGCCCTCAGAACTTTTCCAGCATTGTTAATAGGATGCATTCCTTATATCAAAGTATAGACATAGAAATAAAGCAGAATATTGTTAAGGTAAGTCTGGTAAGATGTGTAAAGATTACATAAACTGGTGCAATTTGGCATTCCAAATAACTAAAAAAACCTGAGTAATAATATCATATGATCAAGAGTTGTTACCTGTGTATGATTTTCCATTAATGGTAAATGTAATTGAACTCTTGATCTCATCCATGGCACGAAATTTGAAGAAGTTCCCACAGTTTTGACAAGTACATGCGTACTTTCCCTCTTCCAACAATTTGTTTATAGGCAAGTGACTGGCAGGAAATTTAAAAAAAACAGTGAGTTTTACTCTACATTTAAATGAATAGATTTTGATTTAGCTTTATAATTTAATGTTTCAAAAACATTTGTACAAATCATACACAGAAATTTAAAAAAGATGCAATATATTTGCACACTTATTGAGCAACTTAGTCTTAGTTTAATTATATTATTTTTTAAAAATTATATTCATTAAATTCATACTAAAACTAAGACAAGCATACTAAAAGTGGTAAGGCAAAGGGCAAAGGGAGTTCCATCATTTATCAATCTTTAACTTTAAATAGTAAAAATAAAAATAAAGTCATTTAGTTAGGTTTAAATTTAATTCATAATGATTAATGAATGATAATATTAATATTATTGGATCTCTCATAATTAATAATTTACCTAACATTAACATTATCATTGTCAGTCTTGGGTTACACCAGTGCATGCTGCATGCTGCATACTAATACTAATTAAATTACTCTTAATTACTAAGTTAAACTAAGTCTAAGTAGACCTACTAGCACTTCTTAATTTTAAACTCCACCTAACATTAATTAAATAAGTAGAAAATCCACTGAACTTTACAAGAACCCAACTGTCTAACTTAGCGTATCGGCGGACGACGATCGACGCTTCGTCTGCTAATTTGTTTCTTTCTTTTCTAAACAAACGGAAATTAATGCGTTTTTAAAACTGAAAACTGGCTTGAAATCCTTTAAAGACGATGTGCTTGTTTTAAAAATTTCAACAAAAGCTTTAGCAAATCATGTGATATCGCCTCAATATTACCCAATATTACTTACACTTACACTTTTGGAATTAATTTGAGTTATACTGCATATTCTAATCAGTTTAGTCCTAGTTTAATTGAGTAGACCCAGAGACTCTGACAGTGTATCCATTAAAAATGCAAGAGTAGTTTCCCTTATCAAGTCTAATTTTTCTTTTTTGTTTTCCAAACAAAACGAATAGCTCTATTTTTATATTTTTTTAAAGATAATTATTTTTTTTTATAAAAAGACAATGAAAAGCAAAAAAATTCTTACTCGAAATTAAACAACCCCTAAAAAACAGTTAACATATCAATCCTTTATAAAATATAATATCGATCAATCGATAGGGGGGATGGGGGGGGGGTTGAAAATTTGATATAACATGCATACAAGTATCGCACTTGACACTTGATAATTTTTTTTAAATCCCAATTATTGCTTTACACCCCCCCCCCCCCCCCCCGGCTGGCCACCACATATTTTATCATGCCTTTGAGCTATATTAATGTTCTAATGTCCGACGCCGCTTTTACATCACAGATTTACACCAACTTTTCCCGTAAACCAAGAGAAAATATAACGCACCAACCGCACTTCTGATATTTTTGAGAATCTCATTTAGTGCAGTGATCGGGAATTTTATTTCGTAAAATCTGTGGCATCTGGTAGCTTTAAACATTATTTTTGGGGGGTGGTGTGGCGCTGAAAATTTCATAGAACGTGATGTTATCGTCAACGAGTCTATGTGCCGAGAAGTCCTTAGTGGGTCATTTAACCGTCCGAAGATTTTGCCTTAAACACAGAAACACACGAACAAAAGCGAAGGATTTTAAAGTAATGATGCCCCTTTGCAGCGTCTTTGACGCACATGAAGATGTAGCAACAATAAATTGTACTGAAATTAAGTATGAAAATTTTCCTTTGTTTTTATGTCTTTAAAAAAAAAAAAAAAAAAAAAAAACTAGATAAGGGTCCTCAAACTTCGATCCATGGACTATTTCCAGCTCGCATCTCCTGCGTTAAAGTACCTGGTCATCAGCAATAAATATGGCACCGAACATTGGACAATATCAGGCCCAACTTCATTTTGAAATACCAATAAGTTAAAGTTGGATATTTTTTCCTCCATTTCAAATATGTTTTTTTTTTTTTTTTAAACGTTTTTGTCCGCACTGTACATGAATTATGTGCAGCTCATAATTTTTTTTTTTCAAGTATAAGTTATGGCTAAGGCCACTCGGTGCCTAAAATATCGATATCCTTCCCTCTGGATCATTTAAATAGGCATAAAAATAATAACTTATATTAAGTCATCGCTTGACGTAGTCCTAAAATTGAATAGATTTGCACACTCCATTCATTGTAACAACGAATTAGCATATCAAGCCTATTCCTGGCCTATGATCAAGAGCTATAACTCAGTTTGAAAGCGAAGTTAATATGTCATGGTTCAATTCCTCGTAGCATTCAAGGGGTGATCCTGGACAAGAACGGATAAATGTCATTGGCATCCTAGACAAGAACGAATAAATGTCATGGCGACCTAGACAAGAACGGATAAATGTCATGGCCTCCTAGACAAGAACGGATAAATGTCATGGCGTTCTAGACAAGAACGGACAAATGTCATGGCGTCCTAGACAAGAAAGGATAAATTTCACGGCGTCCTAGACAAGAACGGATAAATGTCATGGCGTCCTAGACAAGAACGGATAAATGTCATGGCGTCCTAGACAAGAACGGACAAATGTCATGGCGTCCTAGACAAGAAAGGATAAATGTCACGGCGTCCTAGACAAGAACGGATAAATGTCATGGCGTCCTAGACAAGAACGGATAAATGTCATGGCGTCCTAGACAAGAACGGACAAATGTCATGGCGTCCTAGACAAGAACAGAAACATGTCATTGCATCCCCAGAGATTTGAAAACGTATGTTCTTGTACACATTTTGTGTGTGTGTGTGGGGGGGGGGGGGGAACACCACCTGTTTCATTCTAGATTTTAGTTTATATTCAGATTTATATTTCACACCCATGTGGCTTTTTCTGACATTCAGACGAGGGGAAAGAACTCCTCATCTTGACGTTTAAACAACACATTTGAAAAAAAAAATTTGTAAGGACAAGCCTAAAAGGACTTTAAAAAAAAAAATCATGACTAACCTTGTACTACATACGGGACATTTCACAAGTGGACTGCCGCGCGCCTCTTCTGACACGCCTGATTTCGACATGTGGGGAAACTGGTCAGGATGCGTTGCATGTAATACAACGGAAAATCCCACTGACCCACTGTCCCACTGACCCACTGTCCACAAATATTAATATTAACCACTGGACGAGAAACTCTGCTTTGAAAAAAAAAAAAAAAAAGACATTAAAAACAATTTTTGTTCGTATAACTCCTTTATAAAATGTATTATTGAGCATTGGGGGCGGAGCTAAAAATTTGACAAAACATGCATACAAGTAATGCACTTTATAAGAATCCCAATTAGTGCTCCTCCCCTCCCCCCCCTCCGGTCAGGCTCGTAAACGCACAATTTTTTCGCGCCCCCTGAACTTAATTAACATTATAATGACCCATCAGCTTTTACACCGAAGATTTATTTCACAAACTATTTCAGGAAAACAAACAAAAAACAAAAAAAAGAAGAATCTCATTTAACGCCGTTATCGTGAATTGTATTTCATGTCATGATATTTCCTTCATCTTCCGCTGGAAAAATAGGGAACAAACGGCTTTTAAGGAGTTGGGGATGGGGGGCTGAAAATTTTATAGACTGTGCCGCCATCGGTACCGAGTCGACGTGCCAAGTTTCAGCTCGATGGGTTGACGGGAAGTGGGTCAAGTATCCGTCCGAAGATTTTGGCCAGCCCCAAACAAGATCGAAGTTCATAATATAAAGGATTTATTTTTATTTTTTTATATTAACAATATAAAAATTGCTGACCTTTTACTTCTGTAGTAAATAAATAAACACGTAGGACATTCATACAAGGGTAAATAGTATTATCCTTACTGTGATTGTTCGTGTGATCATTGACAGTGAATAACAAACGAGAAATCGTTACCCAAAAAGCCGAAATGACGGAGCAAGACTCTCTTATTAAATATCTGCTGGAAGATGACAGCGTAACCGCGAAACGTAAGCCCCCCCCCCCCCTTATAAATTAGGCCTACCATTAAAATAGTGGGATTTTCGAACACAGAGAACCAAGGGCCAGCTTGTTTGATTTCACAAGATAGCATCAACCAACAGGGAGCTTACACGTCGATTGCAAAAGATAACCCATCATACAACAAGTCAGGGACATATTCGTTCTCACGTAGCTGCGATGTAGGGTGATGGTTTACAATACTGTTCACCTGGACTCAGTCTTCACGACAGTCCTTGCCACTCCCCCCCACACCCCGCCCCCCCCCCTACCATAGACCTCAATTTCCCTATTGAAGCTCACAGGGTTTTACTCTACAATTTCCCTATTGAAGTTCACAAGGTTTTATCCTACAATTTCCCTATTGAAGTTCACAAGGTTTTATCCTACAATTTCCCTATTGAAGTTCACAAGGTTTTAT
>CAXITT010000216.1:390254-405291 GCA_964033795.1 Lymnaea stagnalis | reverse complement strand
GGGGGGGGGGGGAGACCCACGAGCACATAGGCCCTATCGCTGATAGTATCAGGCTTTTTTGGGAGAGCTTTGGTGGATGTCATCTCCATTTTCATATTTCTTACTTCTAATTTAGCTCATTTAATAAATTGTTTTCCATTTCTAACGGAAATCAAGAATTGAAATGCACAGCGATTCCGCTAAAACCTATTAACGTTGAGAGCTACCTTCTGTTATATAGCAGATAGACTACCACCCCCGGAGAATTACCCCCCCCCCCCACACTCTTTTTCCGTCAACCCCCACAACCCACAAAACAACAACGCGCAGGTCACTCAAGTGCATTTTTGCTTTTAAAAATAAATTAAATGACTATTCCAATTTAGTCCAGGATATTATGGTCCAGGGTATTAAATCGTCCAGGATATTAATAGTCTAGTCAAAGATGAAAGGGATTTTTTTTTTCACTTTTCCAATTACTTTTCTATTAACCAATGTATCCTATCAATCTTAAAAAGTCTAGTTTGTGAACCATTTGCAACCAGCGTGCTTTCACACCAGATCAGCGTAGTACTCTGGTCGTACATTTAGATAAGTAGGCTGTGACACTACTGGGAGGACAACCGGTGGAAATAACACTGTATTAACACAGAATGGCAATTGATGCTGACGTCAAATAAATCAATTTAACATTAACTGGCGGTTCACTCCTCTAAAAAAATATTATGCTCTCTGTTCCCCCCCCCCCCGACATATCAACTATCCTGTTCTCCATTCCCACCTAGTTAAATCTCACAAATCTTTCCTCCGTCCAAGTTCCCGCTAGCATCTAAAAAAAATCCTGTGCTCTATTCCTGTCCCCTCTGGCAACCCCAAAAAATCCTGTGCTCTATTCCTGTCCTCTCTGGCAACCCCAAAAAATCCTGTGCTCTATTCCTGTCCTCTCTGGCAACCCCAAAAAATCCTGTGCTCTATTCCTGTCCTCTCTGGCAACTCAAAAAATGATGTCCTCCATTCCCACCCTCCTTTTTTTTTGTACATCTCAAACATCATGTCTTCCGTTCGCGGTCCTCTGTAACATCTAAAAATGTCCTGCCCTCTCCCCTGGTCTTCTGCAACATCTCAAAAATCACAAAAGCCTTCAACGTCCACCTGATAGATTTGTAGAGACAGCAACTCCAGGATAGGACTCAGATGTCATGCGCCAAAATCTCATCTCGGCTTGTATCAAAATCTCACCTCGGCTTGTACCAAAATCTCACCTCGGCTTGTACCAAAATCTCATCTCGGCTTGTACCAAAATCTCATCTCGGCTTGTACCAAAATCTCATCTCGGCTTGTATCAAAATCTCACCTCGGCTTGTACAAAAATCTCACCTCGCCTTGTACCAAAATCTCACCTCGGCTTGTACCAAAATCTCACCTCGGCTTGTACCAAAATCTCATCTCGGCTTGTATCAAAATCTCACCTCGGCTTGTACCAAAATCTCACCTCGGCTTGTATCAAAATCTCACCTCGGCTTGTACCAAAATCTCACCTCGGCTTGTACCAAAATCTCACCTCGGCTTGTACCAAAATCTCATCTCGGCTTGTATCAAAATCTCATCTCGGCTTGTACCAAAATCTCACCTCGGCTTGTACCAAAATCTCATCTCGGCTTGTACCAAAATCTCATCTCGGCTTGTATCAAAATCTCACCTCGGCTTGTACCAAAATCTCATCTCGGCTTGTATCAAAATCTCACCTCGGCTTGTACCAAAATCTCATCTCGGCTTGTACCAAAATCTCATCTCGGCTTGTACCAAAATCTCACCTCGGCTTGTACCAAAATCTCACCTCGGCTTGTACCAAAATCTCACCTCGGCTTGTACCAAAATCTCATCTCGGCTTGTACCAAAATCTCATCTCGGCTTGTACCAAAATCTCATCTCGGCTTGTACCAAAATCTCACCTCGGCTTGTACCAAAATCTCACCTCGGCTTGTATCAAAATCTCACCTCGGCTTGTACCAAAATCTCATCTCGGCTTGTACCAAAATCTCATCTCGGCTTGTACCAAAATCTCACCTCGGCTTGTACCAAAATCTCACCTCGGCTTGTATCAAAATCTCACCTCGGCTTGTACCAAAATCTCATCTCGGCTTGTACCAAAATCTCATCTCGGCTTGTATCAAAATCTCACCTCGGCTTGTACCAAAATCTCACCTCGGCTTGTATCAAAATCTCACCTCGGCTTGTACCAAATTCTCATCTCGGCTTGTATCAAAATCTCACCTCGGCTTGTACCAAAATCTCACCTCGGCTTGTATCAAAATCTCACCTCGGCTTGTACCAAAATCTCACCTCGGCTTGTACCAAAATCTCATCTCGGCTTGTACCAAAATCTCATCTCGGCTTGTACCAAAATCTCATCTCGGCTTGTACCAAAATCTCACCTCGGCTTGTACCAAAATCTCACCTCGGCTTGTACCAAAATCTCACCTCGGCTTGTACCAAAATCTCACCTCGGCTTGTACCAAAATCTCACCTCGGCTTGTACCAAAATCTCACCTCGGCTTGTACCAAAATCTCACCTCGGCTTGTACCAAAATCTCACCTCGGCTTGTACCAAAATCTCACCTCGGCTTGTACCAAAATCTCACCTCGGCTTGTACCAAAATCTCACCTCGGCTTGTACCAAAATCTCACCTCGGCTTGTACCAAAATCTCACCTCGGCTTGTACCAAAATCTCACCTCGGCTTGTACCAAAATCTCACCTCGGCTTGTACCAAAATCTCACCTCGGCTTGTACCAAAATCTCACCTCGGCTTGTACCAAAATCTCACCTCGGCTTGTACCAAAATCTCACCTCGGCTTGTACCAAAATCTCACCTCGGCTTGTACCAAAATCTCACCTCGGCTTGTACCAAAATCTCACCTCGGCTTGTACCAAAATCTCACCTCGGCTTGTACCAAAATCTCACCTCGGCTTGTACCAAAATCTCACCTCGGCTTGTACCAAAATCTCACCTCGGCTTGTACCAAAATCTCACCTCGGCTTGTACCAAAATCTCACCTCGGCTTGTACCAAAATCTCACCTCGGCTTGTACCAAAATCTCACCTCGGCTTGTACCAAAATCTCACCTCGGCTTGTACCAAAATCTCACCTCGGCTTGTACCAAAATCTCACCTCGGCTTGTACCAAAATCTCATCTCGGCTTGTACCAAAATCTCATCTCGGCTTGTACCAAAATCTCATCTCGGCTTGTATCAAAATCTCACCTCGGCTTGTACCAAAATCTCACCTCGGCTTGTATCAAAATCTCACCTCGGCTTGTATCAAAATCTCACCTCGGCTTGTACCAAAATCTCATCTCGGCTTGTACCAAAATCTCATCTCGGCTTGTACCAAAATCTCATCTCGGCTTGTACCAAAATCTCACCTCGGCTTGTATCAAAATCTCACCTCGGCTTGTACCAAAATCTCATCTCGGCTTGTATCAAAATCTCATCTCGGCTTGTACCAAAATCTCATCTCGGCTTGTACCAAAATCTCACCTCGGCTTGTACTATAATGGTAATAACGACAGTGTGGTTTTCAACAGTAGTTTAACAGAATTATAGAATTTTAGTAAACTCTATGGAAACGCAAGTCAGTGCTGATGACTTTATATAACAATTTTGAATAAAAAAATTAAGGTATATTGGGTAAGATTCAGATCAGTGCTGGGGTAAGATGTTATAGGGTCAGATCAGTGCTGCGGTAAGATGTTATAGGGTCAGATCAGTGCTGCGGTAAGATGTTATAGGGTCAGATCAGTGCTGCGGTAAGATGTTATAGGGTCAGATCAGAGCTAAATATTCATTCATGCAATGACAAGGGGAAGGGCGAGACAATGTATAGCCGATGCCGGGGCAGTGGTGAGTGAGGGTGAGTGCCGGAGGTCAGATGGGGTTAGTGAACGCCAGTTTAGTGAGGTTTAGTGAAGTAAGATATGTCGAATAAGAAACGATAAATGTGAATGAGGAGACAGGGTCACCCCCCCCCCCTTACGTGTGATGTCGGGGGGTAACAGATAGGGCCATGCGTCATATGCGTATGAGTGGGGGGGGGGGGTAATTGAGGTGAATAAACCAAGTGAGTGANCCGATGCCGGGGCAGTGGTGAGTGAGGGTGAGTGCCGGAGGTCAGATGGGGTTAGTGAACGCCAGTTTAGTGAGGTTTAGTGAAGTAAGATATGTCGAATAAGAAACGATAAATGTGAATGAGGAGACAGGGTCACCCCCCCCCCTTACGTGTGATGTCGGGGGGTAACAGATAGGGCCATGCGTCATATGAGTATGAGTGGGGGAGGGGGGTAATTGAGGTGAATAAACCAAGTGAGTGACTCTAATTGTGTGATGTGAGTCAGTGAAGGGGAGAAGGGGTGATGGTGGTCGATGCCTGGGGGGGGTGGTCTATTTTAAGGGGCGGTAAATTCCATAAAAAGAACAAAACACATACGCCTGATCAGATATCGACGAATTAGACAATGAAGTTCCAGATGACCCAATTTTTTAACCAGAAAAACATGTTCAATGTCATAAATATGACTTTTGTGGCATAATATGACTTTTGGGACATAAATATGACTTTTATGACGTATTCGTCCATATAGTCCTACTCAACACGTGAAGAGTTTAAGTACATATATTGTTGATGTCATTTGTTTTCGTGAGATACGGGATGGGGGGAGGGGAAATGTGGTCCCGCCCCCCAGGTGGAACTAATCCCTATAGCTAAGCAGCTGATCAGCAGACCTTAATGCAACAGGACTGTGTCATGGGATACTGGCCTTATCAAGAAGAGTGGCAGAACAATCAAGGACCAGCGGCGTATCAGATAATCTAATGTCGCCTGGGCTTGGTTGCTCGTCTTATTTGCTTTTTAAAAACGTGTATGTTAACATAAAATGCTAACATTTCTGGGGGATCCTTTGCTTGGTTTAGCAACAACATCCATAAAAACCCACCAAGGATTGCTAATGAAATGTAATTGACCGAAATAGTTCAGGATGTCAGCAAGTATATCTTCTTTCAATACAATACACTCTCCCGGGTTGCCGAGCGGTCTATACCATGAGTGAATCCAAAAATTCTAGTGGCCTGGAGCTCAATCCCCACCGAAGCCCAGCCAAGCAAAAATATCCCTAGAACCCCCCCCCCACCCCCATGGGTGGACGGGACTCATTTACCGTGGATGGCAACTCAGCTCAGAGAAGGCATAACTCTGAATTCAAACCCGGAGATGGAGTCCCGTTGGCAGTATGACATTGACGCAATGAAACATCCCGACGACTTCTAGACCGCTAATGGTGCCAAGCTGTATCATCCAGAGATGGTGTTTCCTTTGGTTATCCAAGTACATGGCAATTTGCTGTCTAGGTAACTAACTTATCATCCCAAATAAAAATCCCAGGCCTTGTGATTTCCCCCTGCGAAGTGTACAGCATAGTCACATTGTGGCGGACGGATGCCAGGGTACAAAAAGCAACACCACCCAAAATACGTTTATACATTGGCTACGACAGGAATTTTGTTTTTGTTACCTACTTATTTTTTAATGACCCAATTATTTTTTAATGACAATTTAAAAAAAAAATGACCCACTTATATTTTAAGTACTCACCAGACGCTGGAAAACCAGGTGTATCTTAGAATGATAGAGGGGGGTGAGTGTATCAATAGATAAGAGAGGGTGTTGTCAGTAAATATGAGAGAGTGATGCCAATAAAATTAATAAGAGAGGGTGATGTAAGTAAATGAGAGAGGGTGATGTAAGTAAATAAGAGAGGGTGATGTAAGTAGATGAGAGAGGGGGATGTAAGTAAATGAGAGAGGTTGATGTAAGTAAATAAGAGAGGGTGATGTAAGTAGATGAGAGAGGGGGATGTAAGTAAATGAGAGAGGTTGATGTAAGTAAATAAGAGAGGGTGATGTAAGTAAATAAGAAAGGTTAATGTCAGCAAATAAAGGAATTTGGTATCAGTGAAGAAATTGTAATTTTGTGTGTGCATTACAATAACCCGTGCATTGATGTTGGTATCATCCATTGTGTGGTTTAAATTTTTTTTTTAATCTCAGATTCAAATCTTTTTGTCATTATAAAATCACTAACAACATTGTAACAGAAACATTAATAATGTGATGTTTACGTTATGGGTCACTCTCTTTTAAGTTTGCTCTCACTGGCTCAGCAGGGAGGGTAACTCCTAACAAATTGATATCCAAGGGGAAATCGCAAACTTTCTTTTAGTTATACCCCTTGTAAATTGGTTTGGTTGATTTATAAGTATTTTTTCTTACAATGACAGCGTTGCTTGTTAGATTAAGAGTAATTTATATTTTATGCAAATTACAGAATTCAATCACGTGTAACCTACATTCATTTCCTTTTTTTAAAATCATATAAGCCTATTAATTGAAAAGGGGGGGGGGGGGAAATACAGAAAGTCTGAAAGAAGTTTCTAAAAAAATTAACCGTTCTAAATAGATTAAGAGTAATTTATATTTTATGCAAATTACAGAATTCAATCACGTGTAACCTACATTCATTTCCTTTTTTTAAAATCATATAAGCCTATTAATTGAAAAGGGGGGGGGGGGAAATACAGAAAGTCTGAAAGAAGGTTCTAAAGAAATTAACCGTTCTAAACCAGGATTAAAGATTATTTCAACATATCCTGAAAATTCAAAACTTAAAGGTTCATAGCCGACATAGGATACAACCATTTAACAAAACAAACAAAGAAAAAACTTTGAGGTAGGCCTAACAGTATTTAAACATTTTCCAAACGATGATGTTACAATTTATTTTAATATTAAACATTCAACTTAACAACTTTTCAGTTTAAAAAAAACTTCCATTTTCCAGATCTTTACACTTGTCAAACACTCAGGCCCTGTTAAACCACTAGGTGGCCGGCTAGGGCGGCAAATTTTTAGGGGGCGGCACTATTAATTAAATAATTAGTTGCTGTGGGCGTGGGGGGCGCAGTGCGACATATTCGCCTAGGGTGCTAAATACTCTGGCGCCGGCCCTGCAAACAATTAATTAAATTTGTTAGTATGCATCACCCTATTATTTTCAATTTATGAAATCGTATGACCAGGAAGCCTGCGATGTATTGTCTCAACACAGATTACAATTAATGCTCCCTTTATAAGCTTCTATTTTGAAATGCTCCCACGCAAAAAAAAAACACAAACAGATGATGGGCGATAAATGTGGACTTGGTGAGTGAATTGGGAGAAATTGACAAATCCTTGCCTGTATAAAAAAAAATAAATTAAAATCTGATACTTTCACATGCTTTCTCGGCATTGGTATTTTAATTAAAATATCACTTTCTTGCAACATTGTACGTGTATGAAAGATATTGGTATTTAATCAGATTAATCCGGGTTTCACGTACTTTTTTTTTTACAAAAAAGTATGGATTACGCATCTACAATGCCAAGAGCGAATAATGGCTTATCTTAAAATATTTTGCCTTTCTATTTTCTATTAGCGAATAATTAATGTAATTACACTGTAACTTACTTAAATTTACAGTGTCAGTTTAAATTTTAGTATTATAAATATTTATATAAAAAACTATTTTTTTAAATATTATAAATTATAAAGATCGTGTATTGTGTTATTTACTGGCGATTAAAGGACACTGCTTAGTGTCGTCATAATAAGGGAATCGTGAAAAGATTGTTGTTGTTTCTTAAAGCTATATAAGGATGTCTCAATCAGTATTCAGTTTAGGCTAAATAAAGATGTGTTGACCTGTGTGCTAAAAATACATTTATTTCGAAATCTAATTGTACATGAACTTATTCCCCCTCTTTAATTTTTACAATCCAACAGGTGGCAGGCCATTCAGCAGCTGATTCAAGATGGCGACGATACAGGTAATAGATTGTAAACAAACAGTTTTATGAATTGTTTAAAATATCAAGTTTAGAACGATTTCCATTTTTTTTGAATGACTTAAACATAATTTTAACTTTTTATTAATATATAATGTTAGAAATATTACAACATACGCATTATCAACAAATAAAGATATCTTTAAAAATTAATAGCTAACTAACTTATTTTTAGCTTTTTTGAAGTTAGGTTTTTTTTAGTCTTAGTACATATAAGTTAAGGCTAAGGACTAAAACTTAAGTAGGTGTGTCATAACTTAAGTTTTTTTTGTTTTTTTTTAAATTAGTGCCTGCACCAAGGCCAATATTTTTTTAAAATAATTAAGCCTAAATAATTGAAAAAATTACAGAATGAAAAGTAAAGAAGTTGAAGATAATAATATAATTGATAATCATAATTACGTATGATAACATCCTGACATCACAGACATAATGTCAGTGATGATAAATTTAAATTAAGAGCCTTCCCTAGATCTATTACTTGTATCTTTACTAACACCATATATAAATATAAGCCCTATGAAATTTAAGTGGTAATCTTGCAGTTCAGGTGCGTAAATTATTTACCATTTAATATCATTTATTAAATTTGTGCCTATGAAATTTAAGTTATATATCAACAAACCTACGCCTATTATAGATTTATAGGCTATAGATAGTTAGCAGCAAGGTAGGCTTCATCGACATGATATAGGTCATGTAGGTGCCTCATGTCAATTACTGGCCATAGCTCTGTATTCAAAAGATTTTAATTTTTAGCCATGTATTTATTTTGATACATTTTTTTATCTATTTCCCCAAAGTGGGGGGAGGTTTCTCCCCTTCCCAGAAATTATGTTTCTTATTTCTGTATTGAAAGTGTGGGGAGGGGTCTCATAATCCCTGAAAATTATGTTGACGTGTCTCATGACATTGTGACATGATAGAAATGAATAGCATACAAGTACTTATGATTTATGCACCCTGAGTCCAGTATTGGCATTCCCTAAAGTGACATCACTGCCCTAAGACAAATCTTTGCAAACCCATGCCGCCAACTGCACCTTTACCAATTTTTCTTTGTTTATGTGAAAAAGATTTTAAAAAATACAATGAAACAATGACCATCAAACCTAATTAAGTAAAAATTATTGGTTCACTTACTTGATAAGCTAGGTCTTGCATTCCAGGGTTATTCCTCCTACAAAATCCACACCCCCCACCCCTCCTTTTTTTGGGGGGGGGGGACACAATTACACACAAACACAACATAGTTATTGCCAAGTAACTTGGTATATCACAGATTATGTTATGAAACGATAATATGCATTTAACCTGTTAAAATGATAGTTATAATTTATAACATGGATAATAATTTCATATTATACTATAATACAAATGGCAATTTGATCCTTGTCAACATAGTTTGGCCTTGCCTTAAATTTTGTCACATTTTATAAATTTATCTACAATTAATTAATAAAATTAATCTAGATATCTTTTCTCAATATGATCCTAACTTAGAATAGGTGTAGATCACAGAACGTCTCTGTTTAAATTCAATAACTATGTTTGTACTTCTAAGTTTACTTATTTAACAAGTGAGTATTTTATAGCGCTCTACATATACTGTAACTGTATGGTCTGGAAAAGTGCATTTTGTTATGTCAATAATATTTAATACAGCATTGTTCACCTTCTGCCATCATGTTATGCCGTCCCTTTTGTTGTGACTTACACTTAGTTTTAACTAAATTGAGAAAGAAATTAAATTCTAATTTTTATAGCCCTACCAAAACAACCACGTACAATGTGAATCACAATGATAAAAGCAATGATACTGTCTCTTTGTTTAAACATTTCACTTTGGTTTTTAATTCAATCCTTACCTCGGTGTGTAGCATTAAATACAGGACTATCAGAACAACCACAAACCATTAAAGTTGAATTGATGAAAAACAATACTTCATCCATTGCATTTAAATATTTCACATTGATCTATAATTCAACCATTACCTCAGTGTGCGGCCTTATTAGTGAGTTTAAATTGAAGCTGGCAAATATTAGGATCAGTAAGTTGTATTAATAATGTAAAAAAGTTTTATTATACATATAGGTAGTTTAGTCCATGTAATGATTTTTTAAATTGTTTTTAACAACTGATGGTGTTTTTATCCTATAAACTCCCAAATGTATTTTAGGCCTATTTCCTGATATATCACCTCAGGGCCAAGTGAAATTAAAAAGTGTAGGAAATTTTGTGTTATATAAACTGTATGGTCATAATAAGATAAAGTTTTAGAAAAGTAGTTCTATAATTATTTTGACTAAGGTATGAGCTGGGCATCTTTTTTTTTTAACAAAGAAATTAAAAATTTTTAATCCTAAATTCTTTTTTTTTACCAGGCTTATACTTTAGTAGATCAGTTCTCTGGCATATGATTTTTTAATGACGTTTTAATGATTTTTTTTTTTTTACTTCTTGGGTTTTAACGGGTATCCTGAAGTAATTTTGATAAAGTGTTTTTGTATTCGCAATTTTTATTATTGTGGAATTTTCTAACAATAATCAATAAACTATTTCAGGAAAACATTAGTATATTGTTTTTCTTAACTCTTTGTTTGCCCGCAGGCTCGCTGTCTGTATGATTTTGATGGAGATGTACACAATGGTGAGCTGAGCTTCTCTGCAGGGGAGACAATTTACATTTTGAGACAGGTCAGTGCTTCGATGAGATCAGGGACGGCTGTCGGTAGGGCTGGTGTGCGACTGATGTGTGGCGTCTACCATGTGGTGTTAAAGGGGCTAACTTCAATGTGGTTGTCTTCAATATGGTTTTGTATTTTGTTGATGTAGACCGTGTGAATATGTGAGTACTGTGAAGCTTTCTGAAGCTGTTTGTTGTAGGTTTTAAAGGTGTCCACTTTCATTAAATATGTTACGTTGGTAGTATTTGAGGGTGAATCCGGGCACATATCATCCTCTCTGTTGTGTTAAGAGAGTAGATGAAGTTATTGCAGACTAACACAATATAGAAAGGGATACAATATTTAAAAAATCAATTTGTGTCAAGTCCCTCCTAGTATCATAATAATAGCATTCACCTCCTTTTAAGAATCTCCTCCTCCTGAGAAGCTCCACTCTTTGTTCAATATTCTGATCGAATCATTATATCACTTTTTGGTTAAACTAATTCTGACTTGAAATGAAATATGACATTATGCCTTGAAATATGACATTATGGCTTTAAATATGACATTATGACTTTAAATTTGACATTATGGCTTTAAATATGAAATTATGACTGTAAGTATGACATTGTGACTTTAAAAAATGACATAATGACAGTGTCAGAAAAGAAAAGGATATTCATCGGGTAGGGTCGTTCATTTGCAGATACATTCATTAAAATGTTCGCGTTTGGATATGTTAAGTGAATAGCATGTGAAAAGCACTGAGTGACCACTGGTAGCTTGGCTGACTTGATTGACCCCATCTGTTGTATGGGGCGATTAGTTCATCCATCACACAGTACGGTCAGGTCATTGAAAGGTGTCAGGATAATCCATGCGGCAAGGTTTTTGAGTGGAGGGGAGGCATACCATAGACCAAGCACAGATCAGTGTGGAGGGGATGGTGGAGCATACCATGGAAACGAAACGGTGTTTGTTTCTGTGAAGGGGATGGTGGAGCATACCTTGGAAACGGTGTTTGTTTCTGTAGAGGAGATGGTGGAGCATACCTTTAACACATCATGGGTATATGTTGAGGGGATGGTGGAGCATACCATGGACACAGCACAGGCCAGTGTGGAGGGGATGGTGGAGCATACCTTTAACACATCATGGGTATATGTTGAGGGGGTGGTGGAGCATACCATGGACACAGCACAGGCCAGTGTGGAGGGTATGGTGGAGCATACCTTGGAAACAGCGTTTGTTTCTGTGGAGGGGGTGGTGGAGCATATCTTTGACAGAACATAGGGTTGTTTAGAGGGGATGGTGGAGCATACCTTAGACCAGTGGTTCTTAACCTGTGTTCGATCGAACCCCAGGGGTTCGGTGAGTCAGTCTCAAGGGTTCGGCGAAGGTCCAAATAAAAATCAGAGAAAAAAAAATCATATTTTATTTTTCCTTTTAAGAAGAGTTTGGTGAATGCACATATGAAACTGGTGGGGTTCGGTACCTCCAAAAAGGTTAAGAACCACTGCCCTAGAGATAGCACAGCTTTGCATGGCACCAACAGTCTACCCCGGTTGTCTGCCATGATGAAGTTTGTGTGGGGAAACTTGCATATATGGGAAACTTCTGTCATCGGGTGTCTCTCTATCTCTTCATATCTTTGAATGACATTCTCTTTAGAATCAGGTGCCAACAACAGCAGCCACCTGTTAATCTTATGCCAACACCAGCAGCGACCTGTTTATCTTATGCCAAC
Source organism: Lymnaea stagnalis (assembly GCA_964033795.1). NCBI lineage: Eukaryota > Metazoa > Mollusca > Gastropoda > Lymnaeidae > Lymnaea > Lymnaea stagnalis. The sequence continues at coordinate 392,955 of CAXITT010000216.1, read as the reverse complement.
AACGGCTGCCACCTGTTAATCTTATGCCAACACCAGCAGCGACCTGTTAATCTTATGCCAACAACAGCAGCCACCTGTTAATCTTATGCCAACACCAGCAGCGACCTGTTAATCTTATGCCAACAACAGCAGCCACCTGTTAATCTTATGCCAACAACAGCAGTGACCTGTTAATCTTATGCCAACAACAGCAGTGACCTGTTAATCTTATGCCAACAACAGCAGTGACCTGTTAATCTTATGCCAACACCAGCGGCCACCTGATCATATTATGCCAACACCAGCAGCGACCTGTTTTAGGGAAAACACCGCTGCATATTCTGAAAATGCAATGCGGCTTTAATCTCCAAAGGTTGTCTCCCATTCTTTCCATTGAGTTTGATCCATCCATTATCTCATTGGGATTTTTAATTTACCAAGAAATTCAGAGAAGTGATCGATATTTCAATATATCCAGATATTTCATACTTATATAAACAGATACTTCAAATATTCATCTATCCAGACACTTCATATAATTTATATATCCAGATATTTCATACTTATGTATTCAGATACTTCATAGATTCATATATCCAGATACTTCATATATTGATATATCCAGATACTTCATATTCATCTATTCAGATATTTCATATTCACATATCCAGATATTTCATATTCACATATCCAGATATTTCATATTCACATATCCAGATATTTCATATTCACATATCCAGATATTTCATATTCATATATCCAGATATTTCATATATCCGGGTAGTGAAAACCCACAAGGCTTACTAGACGACACTGTGTGCGAAATTGAGAGAAACGTTGAGAATAAATATGGGCTCAAAGTCGTCAATGAAAGCCCGAGGGCACCAGGGCCGAGCAAGCAAACCGACCTTACATAATTTTTGTTGTTTGACCCAGTCCGTTAAGCAAATGTTTTGGTGGTCCAATGTTCAACGACGTCCGCGCCCCCCCCCCCCCCCCCCCCCATCAGCAGCTTCACCGTGAGCTGAATTGGACTGACCCGAGCTCTCATAATTACATGACGTGTGCATGAGGTCAGCCGTGTGTATGAGGTCAGTCGGCGTGAGTCCCCGTCCCCCCCACGGTCGTCGTCCTGAAAATGTAATGAACACCTCGTAAGCCACAGCAAAACTGGGTCACTTTCGCCAACCTGGGGACACTTGGCTGATGTGCTGCTGCTGCTGCTAAGAAAAATGTGAAGATACCCGCAGGCAGACGTGGGTCGAGACAGAGAGAGAAAGAGAGAGAGAGGGAGAGAGAGAGAGGGAGAGAGAGAGAAAGAGAGAGAAAGAGAGAGAGAAAGAGAGAGAAAGAGAGAGAGAGAGAAAGAGAGAGAGAGAAAGAGAGAGAGAGAAAGAGAGAGAGAGAAAGAGAGAGAGAGAAAAAGAGAGAGAAAGAGAGAGAGAGAAAAAGAGAGAGAGAGAGAGAGCGTGTGTGCAGATGTCTATACACGAGACCTGGAGTTAAAATGTACTTCAGATATTTAAAATGTCAAAAGATATTGTCATTAAATGATTCCCTAGATGAAATATTTGTTTTTAATTTTTGATAAACTAAAAGTGAAAAAAAAAAATAAAAAAATAGCCGCATTTTTAAAAATCCCGAGCCGCAGGTTGCCGACCCCTGTGTTAATGAATCCACGTACGTGGCTGGGGTGTCCACAGCTTGTCAGCACGTCACAGCACAGCGAGAAAACTGTCAAGCGTGACATTACCCTGACCGTCTGCACACAAAACTAGGTCAAGTGTGTCAGTGTGTGAAAGTATATCGTGTTGTGTTGTCATGAAGACACCCCAAGGTTAGTTGCGTAGCTAGAGTTCGTCCAAAAAATGTATTGTTGCGCCCCTAACCTTTTCCACGACCCCCCCCCCTTTTCCCCTGCAGTTAGCCGAAAAAGTCGCCCCTGAATGTTAAGAAAAATGTACCGCCCGTGGCGAACCGTGCCGCCCCCCCCTCTCCCGTTCATTACGCCACTGGACGAAGAAGCGTATCTCACACACGTCCAGCCGTTTTTAGTGAAACTGTATGTGTGTTGGTCCGACTTAAGTCTGCGACTCGGCAGCACAAGCAATTCGCCATCCCTAACGTGAGGCCCCAGCCAACCTATCTGTTGCTTGTGATGCATTCCTGTGTCTGCGTGTGTTCTCTATGTTCATCCACTGTTTAAAATTAAAATGAAGACTTCTCTCTCTCTCTCTATCTCTGGGATTAACTTAATCAAAGTCAGCAGACGATCATTAATGAGGGTGTGCAGGATATCAACATGGAAATTGCAGCCCACACCGTGGTCTCTCCCGCCCCCCTCTCCACCCCCCACACCGACTTTCCACCCTCCCTCCCTCCCTGCTGACCTCTGCTATCCGCCCTGGTAATCTCTTAGCTTAAACATTGGCCACCTCGGCACGGAGAGCTTGGGAAGCCATACAATTTGAAACATAACAAAACGTTGTTTTTTTTTCTTTTTCAATTACTGAAAGATGTAAAGAAACCCATTTAAATTGTTGTTGTTGTCGCCGTTTGATTCCTCTGGCTGCTGCAGAGTGAGAGCAATGATGCGGTCATGTCATCGAGCACAGATCAGGAGCTGTCTCCAGTTTTTGGAGCACACCCTCTATGAACGTACCCCAAAAACCTAATATCAAGGAAGTTTTTTTGAAAATTCCTTGAAAAAAAAAAAAAAAAA
>CAXITT010000216.1:291283-373132 GCA_964033795.1 Lymnaea stagnalis | reverse complement strand
AATAATTGGTCACAGTTTGAATTTTGTATGTTCTGACCAATGTGTAGCCATCTATGTAGTGTTTTTGTTAGTAAGTTGATTTCTGGCTTTTAAAAAAGGGGTGGGGGGGTGGGGGGTGGGGAAGGTGAATGGTTAGATGCAGGTTTTAAAAAAAAAATATTTTAAGGATGGTATTCTAGAGGTCTTTAAAAAATGTACATCTATGTTACACCAACAAAGACGGGACAGGGAATTTCCCCATTGAAATGAAGTTAAGCAGTAGTAAAGGCAATAGTAAAGGCAATAGTAAAGGCAATAGTAAAGGCAATAGTAAAGGCTTTAACTATAGAAATTACTTTTTTTTATTATTGTTCCCCAATGACTAGTTAACATTTTGAAATGTCTGTGTCTGTCTTAGTTTTGAATTGTCTGTCTGCAGGGCCCAGGAGATGGCTGGTTGGGAATCAAAGTTTTGAAATGTCTGTGTCTGTCTTAGTTTTGAATTGTTTGTTTGCAGGACATAAGACATGGCTGGTGGGAATTAAATGTAATATTTTGAAATGTCTGTGTCTGTCTTAGTTTTGAACTGTTTGCTAGCCGCACAGAAGAGAGTTAACATTTTGAAATGTGTCTGTTTGCCTTAGTTTCGATTTTGCTTGTTTTGCAGGACATAGGAGATGGCTGGTGGGAAGCAAGAAGCGATAATGGGACCCAGGGTCTGGTGCCAGAAACATACTTGGAGGTAGGATCAGTGACGATTGTTCAACAGCTCTGTTACTGCCTAACTGCGGTAGCTTCCAACAGCTCTGTTACTGCCTAACTGCGGTAGCTTCCAACAGCTCTGTTACTGCCTAACTGCGGCAGCTTCCAACAGCTTTTTTAAATAAATCTTACAACACATCAAATCTGATGGCTGACAAGTCTGTGACGCACCATTAGATAACTAAAATAAGATTATTATATTTTTTTGTTAAAGAGAATCTTGCACTATTTAAATTAAAATTATCTAATGCCTATTAGATTAAGTGAAGATGAATGAGCAAGCTTTAGGATGGGTATCTGTAGGATTAGTTTCTATAGGATGAGTATCTATAGGATGAGTATCTATACGATGAGTATCTATAGGATGAGTTTCTATAGGATTAGTATCTATAGGATGAGTTTCTATAGGATGAGTTTCTATAGGATGAGTTTCTATAGGATGAGTTTCTATAGGATGAGTTTCTATAGGATGAGTATCTCTGATAGTTATATAGTTATGTGATTTAAGTCTCACCCGATTCAGTTCAGCCATTGTCTATAATGGTGCATATGATGCTCTTTTGGTACCATGATACAATGCTACAATAGTACAATGATACAATGCTATAATGTACAATGATATAATGTTATAATGGTAGAATAATACAATGCTATAATGGTACAATGAAATAATGCTGTAATGGTACAATGATATAATGCTATAATTGTACAATGATAGAATGCTCTAATGGTTCAGTGATATAGTGGTACAATGATATAATTCTGTAATGGTACAATGATATAATGCTATAATTGTACAATGAAAGAATGCTATAATGGTACAATAATATAGTGGTACAATATAATATTATGGTAAAATTCTATAATGGTACAATGATACAAAACTATAATGGTACATTGCTATAATGGTATAATGGTACAATGGTATAATGGTACAATGCTATAATGGTACAAAGATGCAATGGTACAATGTTACAATGCTATAATGGTACAATGCTATAATGTTAAAATGCTATAATGGTACAATGCTACAATGATACAATGCTACAATGGCACATGTTGTTGGTTTGTTCCAGATTGTGTCAGTGCCTGAACCAGAGTTCCCACCCCCACCCCCTCCAGGCCCCACCTTCAGTTTACCCTCTGCGCCCCCCGCGTTTGCCACTAATGGGTATGCGGGCTCACCCCCCGACAGGGGTGGGGGAAGTCTTTCACAGCAGCAGAGTTTCGACGATTGGGACGATGATGAGTGGGATGATGATGACGGGGAGTCAAGCAATAGTACAATAGGCCAGAGTCAGGTAATATTACTGTAGGCCAGAGTCAGGTAATAGTACTGTAGGCCAGAGTCAGATAATAGCACTGAAGGCCAGTGTCAAGTAGTAGACTGTATGCCAGAGTCAGGTAATTCTACTGTAGGCCAGAGTCAGATAATAGCACTGAAGGCCAGTGTCAGGTAGTAGACTGTATGCCAGAGTCAGGTAATTCTACTGTAGGCCAGAGTCAGATAATAACACTGAAGGCCAGTGTCAAGTAGTAGACTGTATGCCAGAGTCAGGTAATTCTACTGTAGGCCAGAGTCAGATAATAACACTGAAGGCCAGTGTCAAGTAGTAGACTGTATGCCAGAGTCAGGTAATTCTACTTTAGGCCAGAGTCAGCTAATAGTACTGTAGGCAAGAGTCAGGTAGTAGTACTTTAATCTAGAGTCAGGTAGTAGTGCTATAATCTAGAGTCAGGTAGTAGGACTATAATCTAGAGTCAGGTAGTAGGATTATAATCTAGAGTCAGGTAGTAGGGCTATAATCTAGAGTCAGGTAGTAGTGCTATAATCTAGAGTCAGGTAGTAGGACTATAATCTAGAGTCAGGTAGTAGGGCTATAATCTAGAGTCAGGGAGTAGTATGATAGACCAGAGTCAGGTAAACCCTCATGACACACAGAATGTCGCAAACCATCTTCATTGTATTGTAAACTTAGTTTAGTTTGTAACGTAAACTCACTGAGCCGTTGTTTGCCATTTGATGCTGAGATCCGAACCTATTGCTCTCACAGGACCTGGGCGGCAAAGGCAACTTTGGGCTGGAGGCTCCCAAGAGAGAAGGAAAGAAAGTTTCACCTGGCCAAGAGATTTCCAGATATGGTACCGTCAAAAGTAGTTTTAGCAGGTGAGTAGACGCTGGTACTGTCCGGTTGTAATGCTCTTGGGCACAAGAGTCTTGTCCTCTGTGGATGCTACAGCTGTATTCCTCAAATTATTACTTTACTCAAGGGTCAAATTATTACTTTACTAGCCCAAATGTCAAATTATTACTTTACTAGCCCAAATGTCAAATTATTACTTTACTAGCCCAAATGTCAAATTATTACTTTACTAGCCCAAATGTCAAATTATTACTTTACTAGCCCAAATGTCAAATTATTACTTTACTAGCCCAAATGTCAAATTATTACTTTACTAGCCCAAATGTCAAATTATTACTTTACTAGCCCAAATGTCAAATTATTACTTTACTAGCCCAAATGTCAAATTATTACTTTACTAGCCCAAATGTCAAATTATTACTTTACTAGCCCAAATGTCAAATTATTACTTTACTAGCCCAAATGTCAAATTATTACTTTACTAGCCCAAATGTCAAATTATTACTTTACTAGCCCAAATGTCAAATTATTACTTTACTAGCCCAAATGTCAAATTATTACTTTACTAGCCCAAATGTCAAATTATTACTTTACTAGCCCAAATGTCAAATTATTACTTTACTAGCCCAAATGTCAAATTATTACTTTACTAGCCCAAATGTCAAATTATTACTTTACTAGCCCAAATGTCAAATTATTACTTTACTAGCCCAAATGTCAAATTATTACTTTACTAGCCCAAATGTCAAATTATTACTTTACTAGCCCAAATGTCAAATTATTACTTTACTAGCCCAAATGTCAAATTATTACTTTACTAGCCCAAATGTCAAATTATTACTTTACTAGCCCAAATGTCAAATTATTACTTTACTAGCCCAAATGTCAAATTATTACTTTACAAGCTCAAGGGTCAAAATATTACTTTACTAGCCCAAATGTCAAATTATTACTTTACAAGCTCAAGGGTCAAAATATTACTTTACTAGCTCAAGGGTCAAAATATTACTTTACAAGCTCAAGGGTCAAAATATTACTTTACTAGCCCAAATGTCAAATTATTACTTTACAAGCTCAAGGGTCAAAATATTACTTTACTAGCCCAAATGTCAAATTATTACTTTACAAGCTCAAGGGTCAAAATATTACTTTACTAGCTCAAGGGTCAAAATATTACTTTACTAGCTCAAGGGTCAAAATATTACTTTACTAGCTCAAGGGTCAAAATATTACTTTACTAGCTCAAGGGTCAAAATATTACTTTACTAGCTCAAGGGTCAAAATATTACTTTACTAGCCCAAATGTCAAATTATTACTTTACAAGCTCAAGGGTCAAAATATTACTTTACTAGCTCAAGGGTCAAATTATTACTTTACTAGCTCAAGGGTCAAATTATCACTTTACTAGCTCAATGGTCATATTATTACTTTACAAGCTCAAGGGTCAAAATATTACTTTACTAGCTCAAGGGTCAAATTATTACTTTACTAGCTCAAAGGTCAAATTATTACTTTACTAGCTCAAGGGTCAAATTATTACTTTACTAGCTTAAGGATCAAAATATCACTTTACTAGCTCAATGGTTATATTATTACTTTTACTTGCTCAGGGTAAAAATATTACTTTATTAGCTCCATAGTCAAAATATTCCTTTTATAGCTCAAGGTCCATTCGGAATGGACAATAGGAGATATGAATGGGTGTACACCTTTTCTATATTTTATCTTCTTTGAGTAAACTGTCTTTAAACTGTCTGTCTTTAAACTGCCTGTCTTTAAACTGTCTGTCTTTAAACTGACTGTCTTTAAACCGCCTGTCTTTTAACCACCTGTCTTTAAACTGTCTGTATTTAAACCGCCTGTCTTTAAACCGCCTGTCTTTAAACTGCCTGTCTTTCTTGGTTCAGCCAGATTGTATATGTTTCATTCTGTGGTCCATTCATACAGAAAATCTTACGCTGCTACTGATTATTAAAGATGTCCCACCAACCTTCATTTGTCAATGAATGTGCACATATACTACAAGTCTAATGCTTTAACCACTCAGTGGTCCATGAATGTGTACATATACTACAAGTCTAATTCTTTAACCATTCAGTGGTCCATGAATGTGTACATATACTACAAGTCTAATTCTTGAACCACTTAAGTCTCCTCCATTTGTTCATTTCAATGAACCACATACTTACGTATACCTCCTCATTAACAAAACCACAACCCGTAACCACATACGCACAGAACTGAACTCACTTATACAACTTCTTACCAATCCTTTTTCAGGTTTTCCCATTTCGCAAAATCTGGAGGCGAGGCCTTCCTCATGGGTCAGACGACTGACAGGGTCGGAGAGAGCGACAAAATCAAAATCATTGTAAGTGCATTCTGCCTACCGGTTAACTGTCATCAAACTGTTACTTTGTATCATTCTCCCTTCTGGTTAACGTTCAAACCGTCACTTTCTATCATTCTCCCTACTGGTTAACTGTCATCAAACCTTCACTTTGTATCAATCCCCTTACTGGTTAACTTTCAAACCGTCAATGTGTATTATTCTTCCAACTGCTTTACTTTCAAACCGTCAATGTGTTGACTCTCCCAACTGCTTTACTTTCAAACCGCCAATGTGTGGACTCTCCCAACCAATGGGTATAATTCTCCCAACTGCTTTACTTTCAAACCGCCAATGGGTATAATTCTCCCAACTGCTTTACTTTCAAACCGCCAATGGGTATAATTCTCCCAACTGCTTTACTTTCAAACCGCCAATGGGTATAATTCTCCCAACTGCTTTACTTTCAAACCGCCAATGGGTATAATTCTCCCAACTGCTTTACTTTCAAACCGCCAATGGGTATAATTCTCCCAACTGCTTTACTTTCAAACCGCCAATGGGTATAATTCTCCCAACTGCTTTACTTTCAAACCGCCAATGGGTATAATTCTCCCAACTGCTTTACTTTCAAACCGCCAATGGGTATAATTCTCCCAACTGCTTTACTTTCAAACCGCCAATGGGTATAATTCTCCCAACTGCTTTACTTTCAAACCGCCAATGGGTATAATTCTCCCAACTGCTTTACTTTCAAACCGCCAATGGGTATAATTCTCCCAACTGCTTTACTTTCAAACCGCCAATGGGTATAATTCTCCCAACTGCTTTACTTTCAAACCGCCAATGGGTATAATTCTCCCAACTGCTTTACTTTCAAACCGCCAATGGGTATAATTCTCCCAACTGCTTTACTTTCAAACCGCCAATGGGTATAATTCTCCCAACTGCTTTACTTTCAAACCGCCAATGGGTATAATTCTCCCAACTGCTTTACTTTCAAACCGCCAATGGGTATAATTCTCCCAACTGCTTTACTTTCAAACCGCCAATGGGTATAATTCTCCCAACTGCTTTACTTTCAAACCGCCAATGGGTATAATTCTCCCAACTGCTTTACTTTCAAACCGCCAATGGGTATAATTCTCCCAACTGCTTTACTTTCAAACCGCCAATGGGTATAATTCTCCCAACTGCTTTACTTTCAAACCGCCAATGGGTATAATTCTCCCAACTGCTTTACTTTCAAACCGCCAATGGGTATAATTCTCCCAACTGCTTTACTTTCAAACCGCCAATGGGTTTAATTCTCTCTATGACAACGTTCAAACTGTGACGTTGTTTCACTTTTCATGTTTAAATTGGCTGTCCCCAGTGAGAGATAATAAAGGTTTTATTTACTATTTAACACATGCAAGGGCCACATTAAATTTAATCATAGAAAATTGGACAATATAAAAATGTAAAAAAGACATTTTACAAAGAAGCCAAATGTATGGTGTGGTCTCAAACCACACACCACACCAAAAGCCGCACAAGAAAACTATTTTGTTCTCACGCAGCACTCGTTTCTTTGCCTCCCTTTGTTTATATTGTATTTGTGACTCTTCAGTTTATCATTTTTGTGCCGCCTCTACAAACTGCGTAGCAGTAAATGATCAGAGAAATACGTCAGTGGGATGGCAAAATGGGTCAGTGGGATGGCAAAATGGATACAAACGGTTACAGAGATTTTTCTAATTAATAATAGTTACATGAAACTAAAACGGCTGCACTTACTGAAATTTTTTAAATTCCAATCAAAATTTTTCCTATTAAAATTTCTGCTTTAAAACTTCAGGGTCACTTATTTTGAAAAAAAATAATTTAAAAATGGTGAAAGGTTGTGCCGTGCACAGAATTAAAAAAAAAAAATGAAGAATTAAAAAAAAAAAACTCATGTCTCGAAACTGTGGACTTATCCATGACTTGCCTCGTGTCCACAGGAAACTCCCGACGGTCCAATGTGGTTAAAAGAAGACAGCGCCTACACCTGTGCTGTTACTTCACCCAAGAAAGAAAGCAAGATGAAAGGGCTGAAGAGCTTCATAGCGTACCAGTTACAACCATCTGTGAGANAAAATTTCTGCTTTAAAAATTCAGGGTCAATTATTTTGAAAAAAAAAAATTTAAAAATGGTGAAAGGTTGTGCCGTGCACAGAATTAAAAAAAAAAAATGAAGAATTAAAAAAAAAAACTCATGTCTCGAGACTGTGGACTTATCCATGACTTGCCTCGTGTCCACAGGAAACTCCCGACGGTCCAATGTGGTTAAAAGAAGACAGCGCCTACACCTGTGCTGTTACTTCACCCAAGAAAGAAAGCAAGATGAAAGGGCTGAAGAGCTTCATAGCGTACCAGTTACAACCATCTGTGAGATTACTGCACACAACGCACAGCATATAACACGTAGCCTACCAGTTACAACCATCTGTGAGATCACTGCACACAACACACAGCATATAACACATAGCTAACCAGTTATAACCATCTTTGAGATCACTGCACACAACTTAAAGCATATAACACATAGCGTACCAGTTATAACCATCTGTGAGATTGCTGCACACAACATACAGCAGATAGCACATAGCCTACCAGTTACAACCATCTGTGAGATCACTGCACACAACACACAGCATATAACACATAGCCTACCAGTTACAACCATCTGTGAGATCACTGCACACAACACACAGCATATAACACATAGCCTACCAGTTACAACCATCTGTGAGATCACTGCACACAACACACAGCATATAACACATAGCCTACCAGTTACAACCATCTGTGAGATCACTGCACACAACACACAGCATATAACACATAGCCTACCAGTTACAACCATCTGTGAGATCACTGCACACAACACACAGCATATAACACATAGCCTACCAGTTACAACCATCTGTGAGATCACTGCACACAACATACAGCATATAACACGTAGCCTACCAGTTATAACCATCTGTGAGATCACTGCACACAACACACAGCATATAACACATAGCTTACCAGTTACAACCATCTGTGAGATCACTGCACACAACACACAGCATATAACACATAGCCTACCAGTTACAACCATATGTGAGATTACAATCAAAATAACTGTACAATTTTTCAAAGCATTTGTTTATTATAGTCTGTCTTTGCAATCCTGGAGATGTTCTACACCCTTGAAATTTGAGATACATTTTTCCATAAACCCATGAGTCCTTTTGGATTAAGGGTTCCAAATAATTAAACGATTTGATCTCCTTGACCATCTTACATGTCACTGATGCAAACCACTTCATCTGTCCCCCTCCCCCCCATCTTCTCTCTCTCCTCACAGTTTAGCAATATAATAGTAAGTCGACGCTACAAGCACTTTGATTGGCTACACGGGAGGTTAGAGTGCAAGTACGTCTGTATCCCCATCCCACCGTTACCAGATAAGGCAGTCACGGGTAAGTCAGGCTTGTCTCAGACACACAGATTTACCTACCTTTGTACTTACTTTTTAATTAATTATTTATTGTCAGGTCAATTGTTCCATCACTGCATTGTTCACCAGTTTACGTTGATTCTATCTGACAGGTCGTTATGAGGAAGATTTTATCCAAGAAAGAATGCGCGCGCTGCAGGGTTGGGTCAACAGAATGGTGCGACATCCTGTCATATCGAGGAGCGACGTCTTTCACCACTTTTTAACTTGTACTGACGACAAGGTAGTGATTTTCTGTCCTGTGTCTTCTACATGCCTAAATGAAGGGCTCGACCACACGTGTAGTGGATATTTTGTGTAGCAATATGGTTGTTAAAGGTCTCATGAATTGTCCCACTTATGTAGTAGAGATTTAGTGTAGCAATGTGGTTGTTAAAGGTCTCGTGAATTGTCCCACTTATGTAGTAGAGATTTAGTGTAGCAATGTGGTTGTTAAAGGTCTCGTGAATTGTCCCACTTATGTAGTAGACATTTAGTGTAGCAATGTGGTTGTTAAAGGTCTCGTGAATTGTCCCACTTATGTAGTAGAGATTTAGTGTAGCAATGTGGTTGTTAAAGGTCTCGTGAATTGTCCCACTTATGTAGTAAAGATTTAGTGTAGCAATGTGGTTGTTAAAGGTCTCATGAATTGTCCCACTTATGTAGTAGACATTTAGTGTAGCAATGTGGTTGTTAAAGGTCTCTTGAATTGTCCCGCTTATGTAGTAGAGATTTATTGTAGCTTGATAAAGGACTCACAAATGGTTAAAGTGCATTCATCTTCGTTACGTTTAGACTTTATGCAATGATATTAACCTTTGACCTACATGTTTTAACCCTAAAAAAAACCACTCCCCAGAAATGGAAAGTTGGTAAAAGGAAAGCGGAGAAGGACGAATTTCAGGGAGGAAAATTTTTTCAAGTCTTACAACCACCGGCAAAGGGACTGGACATACGAGAGGTGTAAGTTCACTCTAAAAGTCAGCTTATACGTTTTACGGCATACAAGGGTTGGCTGTGGTCTTAGAACTAGATTTTTTTTAGCTTTATGGTTCTTCTGATTCGACACACCCTCTTTTTTTATACCTCACCTGCCTTCTCACCTGCCTTCTCACCTGCCTTCTCACCTGCCTTCTCACCTGCCTTCTCACCTGCCTTCTCACCTGCCTTTTCACCTGCCTTCTCACCTGCCTTCTCACCTGCCTCACCAAATCCTCTACACTTAATTTTTTCCCACTAAGGAAGTTTTTCTTTTCCCCTATTTCTGTCACTAGTGAAGCCAAGATGGAGGTTTTCTGCAAGTTCGTGCTGGGAATGACAGAAAACATGAAGACCCTGATCACAGTTCACCATGAGTACGCCAAGAAGCAGCTGGGACGTAAGTCTCTTAGCACTTTGTCTGAGCCTAAATAATGTAAAAAAACTTTGAGAATGTGCAATTTTGGGTCTCGGCCACAATAATATGAGAACCTTTGAGAATGTGGAACTATGTGTTTGAGCCACAATAATATGAAAATCTCTGAGAATGTGCAACCCACTGTCTGGGTGACAATAATATGATAACCTTTGAGAATGTGTAATGTGTCTAAGGAACAATATTATGAGAACCTTTGAGAATGTGCATCGCTGGTGGTGCTGTAGTGAATTTACAGGATGATTCAAAAGGTTTGCTGCTTTGAACTAGAAAAAGTGTGTGGGGGCCTCCACAATAGATATGTGCCAGATTTCTTTAGTAGGTAGAAAGAAGGGCACGGTCAGAAAGCTTGGTGGTCAGAAGGCTTCAGGGTTCTCAGGATTCCAACTGCAGGGTAGATTGATAAACCTTTTAAATTTAAAGCTGAGGATGCCTGTCAACTGGCTTATGCCTTACTTATCTTCCAAGTATTAGAAGTTTTTATAGTTGCGTGTCTATATGTATTGCATTATCATGAGCTACATCCTTTTGTTTTAAATAAACTATGGATTCGTCATTTTTTGTTTTGCAGCTTTCAAGAGGGAATACAGTAAAATTGGTTCTTCTTACAAGCAGTTAGCTCAGACATTCAACCTGGACACCAGTCCCTGTAAGTCTTAGTTAGCTCAGACATTCAACCTGGACACCAGTCCCTGTAAGTCTTAGTTAGCTCAGACATTCAACCTGGACACCAGTCCCTGTAAGTCTTAGTTAGCTCAGACATTCAACCTGGACACCAGTCCCTGTAAGTCATAGTTAGCTCAGACATTCAACTTAGACACCAGTCCCTGTAAGTCATAGTTAGCTCAGACATTCAACCTGAACACCAGTCCCTGTAAGTCATAGTTAGCTCAGACATTCAACCTGGACACCAGTCCCTGTAAGTCCCAATTTACTAAGGATTGCAACCACAGAGCTAAGCTCAAACATGAAGGTGATTCAAGGTACAGCGACAACAGACGAGCTGTGGGTGAAGTTCAAGACTACAATCACTGATGCAGTGAAGAAATTTATACCACACCAAATCACCAAACCTAGGATAAATCAGCCATGGGTCACGGCTGAAATCCGTAGGCTCATCCACAGGAGAGACCGCCAATACAAACGCATGAAGAAAAATGGCTCGATGGAACTGAGAGAGGAGGTACTGAGACTCCGCCGAACCATTCAACGCTTATTGCGTAGATCGTATTGGAACTACATGAACGGCATCTTCTCAGAGGAAGACACCCCGACCAAAGATGTCAAGAACAAGCGCTTCTGGAGCTATGTGAAACACCAAAAGTCCTCAAACGCTGGAGTTTCCCCCTTGAGGTGGGATGGCCAATTGACATCTGACCCAAAAGCACAGGCGGAGATACTCAATCAGCAGTTCCAGTCGGTCTTTGGTGACGGTAGAGAGTACTCTGAGACTGAGTTCCTTCTGAAGACCAAAATGATGAACAGAGCCTATCCTATCATGGGAGATATCCAGATATCAGAACAAGGTGTGTTTGCCCTCCTCAATACCATTAACCCTTACAAAGCATGTGGTCCTGACAACATTAAACCACGAGTGCTCAAAGAATTAGCCAAAGAAATCGCTCCTGCACTGACAATCCTCTTCCAATCGTCACTATGCACAGGAAATGTTCCAGCAGACTGGAGAACAGCGCATGTCACTCCAATTTACAAGAAAGGGGAGCATTCCGACCCTGCCAACTATCGTCCGATATCCCTCACTAGCGTCGTCTGCAAACTGTTGGAGCACATAATCGTAAGCACTGTCATGAAGCATCTTGAAAGCCAAAATATACTCAATGACTGTCAACATGGCTTCCGAGTCAATAGGTCATGTGAGACCCAGCTTCTCGAATTTGTAGAAGACTTGATGACCAATCTGGAGAACCACAAGCAGACTGACGTGCTAGTAATGGACTTCGCAAAAGCATTTGACCGGGTGAATCATAGTTTGCTTCTACACAAACTCCAGATATATGGGATTCAAGGCACCACTAAAACATGGATCTCTAGCTTCCTCAGCCACCGACGCCAAGCAGTAGTGGTGGGCGGTACAAGCTCCTCCTTTGTCAATGTGAAGTCAGGGGTCCCCCAGGGATCAGTCCTGGGCCCCTGTTTGTTCCTAGCATACATTAATGACCTACCGGAGAAACTGACATCACAGGCAAGACTGTTTGCAGATGACACAGCAGTGTATAGGACGATCGCCAACAGATCTGACCAGGACCAGCTACAACAGGATCTCAATCTGTTAGCTGAGTGGGAGATGAGCTGGGACATGGAATTTCACCCTGCCAAGTGCCAGACACTATCAATCTCTAGAAGTTGTACTCCTCTACACTACCAATACAAACTGCACGGCCATATTCTTGAGCAAGTTTCCTCCGTAAAGTACCTGGGTGTTACCATTCAAAGAGAGGTCCGCTGGGACGAGCATATTAACAATGTATGTAACCAAGCAAACCAAGCCTTGGGGTTCTTAAGGCGAAATCTAAAGATTGGCAACTCCTGTGTGAAAGAAAGAGCATATAAAGCCTTTATCCGTCCGATTTTAGATTATGCATCTTCAGTCTGGGACCCATTTACCCAGAAGAGCATTGACAGGTTGGAGGCGGTCCAGCGACGAGCAGCACGCTTTGTCCTAAACCGCTACAGGAATACCTCTAGTGTTGGCAGCATGCTAGAAACACTAGGCTGGTCACCATTGGAGAAACGACGACGACAATCCAGGCTCTCCATGATGTACAAGATAAATAATGGGCTGGTCCACTGTTCCAGTATTAAACAGAAACTCGTCCCTCTCCCCCATAGACAGCGACGAGGCCATGACAGGCAATTCAGGCTCATACCAGCAAGAAGCCAGTATAGGAGCTGCTCATTCCTGCCCAAGACAATCAGGGACTGGAACCATCTTTCAAAAGGAACAGTTGAGGCGACAACACTAGACGCATTTGTGTCTATTGCCTCAAGCCTTCAAACCCCTAGTGCATAATTTCCTCATCACCACCAGTAACAGAAACATTGCAAATCCCATCTACATGCATAGGAGCCAAAATGATCAATAAATTGATCGTGGGCCCTTAAGATATAGAAGAAGAAGAAGTCATAGTTAGCTCAGACATTCAACTTAGACACCAGTCTCTGTAAGTCATAGTTAGCTCAGACATTCAACCTGGACACCAGTCCCTGTAAGTCATAGTTAGCTCAGACATTCAACCTGAACACCAGTCCCTGTAAATCATAGTTAGCTCAGACATTCAACCTGGACACCAGTCCCTGTAAGTCATAGTTAGCTCAGACATTTAACCTGGACACCAGTCCCTGTTAGTCGTTTGTTTATAAAACTTTTTATAATTTTTTGCCGTCCATATACTTGACATATTACTAGTTTTGTCAACTATATTCCAAATCAAAAGAAGACAAAGAGGCAATTAAGCATTTATGAAGTAAGGAGATCCCATGTCTCAGAAGCATTGTTCTTCGTTTTTCACAAATGTTATATTTAACAATGAAATGGTAACTTCATCTTTTGTTACTAAATCCCCCACAGCGTCTCGTGCTCTGACGAGCGCCATAGACTACACAGGGGACGCTTTCAATGACATCGGGGAGATGTTTGCCAGACAGGTGAGTGAGGGTGTTCCGGCGGCAAGCCCTAGTTTCTGTCTTATGCTCGACTGTGTGTTAGTTGTTTGAGATACCGACCTGTTTACTCGTACAATTTCAGCGTACAATTTATGATTTTGAGGTGTCTTTTTACGATTGTACGCCAAGACCCGTCAGAACTAGGATTTTAAGACATCGACTTGAAAATATATAAATTGCTGTAATTTTCTGTTGTTAGTTTTAACTTGCATTCTTCACCCAGCAGCGAATGGATCCACAGGTACGATTGGCTGGGTACCATCTATAATTATATTAAATTTGCCCTGAGAAGGGAGAGGAGTGCTGTTGATTTAGGAGATTTTGTGGAAAAACATAAGTCAAAAAATTTAACACCCCCACCTTTTCGTAATTATATAGGTCTGGATAGAAAGTTACGTACGCTTTTTGAAACATCTACAATAATCGTCCTGAAAGTCTGAAGATAGCATGTTTATATCTTGAATGCTCTAAAAATATCGCGCAATGTTTTGTCGAAATTATCATCATAATGTTGGCATGTATTTTCACAAATGAACTCGCTAGATATACTCAGATAGTACTAAGAAGTAGAGACATTACAGTAATATTTACCCCACCATATGTTCAACATTACAGTAATATTTACCCCACCATATGTTCAACATTACAGTAATATTTACCCCACCATATGTTCAACATTACAGTAATATTTACCCCACCATATGTTCAACATTACAGTAATATTTACCCCACCATATGTTCAACATTACAGTAATATTTACCCCACCATATGTTCAACATTACAGTAATATTTACCCCACGATATGTTCAACATGCCTGTGACATATATTTTGTTTGGCTACGCCAGTGCTTTTAATTTTTTTTTCGATGCTATGCCAAATTCAGGTTTTTAGAAGGCTCTTGGTGTTAAATTCTAACCAAGTACACTTTGAAATAGCGAATACATAAAAAAAAAGAAAATAAAAGGTTGGGTAAAGATCAATATAACACGTAATAGTAACTGCAAAGAGCACTTACTCAAGCGGGTTACTGTTTGCAACACGAATGAAATATTCCATATTGGATTAAAAGTGGAAATGAAATTGTGTATTAATTGGCAACGCCTCTGTGAGGAAGCCACAGCAAACCATACAGAAAAATGTGCAACTCTGCCTTGCGGAACTGTAAAATAACTATCTGTAACGCCCCCTGTCTTAGTGAAGTAAATGGGATTGTATAGTTTAATTCACTATTAAGATCCTTTCTAAAGACAATTTTGGCGCACCCTGAATTTGGCGCCCATTGCTCTTGGTCCCATTCTCATGGCCCTGTCTGAGGACAACGAGCACCCAGGGCCATGCGGCCTATATTCTGGGAACCACTAGACGCGCTGAACAGCCAGCAGTGAAAATCGATGTCACATTTTGTTTACTGAACATCATAATTAAATATAGATTAATCGATTTTTGGTGGTTGTTGGTTTTTTTTTGGTGGTTTTTTTGGTGGAAGGGGGGGGGGGTCATTTAAAAAAAAAAGTATGCAAGTAACTGGTGGAGAGAGGGTGGGAGAAAAATTAAACTTTTTTTTTCATATGTACAATATAGATGGCCCTTCCTCGCATTTGTTTGCTGCGGTGCTCCATGACGAAATTTTAGGACATTATTATTTCTTACGGCTGAATGGTGGGGAGAAAACTAGAGAATTCGTTCTCAACTGTTCCGCACAGCAATGTTAGATTTCGACATATTTTATGGGATCTCAGGGGGCTTTTGAAATCTATTTTTAGAACACGCAAAAACAGCTGTACAATTTTAATTCCCTCCTCTTCACTTCACCCATTTACAGCTTTAGATCCAACTTCGAGTTTGAAACACTTTAAATTTCACCAACAACTTTATTTTTACCAGTGACAGACTGATAATGTGATCCGCACATTCTCGTAAATATTATTTGATGTCTATAGCAGATGAACGTCGATCCCACTAGAAGCGCGATGCATACAGTTATTGTTATTATTATATATACTGTATTTTTATTTATTTATTCTTAAAATAATATATTGTACGATTTTGTGGCGATGTTGTACGATTTTAAGAGTTTGAGGGTAAACAGGTCTGGTAATAAGATCTTGTCTTATGATCATCTGTGTGTTAGTTGTTGGTAAGATCTTGTCTTATGATCATCTGTGTGTTAGTTGTTGGTAATAAGATCTTGTCTTATGATCATCTGTGTGTTAGTTGTTGGTAAGATCTTGTCTTATGATCATCTGTGTGTTAGTTGGTAGTAATAAGATCTTGTCTTATGATCATCTGTGTGTTAGTTGTTGGTAAGATCTTGTCTTATGATCATCTGTGTGTTAGTTGTTGGTAATAAGATCTTGTCTTATGATCATCTGTGTGTTAGTTGTTGGTAAGATCTTGTCTTATGATCATCTGTGTGTTAGTTGGTAGTAATAAGATCTTGTCTTATGATCATCTGTGTGTTAGTTGTTGGTAAGATCTTGTCTTATGATCATCTGTGTGTTAGTTGTTGGTAAGATCTTGTCTTATGATCATCTGTGTGTTAGTTGGTAGTAATAAGATCTTGTCTTATGATCATCTGTGTGTTAGTTGTTGGTAAGATCTTGTCTTATGATCATCTGTGTGTTAGTTGTTGGTAATAAGATCTTGTCTTATGATCATCTGTGTGTTAGTTGTTGGTAATAAGATCTTGTCTTATGATCATCTGTGTGTTAGTTGTTGGTAATAAGATCTCGTCATTAAAGGAATGAAATATTTAATTGTTAAGAAGAGTAAGAGAAGAACTGTCTCCATTTTGTTGTTGTTTGATATGCAACCATTTGTGTCTCTCCCCCCCACCAGCCGCCAAGAGATGCCTACCCTCTCATTGAAGCTTTCTATGAATACAAAGGTCTGTTGCAGACGTACCCTGATGCCCTCAAAGTCCACGAAGTAGGTCAACTTCTCTGTGTTAGCATGTCGGGTTAGCATAGAGAGAAAACATATCTGGATAGCATAGAGAGAAAACATGTATGGATAGCCAAGAGAGAATATGTGTGTGGATAGCATAGAGAGAAAACATGTCTGGATAGCATAGAGAGAAAACATGCATGGATAGCTTAGAGAGAATATGTGTGTGGATAGCATAGAGAGAAAACATGTATGGATAGCCAAGAGAGAATATGTGTGTGGATAGCATAGAGAGAAAACATGTCTGGATAGCATAGAGAGACAACATGCATGGATAGCTTAGAGAGAATATGTGTGTGGATAGCATAGAGAGAAAACATGTCTGGATAGCATAGAGAGAAAACATGTCTGGATAGCATGGAGAGAAAACATGTCTGGATAGCATGGAGAGAAAACATTTCTGGATAGCATAGAGAGAAAACATGTCTGGATAGCATAGTATCCCCCTGGTCTCAGGTGTCAATTCAACAAGTCTTCATTTTTTTGTTTTGTTTGACTGCTGAGTAAAACCAAAGTATCCATTATGTGGCAAGGTGGATTTAAATTTCCAAAGCCACCATTTATATCATAATACTTATCATCATTTTAATTTGATGACTAGAAATCATCCTATTATCCTTTTCATATGATATTATCTCTGAGATCAGCCGATCAAATTCCAAGGTCATTCTTTCAAAGCGACAGACTGGGAATCAAGTGGCTATTTCAAAACTGAAAGTGGAAAACTTTGATTAAAAAAAAAAGTAACCCATGAAATCCAAATTCTAAATTAAGACTTTCCCAGAACAGATGAGCTGGGTCAAATGTCTCATCATTACGAGCTTTAATGATTTCCTGTTTTCCCAGGGGGCCATAGGAAAGGCCAAGGAATGCACCAAACTTCAAGAAGAGGGCAAAATGTCGGAGTCGGAGGTGAACAACGTCCTGGTGAGGGCGGACACAATATCGTACGGCACCTTGGCCGAAATGAACCACTTCCAACGAGAGCGGGTCATCGACTGCAAGTCGATGATGCAGAGCTATCTCAAAGAGCAAATAGATTTTTACAAAAAGGTTGGTGCCGAAGTCATTGCTTCTTAGAAGTGAATTTAACTTTCATCTTCCTAGAACTCAATGGATCATCAAATGTCATCTTCCTAGAACTCAATGGATCATCAAATGTCATCTTCCTATACTTTATGGCTCTTCAAATGTCAACTTCCTAGATCCTTAGGGGTTATCTTATCAAATGTCAACTTCCTAGAACTCTATGGATTATCTTATCAAATGTCAACTTCCTAGAACTCTATGGCTCATCAAATGTCATCTTCCTAGAACTCTATGGCTCATCAAATGTCATCTTCCTATACTTTATGGCTCATCAAATGGCAACTTCTTAGAACTCTATGGCTCATCAAATGTCATCTTCCTAGAACTCTATGGATCATCAAATGTCATCTTCCTATACTTTATGGCTCATAAAATGTCATCTTCCTATACTCTATGGCTTATCAAATGTCATCTTCCTAGAACTCTATGGCTTATCAAATGTCATCTTCCTAGAACTCTATGGATCATCAAATGTCATCTTCCTATACTTTATGGCTCATCAAATGTCATCTTCCTAAAACTTTATGGCTCATCAAATATCAACTGCCTGGTTTTGGAAAAAATTTTTGTAAGAAATTTCGTCGATGGAAAATTGATCGAATGAAAATTGATAGAAGGAAATTTGATCGAACAGAAATTTGGACGAATCTTTTTTTGAGTTTAAATGTTCAAATTTTGCGTCAAATTTGTTTTTGAATGCATTATTTTGTTTTACTATATAGTATGGTGCGTGTTAACTGAGAAAAAGATTCAACCCAATTTCCGTTCTATCAAATTTCCGTCGATCAAATTTCCGTCTAGAAAATGTCTTTCAAACAATTTCTGGTAACCCAACTTTCTAGAACTGTATGGGTTATCTTATAATATGTCATCTTCCTAGAACTCTATGGCTTATCAAATGTCATCTTCCTATACTTTATGGCTCATTAAATGTCATCTTCCTAGAACTCTATGGCTCATCAAATGTCATCTTCCTATTCTCTATGGATCATCAAATGTCATCTTCCTATACTTTATGGCTCATCAAATTTCAACTTCCTAGAACTCTATGGCTCATTAAATATTATCTTTCTATACTTTATGGCTCTTGAAATGTCAACTTCCTAGATCTGTTGGGGTTATCTTATCAAATGTCAACTTCCTAGATCTGTTGGGGTTATCTTATCAAATGTCAACTTCCTAGAACTCTATGGGTTATCTAATCAAATGGCAACTTCCTAGATCTGTAGGGGTTATCTTATCAAATGTCAACTGCCTAGAACGCTTGGCTCTGAACATGGTGATAGAGTGATGTTATTTTGAAAAGTTGTCATGTGACAGCGTGAACAGAACAGTGAATGTTTGTCATATTGTCAAAGGGAGATAAATTTTACATTTGTAAAGTTATTCTTATTTTATTGTTTAAATAGAAGTTTAAGCCCTAAAAAAAATATTTCATTTAAATTTTAAACATATTTATTGTTGCTTTGCTGTTTTTGTTTTGCAGCTAACAAGCAAACTAGAAGAAGCCCTCCAGCGATACGACAACGCATAGTAAATAGTATGTTTCAACAAAATATTTTCAATGTTGCATAATGCATCGAGCATTATAGTTCCTTTTCTGTGTGATGTGTGATACATGTTATACAAGTATTTAAAGGATCAGTGAACAAAGATTCGACCTACTTCCCCTCTCACTTGTGGTAAACGAGTCTTGAACAATCCACACGTTTATTTTTCAAATAGTGTTGCTCAACTTGAGACGTTGGCTTGGAGAGTGCAAGTGTTGACATGCATTCATTAAGTCGGCTGGGTGCTTTGTGTGTAATACATCCTTATCATCATTGCCTGAGTTACTTCTCACAGGATTAAAGATAATCTACAGGCTGTTATTGACTCAACTCAATTTATAAATGTCCATGCTTATACATTACACAAGCTTTCTTATTGAATTTTCTTAAGTCCATTTTTTTTATTATGTAAACATTTCACACAAACATTTTTTCCAGTGCAATTTTCCATATAATTAGCAAGTTACATTTTTTTAGTTAAGTTAACGAGGTATCAGAATCAAATTTTGGAAGTGATTTTTATGTGTCCAAGCCTTATCTTACTCCTGAGAAAAATGATGAAGGCAACTGTGATGTCTTTGAGAAGGGAAGCAATCAGAAAAAAAAATGTCCATTTAAACATTGTAACACTTAAAAGCGAGTGCCGTTTAAGTGGCATTATTTAGTCATTATGTTTTCATGACACGGAGTAATGTTTGGTCTTTTATTTTAAAAAGAAGTATTTTAAGCTGTGACATTTTGGGGGGGGGGGTGGCTTTAACACACTCACACTTATACATACCGGGTATAATATTTAGACACTATGGAAAGTAAATCCACGGGTCTGTGGTGAATAAGGCTATAGAAAAAATCCCTTTACCCTAGCTCTGAACGGTATGAATTAAAGTTCTTTATTCTATGCTTGTGTCATTCTAAGCATGTTCAACTGTGCAGAAAATGCAGGGCCAGTTTTCGAATTCCACTTTGTGACTTAAGCAGCCAGTAAATCTTTATGTTAAGCTCAAAATGAAGAGATCTGTTGATTTTCGTTCAAAGACGCTGTTGCTGTGATTGTTTTTTTGTTTTTTTCCCAGCAAAATGTTCAAGTACATTACTTACTTAAGTTTGTTAAATAAACAGGAGCTAATACATTTATATTGTTATGTGAATTTTTTTTTTTCAAAATTTGCATTGACAAATGTTTGCCATGAGAGTATAATCCAAATAATAATCAATTTTTTAAAGAAGCTTTTACAATTATTACAAAAGTTACTAAATAGCTCTTAACTACATTGAACTTAGACTTTGTGTTCATATTTAAAAACCTGTTTGTTTTGCGCTGCCTTAACCTTAGTCTTAGTTAGTAGGGCCACTCTAAAGAAGTCTTAGAGTTGAATTAGTTTCAGGAGATTGTATCAATTGAATGTTATTTTCATTAATTCCAATCATGTAAAGTTATTTCTTCTAAATTGTAGTTTTAAAAAAAAAATGGTTTTTACTAACGGTGAGATTAGGGCGAGTGAAACTTAAAAAATAAAAATTTATTCACTATTTTGCACTGAAATTGTTTAAATTTAACTTTTGGGAAAACCTGGCTTCAGCCAGGCCGTAGGCCGTGGAAAAAGTTTAGGAAACTACAGTTTTGAGCATCTGCATTACTTTTTACTATTATACAGATATCAGATAGGATAGATAGGCCTACTGATACTTCTCTATAATTTGTGAATATAAAAATTTTCGGATTTAAGTATACCACTACCATCATTAATGCCACCAATGTCTGTCAGCTTTGTGACGTTAGTGAAATAAATAATTAATAGCTATTTTTGGCTTGCCAAACAAGATTTAGTTAATTTTTAAATAGAAAAAAAATTATAATTTTAGTGTTCAGCCAACAATAAGGGCATTAAAGAATGCATTAACTCCCCTTGTTAGCATTTAAAGTTTGATTTATGCAGATTTGTTGGATAACTTCTTCATTTTT
The DNA here is from genome assembly GCA_964033795.1 of Lymnaea stagnalis. Lineage (NCBI taxonomy): Eukaryota > Metazoa > Mollusca > Gastropoda > Lymnaeidae > Lymnaea > Lymnaea stagnalis. The sequence goes on along the minus strand of CAXITT010000216.1, from coordinate 351,758 downwards.
TTTTTTTCACTTAAAATAAATTAGCTTGGTCTATTTCCTACTGACCAGACCCTGTGTTTACTCAATAGGGCAGATGTTAAGCTTTTTAAACTATTCCCTTTTAAATTTCATGAGTTGCGAATTGTTCAACTATGCTCTTCATTGACAGTGACCTTGGAATAAGTCTTATGTATTTGTTTATGTGTTAAGCCTTGAACAATTTTAAGTTAATTGTGAACTGACCCATAGTAATTTTTTATTTATTTTTTTGTACATTTCATGGGGCAAAAATCCCCCACCCCCCCCCCCGCCCCCCCCCCCCCCTGCCCGCCACCCTTTGAGATTTACATTAGATTTGATCAAGAACAATGTGTATGATCTCTCAAGAACAACATTCATGAGATGAAAAAAATACCATGATTCTTTTTTTCCACGTTACTTCCATTGCCTCTTGAACCATTAATTGCACAAAGCAGGTGACAGCTTTGGCCAGCTGCCCCTTACTCTCTGCCAAATCTGGCTTCCTGTCTCAAGATGGTTTACACTGCTTATATTATAGAGAAATCACTTCTTGCTCTAGAGGTTATCTCGACCTAATTAAAATATTTTTAAAATATATTTACTAAATCAATTTGTGTCATACCCTTAACAAAGCCTTTTTGTCTGATGAATGTTATGCAAATTTACTATGTTGTAGGATAATATTTTTAAGAAGATGAAATTGTGAGGTAAAATAACGCTCAGTCTTTGACCAAGGATCCCAAAACTCTCTTTTTGACAACCCTGTCTAGAAGCAGCCCTGAGTCTGAACATTATTTATTTTTAGCATCTAGGTGATTCAACAACAGACTTCGTTATTTCATTTGATTGATGTCAACCTTAAACTGCAGGCTTGACGGAGAACCATTTCTGTGTTATCTGCTGGCAGATCCCGACAGTTCCATCTGAAGCCACTGTGACTTTCCAAAGAGACTTTGCCTCGCATTGATTTTATCACTGGGCATACTCCTTGTTTTGACTGTGTCAAATTTTGTACTTAATTTGTTTTTGTATCCAGTATCCAGCCTTGGTCAGTGTTAAATTCTTCATATATTTTAATTTTTTTGTGTGTGTATTATAAACCATTGTATTTATTCTCATGAACTTTTTTTTGTTTTGCGGTCAGTGCCTTCAGAGTTATGTCGACAAACAATATATCCTGCATGTGAAATAGCTGCATGAATCAATAAACACAGTGTACAGATTATAGGCTGACAATGAATCAGATGGGTGTGTAAATACATTAAGTTTTAGCCTGTATATAAACTATTTGATTCTGTCAATGGTCAGGTCTGTTGTTCTATTTATCGCAATGGTCTCCAAAAGTGTTTGCTTTTAACAATGTTTTCAAAAGAAATTTTTCTCATTTAAATTTGTTTACTTAGTTGGTTGACGAAACTATTTGCACATAGGTATTTTAGATATCAGGGGCATGAATTTTAAAAATTTTTTTTTTTAAATAAAGGAATAGATTGAAAAGTTGCAGGCAATGATTTTTTAACAAATAAAATAATGCTTGCTACTTTCTTATCAAACTGTATTTTTTTAAAATATATCAGAGTTATTGAAGTATCATTTTATTTTAAGTAATACAGTAATTTTATTGAACTATATTGGCAAATGATTTACATTTAAACAAGTTTTTACAATGTTTGCAAAAATTTTGTTTTTAGCTGGTCTGAGCAAGGAGACCTTTGCTCTAGAAACAAAGGGGTCACGCCAGACTATTGACCCATTTTAATTTTTTAACTTCTTTTTAACAATTTTTTTAAATAATTGTAGATTGACTTTTTAAAAAAAAATTAATTGTGTGACAGACGTTCTCAGTTGTGTGTTACAAATGAAACCATAATTCATCCCCTCCTCATTCAACAAATCAATCAACTCCTCACCCCCCCCCCCCCCTCCCCCACCATCCCCCCCTTTTGTTACAAATGAAACCATAATCCACCCCCTCCCCATTCAACAAATCAATCACCTCCCCCCCCCCCCCCCCCCTTGCAGCATCATTCTCCCCTGTGTGTGAGTGTACCAGCTATTCAAGCTGGACAATAATCATAAACTACTAAGTATATTACTTATAATAAAATTATCATGAATTCCCTATGTTTAGCACACCACTCAGTTAATATTACCTACCAATCTTATTCACTGCTAACCAGTGCTGACGGCGGTCCTCTTAAAATGCAACCCTCCTGTTTAATGGCTATGATAATGTCCACAACAAAACTTGTCATCGTCCTCTCGACCAGGCCGCCAACACAAGTCTTAACCGAAAGAAGTTTTCGGCATTCTTGAGATAAGCTAGTTATTGGATTCGGATTAACGACTTAACGTATTTGTATATCTTTGTAAATCTTCGCCTTGTTATTTTATGAGAAATAAAAGTGACCTTCTGGAGCATATTTAAAATTTTTTTTTTTATTTTTTATTTGTTCTGTTGTGTGTGATTTTCAGTTGGAGAGAATTTTACCAGTCATCTATAAAAGTCCTTAGCCTTATCATTTATTAAATTTTTTATTTTTCTCTCTCTCAACTCTGAAAACTAGAATCAGTATATAAATCGATTGTGTATTTACAAATGTGACAAGCAATATGGAAGTCATACTTTAAAAAAATAATTAATTTGCAAGTAATTTAAAAAAAATAATAATGGGAGGTAATTCACACATTCTATTGCATCCAAAATCAAAGTCGTATCCGGAAATTTAATTGAAAGAAATTGCGTCGACGGAAAATTGATCGAACGGAAGTTTGGTCGAATTCCCTTTTTTTTCTTTCAGTTCACACGAGCAAATTTTCGTCAAATTTCTCTTTTAACGCAAAAAACATTATTCTTTCTCTCTGACTTGTGCGTTGCAGTATAAGGCTTATTTAAAATACGCTGTGAATTTCGCCTTGATCATTTGTATGGGGGATAACTAACTCAGTAATTGGGGTTATTTAAAGTTTTCAGAGTTAGTGAACTTGGCTACCTTTTTATTTTTACTGACCATATCAGTCAGACCCGCTAAAACTGATAGACGGCTGATGGACTAATGAAGTTATCTTCTTATCAATTTGTAGTTCAGTAAGTAGCTCGACAATCATTGTCTGTTGTAGATATTTTAAACCTTACGTAATTACCGTAAAGCTCAAGTACTTTCATTTAAGTTTAAAGGCAACTGTCCTAACCTGACTGAGACTGGTGATTTAAATAACATAAAGTCATAAACTTAAACTAAAAATCATCTTCTCAGCATAGAGCATCTAACTTAACTCACAAACTGTCGTTGATTCGCGAGTCGTTATTGAAAAAATGAAAGAGAATGGTCGGTCAAGCTAAATTAGAAATTCGGTCATTGTGTGACCCTGTCACACCCACTTCATACTGGTAACTGCATTAAAGCTTTTGTCAAATCCTGGCTACTAATTGTAATTGAGTGTCTTTAACTTTAAAAGCATTTTTTGAACATAAATTGTCACAGTGTAAAATTGTAATAATAATGGATACAGCAAAGCAAAAATATAATTTTCTTATAATATTTATTTTTTAAGCCCATCTTATTGATGTATATTGAAATTAAAACTCAGATTGCTAGAAAATGTTTATGCTGCTTGCCAAAAAATATTAATTTCTATGCAGTGCTCTGAACAAATAGGCTGCCCACCTCTGCTCCATACTATAAATTTTTTCTCTGAAGGTGGCTTATACTTATACTTTTTCAAATATTAATTTCACCACAAACAAACCTTATTAACACCAAATAGGTAACTAGTATGATAACTAGATTTATAATGAACTACTAACTAAATTTAAACATGATATTTTTTTATTTATATTATCAATTATTGTGGTTGTGCTCAACATGTAAAAAGTATGTATTTAAAAATAAAATCATTTAGTTAACCACTTAAACGGACATCAGAGGTCTCAAACTTGATTATGTATACTTTTCATATCCTTTGAATAAAGTATAAAGGCTTAATTTTACTACTTAAAATACTATTTTTTAATGATTAAAGTATTATTTTCTAATGATTGAAATATTGATTTTCTTTCAAGTAATTTCCAATGTGAGAAGGTAAACAAATCCTAAAAATTACAATTAGTTGTAATTTTAATGTTTTGATTATCTGACAGGAAAAGATAATAAATGGGACATCTTATCACACCCTAATTATCTGCCCTAGTTATCTGCCTGACAACAGGTCACAAAATAACTATTTTTATCTTTAGATGTAAATGGCTAGTTTTTTTCTTTCTTTTCCTTTTTTAAAAAAAAAAGTTACATATTTTCACAGATTCAACTCACGTCTTATAGTGCCAGTTTATTCAGTGAAGTTTAAAAAATTAAAACAGTTCTCACATCAAGAATTTTGTTATCATACCTTTGTGTTTGAGGTCTACTTTATCTTATATGGTTTGATGTTAAAAACAGAATGGAAGTGTTAATATTTCTTAATTGTTTTTTTGTGTGTTCCATTCTAATTTTTTGAAGTTTCCATTGTAACTCCATGAGTGAGATAGTTGCTTTTTTTCAATTTCTACAAAAGTACAATTGACAATAGTGAAAATTGTGAAATAGCTTTGAACCAGCCAAAGTTATGACGCTTTCAATGATGTAAGAAGACATGTGCACCATTCTTAATCATGTGCTAATGATGTGCTAAAGATATCTCAAAGTAGTTGTACTTTCCGGAAGACAAACTGGGAATAATCAGAAAACCATTTTTAAGAATAAAATGAAATCAAGTAAGATCTTGTGGAAAAACTGTATTATTTAACCAATGAAGGTATTAACTGTAGGTAGTTAATTGGCAGTTAATTGTAGGTAGTTAATTGTTGTCAGAATGTTCATCTTCCATGCTGTAATGGGGCCAGATAAAGGATTTGGTAAGTTTTTCATACGGATGTGTTTGACAGTTACTGTTTCAAATGGGTCTCTCAGCGGAAGGGAACTTAATGTATAGTTGATCATTATTTTCATTCAAATGTAGTGATTACATGATTGGGAAGCAGGAACGTGCGTAAAATTAAACAACCCCTAAATACAAACTTTTGCGTATAAATCCTTTGTACGCATTTTAATTATTTTATTTTATGTTTCTATTCTAATGTGCTGACCGCTTTTATGCACCAGATTTATCTCACCAACTATTTCAGAAAAAACAAAACACATCAAATCCACTTGTTTTTTTTTTAAACAAATCCCATGTAGAACATTTGTCTGGAATTTTTGTCATGAAATTAGTAGCATCATATTTCCTTCATCTGGAAAAACAGAAAAAAAAACACTTATTTTTGGGGGTTGAGGTTTGCAGGGGGGGGGGGGGGTGGAAAAAAAAGTGTGATGGTGACAGTTTGTGACAGGGGGGGGCGNGGGGGGGGGGGGGCTGAAAAAAAAGAAAGAATGTGTTGTGATTATCATTGAGTCTATGTGCCAAATTTCAGCCCTATTGGTTGATGGGAAGTGGGTCAATTAGCCATCCGAAGATTTTACCACCCAGCTAGAAAGAAACACAGAAACAAAAGCAAAGTTAATATAAAGGATTTAAAAAGGTGGTGGAATAATTTCAAGAGAGATTTTATAAAACTACATCAAGTTCATGTTTATTTTAAGCTGTCTATTAATACAAAATTAATGCCGTTATCAAAGTACATTGTGTCAACAGAAGAGAAAGTCTGATCGACCCTTTTCGATAATGAGAATCATGCTGTGTTCTCCAGAAGGTACTGTGTTTGCCCTTAGGAAGGCTACAAGGAACTTTGTTCAAACTTGGCATCAGCTATACATCAGATCACCAATTTTTGAAGGACATAGGTTCATTTTCGTACCAGATACAGGTTAGACAAGGCTTGATTGAGCGGATATGTCATCCAGTATGACGCACTGTCAACATTTCTGGATGTTATGTAAGAGTATTCAGACTTTTATAGAAATGAGTGGTTCTCCGAAGAAAGTCACATTCACTTACAGGTCGATAAGACACTCTCTTCCGTTGATGGGGTACTTTTCTAGAACAGTGTTAGTCATGAGGTATTTTCTTCTTCCACCTTTTTACAAACACTGTCACCCACAACATTTTGCTCAATTAGAATACTTTGTCCTTCCCAGAGAAAGCCATGTCCAACAACAACTGCCCAACATATCATCCTTTTTTTCAAGGTGCGGCAGCTTCAGTACTGCTAGTTTTAGCGCATTCTCTCCCATATTATGATAACTGTGGTATTATTTCATTATGATTCATAGAATAAATATCCTATAATCCAGGCTGGCTGCGACTATTTCACCTCGTTCTACTTTGCAAGCCTCTGACCTCATCTTTTCTGTGTGACCCTTCTGTGACCCCAAACATCACTAACAAGAGTGAGTACCAGTAAAGATTTTGGTGAGCGGGATTGGGTGGGTTTTGTGGGGGGGGGGGGGGGGGGAAAAATATAAACAAAGGGATCTGTTTTGATTAAGAAGAATCCAAGATGACTAGGTAAGATATGACATGTTTAAAAAATTCCGTTTTGGGTCTCATACAATAAAACTTGTACCGTAAGGGGGGACACAAGAACTTCTCAACCATATTTGATGTATAAAATTTTAAGTTCAATGTGCAAAAGTCTTTAAGTTGTAAAATTACTCTTCTTCTTCTTCTATATCTTAAGGGCCCACGATCAATTTATTGATCATTTTGGCTCCTATGCATGTAGATGGGATTTGCAATGTTTCTGTTCCAGGTGTTGATGAGGAAATTTCACAGATTTCCAGTACTAATTAGCAAACTCTGGATAGATTTAACAGGCTAAAAATAAATGCCCCTCTAAACCTTTTATAGCGAAAAGGTGAACTATACAAGTGCTGCATGCTATCACAATCAATATTACGAGTGCATCTTTAAAGCAGTATACATGCATGTTAATTCTTAAATGCAAGTTTAGATACACTTAAAAACTTAAATTTCCACAGGCTAAACCTAAAACTGGGTTTCTCCAGATGTGAAAACATTATTATAAAAATTGTTTATGTTTATTTTTAGCTCCACGTCTCCCAAACATAACCAGCAGCTATGTCGCTTACATGGAAGTATGGAACTCTCACTCCCAGAAAATTGGATACATGGAGGAATACGTGGACCAAGACAACAACATGGCAGCTGTTAGGCAATATGGCCAGTATGACCCTGGTGATGTTTACACACATATAACAGACTACAACACAAGCCAAGTGTTTACCATAGCACAGACAAATCAAGGTTCATTGTTTTATTTTTTCTATGTTCACCATAGCACAGGCAGTTAAAGGTCTTCCATTGTTTCTATGTTCACCATGGCATGGGAAGCTAAAGGTCTTTCATTGTTTCTATGTTCACAATGGCATGGGCAGCTAAAGGTCTTTCATTGCTTCTATGTTGACCATGGCATGGGCAGCTAAAGGTCTTTCATTGTTTCTATGTTCACCATAGCACGGTGGCTAAAGGTCTTTCATTGTTTCTATGTTCACCGTAGCACCGGCAACTAAAGGTCTTTCATTGTTTCTATGTTCACCGTAGCACCGGCAGCTAAAGGTCTTTCATTGTTTCTATGTTCACTATGGCATGGGCAGCTAAAGGTCTTTCATTGTTTCTATGTTCACTATGGCATGGGCAGCTAAAGGTCTTTCATTGTTTCTATGTTCACCATAGCACAGGTAGCTAAAGGTCTTTCATTGTTTCTATGTTCACCATGGCATGGGCAGTTAAAGATCTTTCATTGTTTCTATGTTCACTATGGCATGGGCAGCTAAAGGTCTTTCATTGTTTCTATGTTCACTATGGCATGGGCAGCTAAAGGTCTTTCATTGTTTCTATGTTCACCATGGCATGGGCAGCTAAAGGTCTTTCATTGTTTCTATGTTCACCATGGCATGGGCAGCTAAAGGTCTTTCATTGTTTCTATGTTCACCATAACAGGGGTGGCTAAAGGTCTTTCATTGTTTCTATGTTCACCATGGCATGGGAAGCTAAAGGTCTTTCATTGTTTCTATGTTCACCATGGCATGGGCAGCTAAAGGTCTTTCATTGTTTCTATGTTCACCGTAGCACAGGTAGCTAAAAGTCTTTCATTGTTTCTATGTTCACCATGGCATGGGCAGCTAAAGGTCTTTCATTGTTTCTATGTTCACCATAACAGGGGTGGCTAAAGGTATTTCATTGTTTCAGTGTTCGCTGTACCAGAAGTACAGGCAGCTAAAGGTCTTTCATTTTTTCTGTTGGTTACAATCAGAGGCTAAAAATCCAACTTGTGGAGGTGGTTTTGGCTTAACAATCTTAGATTAGAGCCTTAGATTTGGGCTTTATATTAGGGCATTAGTTAGGCCCCTAGATTAGGGCATTAGATTAGGGAATTGTTTTAGCCTTAGTATTTTTATTTCAAATTTGATCCTGGCAAATTGAAGACATCTTCAGAAAATTCTTGAAATGTAGGCACCCAGCCCACCTGTTAGTTACATCTCCAGTGGTAGTGGTTTAGCCGAGCCCACCTGTTAGTTACATCTCCAATGGTAGTGGTTTGGCCTAGCTCACCTGTTAGTTACATCTCCAATGGTAGTGGTTTGGCCTAGCCCACCTGTTAGTTACATCTCCAATGGTAGTGGTTTGGCCTAGCCCACCTGTTAGTTACATCTCCAATGGTAGTGGTTTGGCCAAGCCCACCTGTTAGTTACATCTCCAATGGTAGTGGTTTGGCCTAGCCCACCTGTCAGTTACATCTCCAATGGTAGTGGTTTGGCCTAGCACCTGTCAGTTACATCTCCAATGGTAGTGGTTTGGCCTAGCCCACCTGTTAGTTACATCTCCAATGGTAGTGTTTTGGCCTAGCCCACCTGTTGGTTACATCTCCAATGGTAGTGTTTTGGCCTAGCCCACCTGTCGGTTACAACTCCAATGGTAGTGTTTGGCCTAGCCCACATGTCAGTTACATCTCCAATGGTAGTGTTTTGGCCTAGCTCACCTGTTGGTTACATCTCCAATGGTAGTGTTTTGGCCTAGCCCACCTGTCAGTTACAACTCCAATGGTAGTGTTTTGGCCTAGCCCACATGTCAGTTACATCTCCAATGGTAGTGTTTTGGCCTAGCTCACCTGTTAGTTACATCTCCAATGGTAGTGTTTTGGCCTAGCTCACCTGTTAGTTACATCTCCAATGGTAGTGTTTTGGCCTAGCCCACCTGTTAGTTACATCTCCAATGGTAGTGGTTTGGCCTAGCTCACCTGTTAGTTACATCTCCAATGGTAGTGGTTTGGCCTAGCTCACCTGTTAGTTACATCTCCAATGGTAGTGGTTTGGCCTAGCTCACCTGTTAGTTACATCTCCAATGGTAGTGGTTTGGCCTAGCTCACCTGTTAGTTACATCTCCAGTGGTAGTGTCTTGGCCTAGCCCACCTGTTGGTTACATCTCCAGTGGTAGTGTCTTGGCCTAGCCCACTTGTTGGTTACATCTCCAGTGGTAGTGTCTTGGCCTAGCCCACCTGTTGGTTAAATCTCCAGTGGTAGTGTCTTGGCCTAGCCCACCTGTCGGTTACATCTCCAGTGGTAGTGTCTTGGCCTAGCTCACCTGTTAGTTACATCTCCAATGGTAGTGTCTTGGCCTAGCTCACCTGTTAGTTACATCTCCAGTGGTAGTGTCTTGGCCTAGCCCACCTGTCGGTTCCATCTCCAATGGTAGTGTCTTGGCCTAGCCCACCTGTTGGTTACATCTCCAGTGGTAGTGTGTTGGCCTAGCTCACCTGCTGGTTACATCTCCAATGGTAGTGTCTTGGCCTAGCTCACCTGTCGGTTACATCTCCAATGGTAGTGTCTTGGCCTAGCCCACCTGTTGGTTACATCTCCAGTGGTAGTGTCTTGGCCTAGCCCACCTGTTGGTTACATCTCCAGTGGTAGTGTCTTGGCCTAGCCCACCTGTTGGTTACATCTCCAGTGGTAGTGTCTTGGCCTAGCCCACCTGTTGGTTACATCTCCAGTGGTAGTGTCTTGGCCTAGCCCACCTGTTGGTTACATCTCCAGTGGTAGTGTCTTGGCCTAGCCCACCTGTTGGTTACATCTCCAGTGGTAGTGTCTTGGCCTAGCCCACCTGTTGGTTACATCTCCAGTGGTAGTGTCTTGGCCTAGCCCACCTGTTGGTTACATCTCCAGTGGTAGTGTCTTGGCCTAGCCCACCTGTTGGTTACATCTCCAGTGGTAGTGTCTTGGCCTAGCCCACCTGTTGGTTACATCTCCAGTGGTAGTGTCTTGGCCTAGCCCACCTGTTGGTTACATCTCCAGTGGTAGTGTCTTGGCCTAGCCCACCTGTTGGTTACATCTCCAGTGGTAGTGTCTTGGCCTAGCCCACCTGTTGGTTACATCTCCAGTGGTAGTGTCTTGGCCTAGCCCACCTGTTGGTTACATCTCCAGTGGTAGTGTCTTGGCCTAGCCCACCTGTTGGTTACATCTCCAGTGGTAGTGTCTTGGCCTAGCCCACCTGTTGGTTACATCTCCAGTGGTAGTGTCTTGGCCTAGCCCACCTGTTGGTTACATCTCCAGTGGTAGTGTCTTGGCCTAGCCCACCTGTTGGTTACATCTCCAGTGGTAGTGTCTTGGCCTAGCCCACCTGTTGGTTACATCTCCAGTGGTAGTGTCTTGGCCTAGCCCACCTGTTGGTTACATCTCCAGTGGTAGTGTCTTGGCCTAGCCCACCTGTTGGTTACATCTCCAGTGGTAGTGTCTTGGCCTAGCCCACCTGTTGGTTACATCTCCAGTGGTAGTGTCTTGGCCTAGCCCACCTGTCGGTTACATCTCCAATGGTAGTGTCTTGGCCTAGCCCACCTGTCGGTTACATCTCCAGTGGTAGTGTCTTGGCCTAGCTCACCTGCTGGTTACATCTCCTATGGTAGTGTCTTGGCCTAGCCCACCTTTTAGTTACATCTCCAATGGTAGTGTCTTGGCCTAGCCCACCTGTTAGTTACATCTCCAATGGTAGTTTTTTGGCCTAGCCCACCTGTTAGTTACATCTTCAATGGTAGTGGTTTGGCCTAGCCCATCTGTTAGTTACATCTCCAGTGGTAGTGTGTTGGCCTAGCTCACCTGCTGGTTACATCTCCAATGGTAGTGTCTTGGCCTAGCTCACCTGTCGGTTACATCTCCAATGGTAGTGTCTTGGCCTAGCCCACCTGTTGGTTACATCTCCAGTGGTAGTGTCTTGGCCTAGCTCACCTGTTGGTTACATCTCCAGTGGTAGTGTCTTGGCCTAGCTCACCTGTTGGTTACATCTCCAGTGGTAGTGTCTTGGCCTAGCTCACCTGTTAGTTACATCTCCAGTGGTAGTGTCTTGGCCTAGCCCACCTGTTAGTTACATCTCCAATGGTAGTGGTTTGGCCTAGCTCACCTGTTAGTTACTGCTCCAGTGGTAGTGTCTTGGCCTAGCCCACCTGTTAGTTACATCTCCAATGGTAGTGGTTTGGCCTAGCCCATCTGTTAGTTACATCTCCAATGGTAGTGGTTTGGCCTAGCCCACCTGTTAGTTACATCTTCAATGGTAGTGGTTTGGCCTAGCTCACCTGTTAGTTACATCTCCAGTGGTAGTGTCTTGGCCTAGCCCACCTGTTGGTTACATCTCCAGTGGTAGTGTCTTGGCCTAGCCCACCTGTTAGTTACATCTCCAATGGTAGTGTCTTGGCCTAGCCCACCTGTTAGTTACATCTCCAATGGTAGTGGTTTGGCCTAGCCCACCTGTTAGTTACATCTCCAATGGTAGTGGTTTGGCCTAGCTCACCTGTTGGTTACATCTCCAGTGGTAGTGTGTTGGCCTAGCCCACCTGTTAGTTACATCTCCAATGGTAGTGTCTTGGCCTAGCTCACCTGTCGGTTACATCTCCAGTGGTAGTGTGTTGGCCTAGCTCACCTGTGGGTTACATCTCCAGTGGTAGTGTCTTGGCCTAGCTCACCTGTTGGTTACATCTCCAGTGGCAGTGTCTTGGCCTAGCCCACCTGTTGGTTACATCTCCAGTGGTAGTGTCTTGGCCTAGCCCACCTGTCGGTTACATCTCCAATGTTAGTGTCTTGGCCTAGCCCACCTGTTGGTTACATCTCCAGTGGTAGTGTGTTGGCCTAGCTCACCTGTCGGTTACATCTCCAGTGGTAGTGTCTTGGCCTAGCCCACCTGTTAGTTACATCTCCAATGGTAGTGTCTTGGCCTAACTCACCTGTCGGTTACATCTCCAGTGGTAGTGTGTTGGCCTAGCCCACCTGTCTGTCATTTTGAACAGAGCATTGAAGTTGGTCCAATTTAACCAGCATAGTTTCTATGAAAATATACAGTAGATGGAATGTATCACCTAGCAGTGGTACCTACTTTTATTTAATGCCCATGGTAGTTGACTCTGGCCCCATTCTATGTCCCTGACTAAAGACACTTTGTATTAGTTGACTGTTGCCCCATTCTATGTCCCTGACTAAAGACAGTATGTATTAGTTGACTGTTGCCCCATTCTATGTCCCTGACTAAAGACAGTATGTATTAGTTGACTGTTGCCCCATTCTATGTCCTGACTAAAGACAGTATGTATTAGTTGACTTATGCCCCATTCTATGTCCCTGACTAAAGACACTTTGTATTAGTTGACTGTTTTCCATTCTATGTCCTGACTAAAGACAGTATGTATTAGTTGACTGTTGCCCCATTTTATGTCCCTGACTAAAGACACTTTGTATTAGTTGACTGTTGCCCCATTCTATGTCCCTGACTAAAGACAGTGTATACTAGTTTACTGTTGCCCCATTCTATGTCCCTGACTAAAGACACTTTGTATTAGTTGACTGTTGCCCCATTCTATGTCCCTGACTAAAGACAGTGTATACTAGTTTACTGTTGCCCCATTCTATGTCCCTGACTAAAGACACTTTGTATTAGTTGACTGTTGCCCCATTCTAAGTCCCTGACTAAAGACAGTGTATACTAGTTTACTGTTGCCCCATTCTATGTCCCTGACTAAAGACACTTTGTATTAGTTGACTGTTGCCCCATTCTATGTCCCTGACTAAAGACAGTGTATACTAGTTTACTGTTGCCCCATTCTATGTCCCTGACTAAAGACACTTTGTATTAGTTGACTGTTGCCCCATTCTATGTCCCTGACTAAAGACAGTGTATACTAGTTTACTGTTGCCCCATTCTATGTCCCTGACTAAAGACACTTTGTATTAGTTGTAAACATTTTACAGTTTAAAAAAACAACACCATATAATTTGAAGATAATAGAAAGAAAAAAAACAATTGACCACTTAGCAGACAGCCATTTTGTCCAGTGGCAAGGCTAAGTTAAATTTTGGGATGGGCCAAAGTTTTGCCCATCCTCCCAGGAAAAATGAAAAGATGCAGACTGGTCAAAATTCTGCCCCTCCATATACAGAAAACATTGCCGCCAGGGACTGACCGCTCCCTCCACACCATCCTCCTTCCTACGCCACTGCTTGTTTCATTATTGTACAAGAGTTTATCAAAGGTTTGCTATGCACTCCTCTCACCTCCACTTTCAAACCCCTAATCCACTGTGTGAGAGATCAATGGATTTCTAGAGTTGTGCCTCGTGGTTAAATTTACAGAGAGTTTTAAGGACAATAATATATTAATATTTTATACAAAATTTAACTCATCTCTTTTTCAAGTGTAAAACATTTCACAGCCTTCAATTCGTTTTTACATTGTCATTAACGGTTTTTCCTACTTTCCACAGGAGTGACGTGTACAGTCACAGAGATCAACAGTTATGACGTTTTCATCCTTCCATACAATCTGGTCAACAATAAAAGTAATGGAAACTTTTGAAATTATTTGTTAATTGTTGGACAAAGTGACGGAATTTTTTTCTGACCAATCAGAGTAAAATAAAGGGAAACAAACCAGTCAACTAAAAGGACAAAAGGAAAACAAAGGGAGCAAAACCATTGATAAAGTTGACTCAACGCAATGAGCTTCTCAAAAGCTTTTTAAATTCTATGTTAATGATAATAATAATAATAAAGTTCATTTCAAAAACACGCTTCATCCCCAAAGTCTCGAAGCGCAGTACAAAGTCAACAAAAAACATATCTATAATTTACCACATTTAAAACAAACGCAACACTACAAAAACTAATTACAAGCATACAATCTCAAAGTCTTTCTAGCCATTTCAACCCAAAGCAACACAGCCATTATGCATTAACTGGAAAATAAGGTTGACAATCATCCCAGAAGGTGTTTGCGAAATAGATGTGTCTTTAGATCGGTTTTAAAGGATCCAGTGTCTGGTTGTTTCTAAGATCGACAGGAAGGGCCAGTAAATGATAGGACCAGTAAAGAATTGTGTACACTTTATGATAATTTGTGCTTTATCTTTCTATGGTTGGATCAAAATACTGCTTAAACAGGGGTCTCAAACTCACGGCCCATTTGCAGCCAGCTATTTGACAGCAAAGTTTAGCGGCAGGCATTTTCCCCATTCTCATATCTATAAGGTGACCCTCAACGGCTGTTTCTGTGGAATCTCACTGACTAATCTAATTCTGATTTTTATTATGTTTGTTTAGGTTTGGACGTTGATTATAATGGTAAAAACCATTATAAATCGGACTAAAGTTTTTTTTATTTATTAGCATTATATGAGACAAACATTTAAAACATGGCCAAAGTGCAGTTTTGAGAAAACGCGCTCGAATATTGTATAGAAATATATCAAAAGTTTAAAAAGTCAGTTAGTGGTTAATGCACAACCATAATTAATTCTGTAAGTTGTAGCAATCTGACACAGTGTTAAAGAATCCCTACTAAAATTGCCGCCAGTGTGTAAGAGTGAGGGGTGAGGAGTGAGGGGAATTCTGATCATGTCAGCTTGGTCACTTTCTCAATAGGGTTTAAAAAAAATTCAAAATTCATTCTCCCTACAATAGCATCTTCCTTCACATCAATAGTTCACATATATGGCCTGCTTTTGTCTTCTGTTTGAACATGGTTTAGTTTTAAAATCGCCAGTGGGAATGGCCAAATGTTTATCTTCATTTTATTCTTTTTCGTCTCACCAGAAGCTCATTATTTTCAGAGCATTTATTAGCTGAATACTTTTACTTTAGATCAGCGGGAATGCTGTTAACAACGATGCGCAATGTGATGGCTTAGTTCTGTTAACGACGATGCGCAATGTGATGGCTTAGTTCTGTTAACGACGATGCGCAATGTGACGGCTTAGTTCTTGAGATACCTTAATGTTTTTAATTGTTATTAATAAAGGTTGAGTGGATTGTAACAGTTGTACTTTATTGAATTAGTAATTGCGTTTTTGTGGAATATTTGATGCGGTCCAGTCTCACTCAGACTCCTACCTTCTGCGGCCCCCCGGATAATATGAGTTTGAGACCCCTGCTCTTAAGTGTCTTAAGTATTCAAATCTCCCCCCCCCCACCCCAAACCTCCAGCTATCCTGACCCAAACTTTCTTTTCCCTATTGATGAAGCTTAAAGAAAATATTAGAAAGAAAATGTTTTTGTTTTTTGAAGGTAGATNCCCCCCCCCCCACACACAAACACACACACACACACACACTTTCAAAGTCACCAAATGCTGTGTCTATCTAATCGTGGTTTCAATTTTTTTATTTATGCAATGTTTATCCATAGTTGAATAAAATTTTGTTTATTAATTTTTTTTTTCTTCTCTTTTTTCAGAACACCTTGTTAGCACATCGGCTCTGCTTCAGTTCGGCGGTGGGCTCGCCATGAGCTACCTGGGTCCTGAGCAGGTCAGGGGTAAGGCTGCCGACCACTGGCAGGGTTGTTCCAGAGACAACATCACACTTGTGACAACCATGAACGATATTTATTTCACAGGTCAGTTGTTTTGCCCAGCAATCAACTAATTCGTACAGGCACAGCCATATCAATTTTAACATTATAAGTGATATGGTTTTCCTAGGTGAAGAATGTGACCTCACTAATTCATATAGGTACAGCATATAAATTTCAACACACAAGTAATATGTTTTTGCTTCGGGAAGAAGATATGCATAGAGTTGAGTTGAGAGATTAATATGATACACGAATGGGATGGCCCGCTGGGCTTCTCAGATTTTGGGCCCTTTCAGTGAACTGGCCATACAAATTACATTGCTGACAACACTTCCCTCTCCTTACCAGCAAATGGCTGGGGCACAGCCAACAGTGAGGATCCCACCCCACTCCTGACAAAGATGACACAGCTCATTCCCAGCCCTGGTCAAGAATTCCAGGAATCTATACAAAGGGATTTTGTATTTTTCCAGACCTCCATCAGAGACAGATCCATCTTTCAGGTTTGTCAATTTTCATATCAGTGCTGAATGAATTTGGACATTTTGGGTGTATGAATTTGGACATTTTTGAGTGTGTGAATGGGACATTTTGGGTGTATGAATAGGACATTTTGGGTGTATGAATGGGACATTTTGGGTGTATGAATGGGACATTTGGGTGTCTGAATGGGACATTTTGGGTGTCTGAATGGGACATTTTGGGTGTATGAATGGGACATTTTGGGTGTATGAATGGGACATTTTGGGTTGGGTTACTATTTCTATAAGCTGATGTGTTTGAGGAATTAAAGGGTGTTCAAATAAATAGCTCCAGGGAAATTTACATACACAATCACAAAGACATTAATTTAACAACAAAAAGATAGTACACATAATTTAATATAACAACATAAAGATAGTACACATAATATAATTTAATGATGGTACACATAATTTAATTTAACAATATAAAGATGTACACATGATTTAATTTCAAACCTTAAAGATGGTACTAAATTTTTTTTTTAAATTGTTCACAGAAAATGTTAGATGATTTGAGACAGAGACAGACAGACGGATAGTACACATTTAAGAAAAAAGATTTTTTACATATAGAGAGCTATTTTAAAGTGCCAATGTGTGAACCATTTTGAAACATATCCGAGTTTAGTAAATATTCAAATTTAGGCATCTATGTAATATAAACAAAACTAGTCAAGAAATTGGCAAAACTTATGAAAATATTTTCTCCCTAGCAAAAAAAATTTTCTTTTAAAATAAATACTTTCCCCCACACCATCCAAAAATCTACTGTGAAAAACAATTAGTTTAGAGCATTAATGTTGATTTCTATCTTAAAAACTAAATTTATTAATTGATAATGGCATATACACAGTAATATTTTTCTCTTTCTTACTTCAGTTACCGTCAGCTATGTACTGCGAGGGGAGGAAATCCTCCAAACCATTTCCTAACATTCCTGACAACTTTCAGTTCCAGTCAGAGTTCATTGCCCTTCACCTCCATGAAGTCGGCAGATATGATGTAAGTTAGAGTTCATTGCCCTTCACCTCCATGAAGTCGGCAGATATGCTGTAAGTTATTGCGCTTCACCTCCATGAAGTGTGCAGATTTGATGTAAGTAAACAATGAATTATCTGTACATATCCGTGCCGATGCTGAAGGCCAAGAATGCCATAATAAAGACTCACTAATTATTGCCACAGGGCAAATAGAATGAGAGGAAGACCACTGAACAAGAAATAAGGGATCGTGGAAAGAAATGGAATTGGTAGGAAGGTTCGGCTCAGTATAGATATAAATGGGAAGAATTAGAGATTGACTACATTTTCTGCCATGTAATTGAACATTGCAATACTTTGAGTACATTCCACCTGCCCTGCTACCCAACCCACATGACATTAGCCCTCTGGCCGGGGTTCACATCTTTTTTTTGGAACCACTCCTAAATGCACCACATTGATAATAATAAATAAATTCAAATTAGATTTTATAATGAAATTATGACAGCAGTATTTACATTACTTATTTAATCTTTATCTCTGACATGGTTCTGTTTGATTACCAATATATTTGCTGGACAGAGTCATCTTTCCTCAGGTTTGGTATAACAAGAACGCCAAGCTTGTGCGCACTGATTCCAAACCTTTGCCTGGGGATGGCGCTGTATTAAAATTCTCCCCAAGGACAACAATCAGGGATTATAACACAGGTGGTTAAAGTGAATTATCTATTCTTGTCCATCCAGTTCAAGTATCTTAACGTAAATAACTCATTAATTTTGTCTATTATTTTAATTTGTTTCCCCCATTTTTTTTTTTACTACCGGTACTGAAGTAATTTTTATCAACTTGTTTGACTTTGCATAAAATTTATTACAATAGTTTAAATCATTGATTATGTTTTTTTATTAAATTTTTTCAGGCATTGAATATATAACAGACCTGCAGACAGGAGGCTGTGAGGTGACACCAGTCGTTCCAGATAGGTCTAGTAGCTTGTTGGTAGATTTCAGACTTGTGGGCATGATGTCACCCATAGAGTTGTTCAACCTTGACAAAGACAACTTCACATACTCTGGCCAGGTTTCTGAATCAAATGACCTCTGTTGTCTGCCTTTTTTAAAAAATTCTCATTTATCTATGATTTTAAGTTTAAGTATATGTGTATATATATATATATACATATATATATACATATATATTTTTTTTTTTTTTTTTTTTGTTTTTTTTTTAAAATTTTTTTTTTTATTTTTTTTTTTTTTTTTTTTTGGTTAATTTTTAAAAATTTTTTTATTAAAGTTATCTTAGTGAATACAAGCATTTAATTACAGCTTTATTTTGGGAGACTTTTTTTTTTTTACAATTATTTTATATGCTGATATTTACTGACATCAAAAAATACAATCATCCAGGATGTAGTGTTACATGAGTACTGATCTGTAGCCATGAATGTTGCTAATGAAATCTCATGTAAGATGCAATCAGCTAATTTTTTTCACCAATAATAAATTACACATTGCGCCTTTCATGCACATTCTTTTCTTTCAGTCGCCAGTTTTTCTGTTAGCTTTGATTTTTATTTAATCTGTTAGCTTTGATTTTTGTTTTTTGTGTTAGCTTTGATCTTTGTTTTTTGTGTTAGCTTTGATCTTTGTTTTTTTCTGTAAGCTTTGATTTTTTTTCTTTTTTTTTTTTCTGTTAGCTTTGTTGTTTGTTCTGAGCTAATGTTAAAAGGGGGTTATTTAGTTTTGTACCTTGGTTTACACAAAGATGGCCCAGTGCCTTGGTTTGTATAACTCACTTTTTTGTTTTTTTTGATTTTTTTTTTTTTTTTTTTTTTTTTTTTTTTTTTTTTTTTTTTTTTTTTTTTTTTTTTTTTTTTTTTTTTTTTTTTTTTTTTTTTTTTTTTTTTTTTTTGTTTTTTTTTTTTTTTTTTTTTTCTGTTAGCTTTGATGTTTGTTCTGAGCTAATGTTAAAAGGGGGTTATTTAGTTTTGTACCTTGGTTTACACAAAGATGGCCCAGTGCCTTGGTTTGTATAACTCACAAGAAGGGGGACAACTGGTGTGTACACTTGCACTGGTTTCTGTCTTACATACTCGACAAAGCCATATAAAGTTGGTGACTAAATTAATGACTGGAACAAACACATTTTCAAGACTGTTCATGCAATCCTAGTTAGGTCTTATGGTTAACTTTCATAGGTAAATTAAGACTTCTTTTGGATTGGCACAGATTTTTTTATAGGGTATTTATTATTTATATATTTTTTTAAAATCCGTAGACGGTTGTTCGAGGAATCAACACTGATACATGGATTGGGAAAAGAACAGGACTGGACAGTGAAGAGAACACAACATTTATATGGACGTGGCATTTTACAACTGTAATAATAACATTGAGACGTAAAAATATTTTTAACATCACTGTCGGTAACCTTAAAGAGTAACATATATTATCATTAGCTTTTAGTTTGTTTTTATTTTGCTTTATGTAGATTTGAGTTTTCTTATTTAATGAAATTAAATAAACAGGATGAGTGGTCCTCAATTCGATACGGAGAAGACATGAAAACTGTTCCTATACAACTGGCCATAAATTCCGCAGAGGTGAGAAATTCAATAACACTTTGTTATAAAGAATGTAGCATTTATAATTAGTGCAGGGGTCTCCAAACTAAGGCCCGCGGGCCGCATGCAGCCTGCAGCCCGTGAGACCCTCTCATGCGGCCAGCGGAGACCTTTTTGTCTACGGAAAAAAAATTAGCAAATTTACGTGCATTCTGCCAAGATCAGCCGCTGCTTACGTGGGTGGACGTTATGTGTTTACCGAATTAAAATAGAGGCGTGCATTTTTTTCGAACCAATCATTACTTTGCAAAACCTTGTTCGCTGCATAGTTTTTCTACTTTTGTTCAGTCAATGAGATGATATAACGCCATCTAGTGGCGGCCGTGTTGCAGACATGAGTGAAAACATTGCGACTCAAATAGCAAAAAAAGTTTCGCCAATTTTTAATTGGAATGGATGAATCGCTGGACAGCTGTTCCACCTCTCAACTGCTTTTGTTCGTTAGAGGTGTGGATGAAGACATGAACACAACACAAGTGCTGGCTTCCCCACATAGCATGTACGACACTGTTACGGGAGAGAATATATTCAATGAGTTGAAAATAACATTTGCTGATTATAACTTGGACTGGACTAACCTCAGTTGCCTGACTGTTTACGGAGGAAATAACATGAGTGGCATAAAGAAAGGCTTGGTTGTACAAGTGAAGCAGATGTGTAATGAGAAAAAAATTCTGCAACCAATGTTCCTGCACTGTATTATTCAGCAGAAAGCTTTGTGTGAAAAATATGTGGACATTAGCAGTGTACTGAATCCTGTGGTAAAGTGGGTTAATTTAATAAGGTCACATGGGCTCAACCATAGACAGTTCAGAGACCTGTTGAAAGATACAGACACAGAATCGCAAGATTTACCATATTACATGCAATAAGATGGCCAAGTTGTGAGAAAGTTATGAGCAGAGTATTTAAGTTAAGAAAGGAAATAAGTGACTTCGTGGGAAGTAAAGGCAAGCCACAGCCATTAGTGCCTGATGAAGAGGGGGTATGGAAATTGGTTTTTGCTGCAGACATAACTAGTCATTTAAATGTTTTGAACCTAAAACTACAAAGAGAGAAAAATCTAGTTTCTGATCTACACACCCACAAAAGGCCTTCAGATCCAAACTCGTCTTCTTTTTGGAACAAGTACAGGCCAACAGCTTGACACACTTTCAGCAGTGGAAGGTCGTCATGGCTGAAGCAACAGCGGAGTTCCCCATGTCATTTGCATGCAAGATCATCAAAGACCCCCTGCTGCAGTTTCAGCAGTGGTTTTCTGACTTGGATTTTATTTTTAAGGTAGAAGAAGTGAGAATTTTT
The DNA here is from genome assembly GCA_964033795.1 of Lymnaea stagnalis. Lineage (NCBI taxonomy): Eukaryota > Metazoa > Mollusca > Gastropoda > Lymnaeidae > Lymnaea > Lymnaea stagnalis. The sequence goes on along the minus strand of CAXITT010000216.1, from coordinate 330,502 downwards.
CAAAACCCATTTGAAGCAGATGTGGCCAGTGGCCCAGATGAAATGCAGCTGGCGGTCATTGAGTTGAAAGCAAACGACCTCCTTAGGGAAAAGTTCAAAGAAGGACCGGTGGGTTTTTAACTAGTTTTAGCCCAAGGAAGACTTTCCTAATTTCAAAATGTTTGCATCAAGGTACCTTTCAATCTTTGGAACAACATGCCGGTGTGAACAAACATTTTCAAGAACGAAATACGTGAAGAACAATTTGAGAACAAATTTGTCCGATGATAATCTCCGGTCACTGTTGATGTTAGGGACATCAAATCTAAATCCAGAAATGGCTCATAATCACTGCTATTTTGGCATCCAGGAAAAAATTTGACCATTCCCACTAACACATGTGTTCATGTATCAATGTGTTATTAAATAAAAACTGAATGAAAAATAAATACATACATAATAAAAAAAAAATCCATGTTTTGATTCTTTCTTATTTGGACCTCGAGTGTGTATTCGGCCCCCAACCTGCTGTTTGATAGCTAATGCGGCCCTCGGGCTGAAAAGTTTGGAGACCCCTGAATTAGTGTGACAAAATATAGTCACCAATGTTGATTCTGTAATAAATCCTGTTCATTATATTATATAAGGTGATGATAAAATAAATCAAACTAGGTCATCCGCTATGTGTGAGCGCTGTGGTTACTCGCTGCTTGCAAAGTTCTGATGATGTCAAATCTTTTTTTTTTAAATTAATTCATTAGGAAATAGTAATTTAATCCCCCCCCCCCATCCCTGAAACATACTTTTACTGTGATTTAGTCCTGGATAAAGTTCTGATGATGTTAAAACTTTTTTTTTTAAATTAATTCATTAGGAAATAGTAATTTAATCCCCCCCCCCCATCCCTGAAACATACTTTTACTGTGATTTAGTCCTGGACAATCTGTTTCTTTGTAACTCCAACACCCGGCTACCAAAATTAAATTGAATGATCAGATCATTTGTGTTATGATTTCCCAGAAAGATCTTCATTACGTCTACAATATTTACGACTTCAGCCCAAATGATCTAGATCTGAACATCTTTGATGTGACAAGTTGTTACCGCGATGTAGATTACCATCAAATTCATTTTTGCCTTGAAGGTAAATTGGCCCACCTGTCCTCTTGGTGACCATGGTAAATAAGTTTGGTTTTTTTTAAAAGTTGGAATAACTTCATTATTTCAAATATTTTCTATAGAATTAGAAACTTAGAATGCTGCAGTATCTGGATTTTTATGTGTGAAGTGTTCTGATGTATTATTTTAAGTTTTGTTTTCAATCAACTGACCCAATTTGTAGATATCTATCTATATAATTTGCCAGCAAAGGTCAAACAAGACGCAGGCAAATATAGATACGCCAGAGCAAGCAAGACGCAGGCAAACCCTCCCCTCGCTTGCCAGCCAGCTCGCAGCGTCTGCTAAGCCGCGGGTCAGCTATAGTTCATGCGCGTGAAATAAAAAGTGTGCAGTGACGTATCATGAAAAAGTGTCATGAAAAAAAGGGGGGGAAGAGGTGTAGCAAAATTGGCATTCTTAAATGTGCGTAACTTGAATTCACGTTTTTGTCAAGGAACTTTAGTAGATGGGAACTTCATGCATTGCTGTCGCCAATGTTTGGCGGGCTACATGTAGTATTTAATAATACTATAAAGTTGAATAAAGACTTTGCTGTGTTGTGAACAGATAGTTTAAGAAAAGCTGCAACATATCTTCCTTGTTGAAATCTATTCCTGTGTTAATCTCTGCTCAACCTTTTTTGAAAAGTAAAATATAATAATTATAATATTACACTTCCTGTAACTCTTCTTCCGGCAACAACAGTGGATATTTCTTGAGTTGTTAACTGTGCTCTGTTCCTTGTGATATTTTCATTTGTCCTGTGCCCTGAAGAAGGCTCTGTGCCGAAACGTTCAAATCTTATTGTCCTGTCCTTTATTTCAAGTTTTAACATACCTCGTTTTGCTATTTCATTTGAAAATTTATTTTTATTTTTTTACCAGGTGACCCAAAGGTGGCATCTAACTTGCCCAGACTGTTTGAGAACCAACTGGCCAACACACTGGCAGACGTAATGGCAGTTTCTGTTTTACGAATATCTAATGTCAAGGTCAGAGGTGCATTAGTGCTCATAAAGTGTTTAAATTTAGTTTCTTAATTTTAAAAAGCAAAATAAACGAAACAAAGTTACAAGGCCAAATAAACGAAACAAAGTTAAAAGGCAAAATAAACAAAACAAAGTATTGGGGAAACCCTGGAGAAAAAAGGATGCAACAAAACAGCATTTTTTAAGTGTTCAGATAAATGTTTTGAATTTAAGAGAATTGAAAAACATAAGGCTATCATTAAATGTTACAAACATAGTGTTGTTTTAATACATAAGGCAACATACAAGCATAACAACTTCTTTTAGTTTTGACCGCAAGCATTTATTTTTGAATATACCTGTAACAGAACATATATGAAGAGCTTATTTTCAAAAACGAGATATCCACCATTTTCGGAAAAGAAATTTACTTTTTTGTAGAGCAGACCAGGTTCCTTTAAGACATGGTCAAGTTTATTCACAAAACACATTATATTCCTGTTTTTATTCTTGTCTAAAAAAAGGATTTAATTTTCTAAACGCTGCATGTAAATTTTTTGTAAAAAAGTTAAATAATCTCAAAACCCCATCACTATGAAAATCAGCTCTTCATATTTACAACAAAAATATACATAAATACTTTTTTTTTTTGCATCCATTATTAACCCAGGGACCAACCATATGTGATGCTTTTCTATAAATACGGTTTTCACACAGCGCAAAAGCTACTTCGCATGTAGCATTGTTTCTTTTCAATAAATCCAGTTACATAACGTTCAATTTAAAATGACCTAAACAGAAGTTACTTATTGATAAACGCCCCAGTCAGACCGATGATGCGTTTCTATTTTTCATGACTGAATGTTTTTCACAGCCTGTTTCAAGCTCCACTGGAGCGTGTGTGACCTTCACATTGTATGACTCACCAAATGTCACTTTGGGAACTGTCAGCAATCTCACCTCCACAAGTGATTCAATTTCTGCCCTCAAGAAGTTTATGGATATGAGAACAAAAATTCTTTTTACTGATAACGTAATTGTATTTTATTTACTCATATTGCTCGTAAGATGAAAGTATCTTAAACATAAACTATGAGCAGCGCCACCTAAATAGCACTTACGCAACAAAGTCAAATTTTCAAAACCCCCCCCCCCCCCCCCCCACACCACCACCATTGCTTACGTACTAGGTACTAGTAGCTTTTGACCATCCCTCCTCCCCAAAACAAAAAAAAAACAAACTACGATATCAAATAATTTATAGACAATTGTGACGTCAAAGAAATTCAAAAATATTAAAAAATATGTGATTGGTTTTCACATACCACTGTTTGGTGAGCCCAGTGGTTCCCATTTTATATGCAGCGACGCTCAGGGGCCAAATTTCCCTCTGGCAGACCATGAAAATAGGGCGAAGAGGCCAGTCACCCCGGAGCCAACATCAGGGATGCCCAAATTGTCTTCAGATAGGACCTTCATGGTCAATTAAACAAAAAAATCCCTTATACTTCAGAGAGACAAGATTTCTCAATAAATAAGATTCTTTTTACTCAGCGGGGAGGAACTTTCTCTATAATTAAGGGGCACGGTCGGCATCATTTTCCAGCTTCACCCTATGTGTTTTTTTTTTTATTTTTACCCTTTATTTCATTTTGTTTATGCATTGGCTATTTCAAAGTGTACTGATTAGAATTTAACACAGGGTACCTGGTGAAACAACTCAATTTGGCAAGGACGCGGGGAATCGTACAATTTTAGAAACCAGTGATGCAGCTGGAAAAAAAATATGTCACATGCACGTTGAACATATGGTGGACTAAATATTTCTGCAATACCACTACTACTGATTACTATTTGAGCAATATCTGAGTTCATTTGTGAAAATACAAAGCAACATTATGACATTAATTTTAAGAAACATTGCGTGATATGTTTACAACTTAAGAGATATAACTAATGCTATTTTATGACTGTTTCATTATGATTACTATAGAATTTTTTAATAAATATAAATACTTTCTTCCAAGACACCCGCCCCCCCCCCACCATTTGCAGGTGTATGCAAAATCTCTATCATTGACAAACCCCCACCCCCCATTGCCCCTCTCCTTTCCCCTCTCAGTGCTCTTGACTATATGAATAGCCCCTAAGCTTTCCTTATTAGTACAAGTGAATTCAGCAAGATTTTGATGATGTTATGTTAAGTTATATGAGCAGATGAAAGTAGGTGGTAGCAATAATAACATTGGACTTACAGGTCAGATTGACTGGTCAGATTGACTGGTCAGACTGACTGGTCAGTTCTTTTTTTTTAAAGACTAATTTCAAATTCAGGAAACAGTACCAAACTTTTATTGGGTAAAAAAGACATTTAATTTTGTAATGGACATTTATAAAATATATGTCTTGGACATTAATGTCAATAGCATTTTTATTCTTATTCATGCTTCAAATGTATATATAAGTATCACCATCATAATATGAACATTATTCGGAAATGGAATGTCACCACAATTATACATTTCTAAATATTTTAATCCTGTTTAACTATGAATGTGAAGGGGCGCTGATCAGCTAATGTCACACGAAAAATATTGATAAATGCAATGGAGGAAATCTGTAACACGTTTATTTTATTTATGCCAGAATGTTTCCACAACATTTGTGGGTGTTCCCTGGTCTGTATGGAATGAGATCCATTATGCCAATGGTTCTGTCATAGTTTTTTCGGACCCTCTGGTCACAACAAGCGTGGTCAGCACAGAAGATGTGCACTGGACGTCAACAACAACTTTGTCAGTTCCCCCCATGACAACAACAACAGGGTCAACAGACAAAAAAATGCCACCTCAAAGTGCTTCCCCTCTGGTGTCATCAGCACTTACAAGGGAGGTAACCCAAGCATCTGCAAGGGAGACAACCCAAGTACAGGCAGCAAAACAATGTGTTTCAATAAGTATGTTTTCCTTGTTAATTAATTATTAATAGATAATTAAACAGATAATGAAAACGTCGGCCAAATTTTAAAATGTAACAAAATGACCCCCCTTGAGTTTTTAAATTTACTTCATGAACATAATAACGTTAATGTCTTAACTGAGACTTACAATATTTCTAGAAAATAAATTTTTATCAACAATTGGGAATGTACAAGTGAATTCATTAAGATTATGGCTATTTGTATGTTGTCTCAGCAGATGAACATTCCCAAGAACAGTTTTGGTCTATAGGTAAGTGCACCATAATACTAGGGTTGTCTACAGGTGAGTGTACCATAATACTAGGGTATTGATATATGGGTACGTGCTCCATAATGTTATGGTTAAGTAGTAGGCTACCGGTATAGATGCACCTATTTAGTAAGTAATTAATATATATTTTATATTACTGGTATCAAAAATTCTGTCAGACATATTAATGCTGACCATCTCAAAACCCTGGCATATTTCACATGTCGATTTGATGCTAAAAATATTCTTTTATTTTGCCACACAATTTTTTAAAGAATTGTAATTGTAGTACTTGTACAGTTGAACAAAAACCACTTTGATTTTGAGGCAGAAACAAGAAATTAACAAAGAAACAAGCAATAGTCAAAGAGTTCTAGGAACTGGATCCTTTATCAGCACATTAACCAATGATAGAACACAAGAAAATTAGTTTTGATGTTGAGGCAGAAACAAGGAATTAACAAAGAAACAAGCAATAGTCAAAGAGTTCTAGGAACTGGATCCTTTATCAGCACATGAACCAATGATAGAACACAACAAAATTAGTTTTGATGTTGAGGCAGAAACAAGGAATTAACAAAGAAACAAGCAACAGTCAAAGAGTTCTAGGAACTGGATCCTTTATCAGCACATGAACCAATGATAGAACACAACAAAATAAGTTTTGATGTTGAGTGAGGAATTTACAATTATTTGGTCCACAATATTTTTTACATTTTTTATTTCTATTTGAGTAAAGAACATGGATCAACACTTGGATTTTTAAAAATAACTATTTTCAGGGAGAATTGCTGGCCTTTCTGTTGGATTGTGTCTGGGTGGTGTCCTGATTGGTGTCATACTGGCCAGGTTTACCTCCAAGTGCAAGTTAAATGTAAAATTGAAAAGATCTGAGAGATTTACAAGAGGGGGACTAGATTACAGCATGATGTAGACTTGATTACAGCATGATGTAGACTAGATTACAGAATGATGTAGACTTGATTACAGCATGATGTAGACTAGATTACAGCATGATGTAGACTAGATTACAGCTTGATGTGGACCTAACTACATATCACAGGATTAGCAAAAAAATTGTTTTAAAAAAACTGACAAAAAAAATTGATAAATACATATGTTCACCTGATCGCCAAATTTTTTAAATGTATTTTGAATACAAATTTGACAAAGGACATTAAAAAGAAATGAAATAACAATTAATTAATACATATTTTTGTAATTGTCAAATACCTGCAAAACAGAAAATTAATAATGAATGTCATAGAGTTTTACATTCAATTAAGATTTAATAATGAATTTCATAGAGTTTTACATTCAATTAAGATTTTTAAAAACAATTTTAAGCAGTCTGTCTCTGCGGTTATCAATTACTGTATATAAAATATACCAAGTGTCTTGACCCTATTTTATGAAGTATTACGCTGGTACATCAAACATCTGAACAAAACTGGTCATTCCTGTTATTAAAAAGACTACATACCGATACTGTAAATATTGCCAGAATTTATTTTCATACTTAATTTGTATCATTTACCATTAAAATGAGGCCCCTAGAAGTTTCAAAGAACTGCACGAACTGGGAGGAATTAGATAATGATGAAAAGAACTTGGAGCTGGTGAAAAAGTATGGAACTGACGTGTTCAATATTGCTGGCTGACTACCACATTTGAAAATAAACAAATGATTTCCAGTAATTTAAAATCGAATAATTTTATTTTATTATTTTGACACATTTTGCCTGTTGGGCGTGTGGTATATGCAAATTTCTATACAGTGCAACCCATTAGTCAAAAAACATTACTATAACATATATATATAGTCTGTAAATTTTTAGAAGGGAACATTGGCTGTAGGTTTTAGTACAGAATATCACCGTACTTGTCCCGTGCTTTTGGAAGCCATTATGTCTGTTCTCATGGCATACTTCCTGCCTTTTATGACCTCGGAGCCCTCGTGGTAGATGAAGTGCTCAAATAACAACACAGAACCTTTAGTAACAGAAGGAAGAAACAGTTTTTTCTTAATTTTTTGGGGGGGAGATATGCAACCCTATTACGTTAAATCCGTCATTGCTGCTCCCAACCCCAGGTGCCAAAGGGTTGGCATGACAACCCTATTACGTTAAATCCCTCATTGCTGCTCCCAACCCCAGGTGCCAAAGGGTTGGCATAGCAACCCTATTACGTTAAATCCCTCATTGCTGCTCCCAACCCCAGGTGCCAAAGGGTTGGCTTGGCAACCTTATTGCATTAAATCCGTTATCGCCGCACCCAACCCCAGGTGCCAAAGGGTTGGCTTGAAACAAGCAACCTCACCTGTAAAAAAAACTATTGCTACAGAAAAGCAGAAGGAAAAAAAACAAAAACAATTTCAACTTTGATAAGGAAGACTTCTTTTTTCTCAAGATGAATTATAAAGTCTTGCATCTCAAGCTTGGTTATCCTGGAAGCCTCAAGGTTATCCTGGAAGCCTCAAGGTAGACGACACTCCGTTTCAAAAAGACGATGGTGGATAGGGACAACTCTTCAGACACCTATAGATATTATCGCCAGACAATACCTAACATGGAATCCACAGGGAAATAGAAAGAGGAAGGCCAATGAATACATGGAGACGAGGAGTTAGAGGCGCACACACACAAAGTATGGGATACACCTGGAAGCAACTGGAAAGGAAAGCATAGGACCGAGATGAATAGAAAATTCTTGCAGACGGCCTGTGCCCCAAATGGACTAAAAGGCATAAGTGAGTAAGTAATTTCAGGATGAATGTTTGAAAAGTCAATGTTAGATATAAACATTTCTTGATTGGTTATCATATTGAGAACTGAAAAAAAAACGGCTTGACTAACCAAATATATTCATATAACTTTTCTTTAAATTTTTGTAACTGAATTTTTTTTTTATTACTTCCAAGGCCAACTAGAACAGATGTGGACAAATCAGCTGAGCTTAATAGAATTATGAAAGTGAGTGAGAGTTACAGCCCTGACTGACCTGTTTTAGGAATGAGTGGAACCTTTGAATCGTCTCTGCCAATGAATGTCGTCGCGCCTCCTTCAAAGTCCTGCAACGTAATACAGATGTAAAAGACGTGAGTTGCTTACTCCATACTCGGTCGTGTACAGCAAACTTATAAGGTAGTTCCATATTTAAAAAATTAACTTTTTGTCTAAACTCAGCTGAGCAATGTAAGTTACTACCAGATAATATGGAGATTTCATCGAGGGAAATCTCGTCTCTCCACTACCAGATAGTTGAGAGACTTCATTGAGGGGAATCTCTTTTGTCTCCAATCCTATTTATGTCAAATGTTAACTTTAAAAGAAAAATGTATGACAGAGAAAGTTTGGATATTAGTAGCTCTGATGACATCAAGTGACTTTGCTCTCCATGCTTAGTTAGGCTAAGTTATTTATTGTTTTATTTTAGTTATCTTTCAATCATTGGAAAATATTCTTTAAAAAAAATAATAATAATCTGCTAATCCCAATAAGATTTTGGAAGGCTTTTTAAAATGAAACTTTGCAGAAAAAGCGCATTTGTTTATCTATGGACCTAAAAGAAAAAATGGATTTTAATTTAATTCTTCTAAGATACTGTAACAGACCAAGTTATCTAGGAATTTTCACATGACACTAATATCTATCCCCACGGCACAATGGAGTAGTGATTTAATGATAATAAAGTAAAACACGAGAAAAGCGGGGACTAGTTTTTATAGCGTAAGAAGAATTCATGTTTTTTTAAGTAGAGCAGAATTGGGAGATATCTTGAATGAGAGAGGACGTTGAATTTTTCTAATGGATTATTGAATTAATATTAGATGGAGTATTATTGAACATGTGTACATATATATGTTTTGCATAGCAATTATGATTGTTACAATAGTATCCTTATATATCAAGGAATTATTTGACTTATTTAGTATATGTAATAAAGTGCTGTGTATATTATTAATTTGAACATTGTCGATTCTTAAGAGAGAGAAAGAGACAGTTTTTGAGGAGTGAATGAATTATTCAATTAATAGCGGCAAGCCATCGCTTACATTGAACTCACAGTTTTAGCTAACATTGTATGAGTAACTTTACTGAACCATAAGTGCCATCATCCATAAGAAGGTTACATATTCATTGTTACAGATACCCGGTAGTTTAAATTTAAAAATCAATGACTTCAGAGTAGGATTAGCCCCACCCCCACTCCAAAAGATAACAAAATAACACTTACCTCATTAAGATACAACATGAGTGTAATCAAACTCGTCTCTCCATTGTCTCTGACGAAAGAGCCATCAAGGTGACATCTGAAATAATCTCCCGGTTCATATCGAAGGAACCGTAGTCTGTGGAGCACACGAAAAACATGAATGCAACTCATACTCAAGTAGGACAGTTTTAGGTCTGTGTTTTCTGGCAGAATGTTGAAAAATAAAATACGTTTTGAAGTGAAAAAGTTGCTTGTGGGCAGTTCAGCTCAAAATTAGTTGGACAAAATACAAGACAGATTCTCTGGATTGAGTTCATTTGTTGGGCTTCTCAGTGTAAAATTCATGTCATTATCATATCACTTATTTTCATTACTAAAAAGTAATGTGTTGGGACAAGGGATGAAATAACAATATAGGCCAATTCCTCTGACTGGCAGATGTTGAGAACAATATAGGCCAATTCGTCTGACAGGCAGATGTTGTGAAAAATATAGGCCAATTCATCTGACTGGCAGATGTTGAGCTCAGTTTACTGATGATGACATCACTCTTAATTTTATTATTATTTAATAATTGAAGGGTTTTGAAATATATAAACATTTCTTTTGAATAAAGTTATATTAACATTTATTGTCACTACAGTTATATAAACATTTCTTGTGAATAAAGTTATATAGACATTAATTGTGAATACAGTTATACCCGGCATATAAACATTTCTTGTGATTACAGTTATGTGCAAATTTCTTGTGAATAGAGTTATATAAACAGTTATATGATTTACAGCAGTGATGAACTGCTCAGAATAAACAGTCGACCGCCAAACTACACGCAGAGGAATAATATCATTTGAACAACAATCCTGCTCATAGAAACTTATTTAAATAAATGATTAAATTTAGTCAATGTAGTCCAAAAAATTTTTTACCAAATCTTAACATTTGTACCTCTCATTAAGGCCCAAAATTTTCCTTCCCTTGAAAACTTCAGGTACAAATTCTTTAATTTTGCTCCAGAGTTCATCTGCATACTCCACTGAGTCAATGATGCACCGCTTGCTGTTACGGACTTCTGTGACCAATGCTTGCCTAAAATTAATAAATTCACAAAATGGATGAATAAAATCACCAAATGGACATCATACATGGTTCATTCCCTGCTCTTCAATTAATACAAAAAGCCCAAATTTAAGGAAGGACACCACCCAAAGTAATAAATATATAATTAATTTATGTTTTTATTTATAGTTTGGCATTTCTTTTATGGAGATCATTCCCTTGGGTTGTCTCCCTTAGCCTTTCACCATGGTTTTGTAGCCGCATGTCAGCGGAGGTTTGCAATCAGAGTTTCCCTCTCTTACATGAGCCATCATCCAAGGCGAGGCCCATCCGCTGATAGTGTTGTTTTGCTTGTTTAAATATTGAAATCGAGCTTATACGTTTTGTATGTCAAGTTCTTGTGTTGACATACTTGACCGGACAGCCATCCCCTCCATTAAATCATACTAGAATTCAAGATTCCACTTTTCGTCATCACAATAACACTACACTTACACTGACAAATTATACAACAGCACAGAATCATTATTAAAAAAACTGTGAGCCTCATTAATCCACTTATACATCCGCATTAAAATGCAACCAATATTTTTTTCAGTGCAGACAACCTGTAACACTCAATTAATATTCTACATGAACAATCTCTGTTCACCACTTAAACATACCAACATGAATACACTCACATAAATATGCATAGTCTAACCTCATATACTGCAGGCAAACTAATGCCCCATAATACCTACTTGTCTTGGCCAACGTTTAGTAATGCCACGTCATAGCCCCGTTTTTCTGTGTCATCAATGATGCTCTGACATTCCTGGGAATAAATGAAACAAGGTCATTGTTCAAAAACATACTCCTGACATTCTCACATTTGACCATACACTTCTGTTCAGAGAAGGCTAACTTAAGTAAGAAGTCTCTCATCCCATGGATACAGAAGAAGATGAAGGGAATCAACTTTATGGGGTTAATTTAAAAATGCGTTTACTACAGGGGTTCTTAATATTTAATGTTGCCTGGACACTTTTGTGGAATAAAGGCCAAGGACACACTCTTAGACAAAAATTATTATTATGTATAGAAGTTTGTTTAGACTTAGGAAAAAGGGAATAAATAATCAGGCCTATAGCTATAAGATGAGATTTTTTTAGCACTGTCATTTAAAATAATTAAAAATACAGATATTTTGGAGCTCTAAGATATACCCAGTATCTCAAAGAAATAATAACTTACTGCACACACAGGGTTAACCATCTAAATCAGTGGTTCTCAACCTTCTTAATGCCGCGATACTTAAATACAATTCCTTGTGTTGTGGTGACCCACAACCATAACATTATTTATGACCCACAACCATAACATTATTTTTGTTGCTGCTTCATAAATATGTGTTTTCTGATGGTCTTAGCCGACCCCTGTGTAAGGTTCATTCGACCCCCAAAGTGGTCGTGACCCACAAGTTGAGAACCGCTGATCTAAATATAAAAAAAACTTATTCTGTATTTTATTTAACACTAGCAAGAACAAAAACACACATAACAATGTTTAACCCTTACCTCCCTTGAAATTACATTGTGAAGAACAAAAGCCAATTTCCCCTTTTCTCCTTCTGGTAAAACAATTTCTTCTTTCACTATATTCCTGTCTGCATTAAGAAATTTAATGTCCCCCTTATCTTTATTCAAAAGCATTCCTCCATGTGACTGACCCATCTTGTTTTGAAAGGGATGAAACTGCAAAATAATTTTAAAAATGTATAAATAATGTCATAATGATTTATATATTTTTTCCAGTGACCTATAAGTCACTCCCCTTTGCTTTATTTTTTAAAATAAATTTTAAAGCTATCATACTATTCATTTGTATGTCACATCAATATTTTCTTTTTGATATCATAAGGCTTATGGTTGTTTAGTAAACCTTTTTAAACATAAAATTTTATATTTGATTTTGATGAAAAAATCAAATAACCTTTCACTTTCATATAGTGGTCTTATAATAACAATTGAATAGATATAAATTATAATTCAAAAATATATTGCTAGACCTTCCAGTTAGTAATGATTTTAAAAACTGTTTAACCACCAAGCCAATAGTTATAGGTTTAGTGAAATTTTGGCCTAAAATGCTAATAAATAAGAGTTTCAGACTTAAAGTTCCATGACCATGTCAATATTAATAATGCCATCAACTACACCTACATAAGGCTTGGTGTATAATAAGTTGTATCCATTTTATAGTAAAAAGATGTGTTGTTTTTTTTTTAAGTTGGCGCGGGGGGGGGGGGCACTTTAAAATTGAGACACGATTGGAATTTCAATAGAGAGAAGATTAAAATGAGACACAAAGGCAGCTGATAATGAACTTTACAAAGTCATTGAATGGTCACTAGAAATATTTACTATCCACTTTTTTTTTTAAGTTGGGGGGGGGGGGGGGGGGTTTAGAGTTGCCAAGCATTTTTTCTGAAGGAAATGAAATGGGCCCCCTCTCACCTGAAAAAAAAAAGGGAATGGTAGTGGAGATAGCAACCACGGATATCAGTATGTATATTGAAATACCCAGGTCGAAACTCCGCCAAAGGACAGTGGACACAATAGTTTTTAAAACACTCTGGGCTCTGGGAGAGTATGGATGGCAAATGATAATAGTACACAACATAAGAAGTGGTAGGGTCCCTAGTGCTATGTAACATAGTAGCCTATGTTTTTGACTTTTTGTAATGCATGGATTAGCCTCACCCACTTTTTTCATTTAAATTAAAAAAAAAAAAAATTTACTTAGTTGTATCAATGATTTGACTTCACCTTGAATATTAAATTATGAATATAAATTATAAGTTTAAATAAGCCATAATACTAGGCACGGCATAGCATATCATTTAGGCCTATTATATATTATTATTCTACTATCAGATTAGTATTTGTGAACTTTGTGGCATAATTATAATAATTTTGTCTTTTAGAGTGTTTGTAACAACCAGTTTCACTGAAATAGTGTTTAAAAAAATTCGGTTTCAAAATTAATTTCACACATTCATATTGTAACTTTTAACGTAAATTTGAGACTAAGTTGATTAAGACAAGATTTAAAAGAACAGCCTCAACCGGGCTTTATCAATGCACACTGATTGAGTGATTATGACTGAACTGATGTAGTTATGAAGCTGCTACTTACTTGTTATATTTCATGGAAATTTACTTACGGTACTGTAAGCACTGTAAACTGTAAGAAAAATCAGCAGAGATTAGTAAATTTACACCACGCATTACACTTCACTGGCAATGCGCACAGAAATTTTACTGCATAATAGTCATTCAACTGGAGGCAAGATGACTAAATTGTCTCAACCAGGGAGTGAACATGATTTTAAAAAATCCTCATCCTTAAATTAACAAAAAAAATATTAAAAAATCGTCAACCAAATCCTGTTTACGTCTCCGTGGTTTATTTTTAAACTTTATAAAATTTCCGATTGTGATCCGCCGTTTGTTTCATTTTCACTCTTAAATAGTGAAAAGGGGGAGTGTTACGGTAAGGTTCCGTGCAAATAATTGACGAGGAAACTGGCCAATTTGTTTCATTAAGTTTCGTTTGATCTAATTACGAAGTTTGACGTTTTCAATTAGACTTATGGCTACAACGTATTGTATTAGGTTTTAGATATTTATTTGATAATCATCGATATTATTATACTGGTAGCTAAATTAATATTATAAGTCTTGTTCATTGCCTATCCTAGTCCTAGATGTCCAATACTTGGACTTGGACTTAGAATAAGTTAGAACACACTATTGTCCTCAGTTCTGATGAATGTCGAACATCTATATTCACGACTTGTCTCTCTAATCGACCGACAGGAAGTTATCGACCTACTGCCCAGTTTATTGCTATAAATATAAAATAATTATTTTTCACCTGTACAGAGGCGTAGCGAGGTGGGGGTGCAGGGGGGGGACAGATGTCCCCGGGAGCCAGGTAGTTAGGGGCGCCAAAATGTGCTTTGATATTATTTTATTGATGAAAATAATAGGTTTGAGAGTTGAAAAAAATAAAAAGGGGGCGCTTTAAAATGGATTTTGTCCCCGGGTGCCAAACACCCTCGCTACGCCACTGCACCTGTACGGTTCACGGTTTGAGTGATATATAATAAAGGGAAGAGTTATAGTTATACGCAGTCGGCTGGGAATTTAGCCAAATAAGGTTTATTATCCGCTAGTTCGGCATTTAAAAAAAAAAAGCATTATGCGTAATGAGCTGCATGATGGGTTGTTTTGAACTAGAACTTTGAATGTGTCTAACGTAAAATTTTAATTAACATTGAATGATAGTAATAGTATCTGTGCTATTATTAGTAGATTGCTTGTATCATTTTAAATTATAAGTCTAAGTCAAACTCTAAATTTCTTAGAGTCTAAGACTAAGAAGATGACTATATTTATATGATTATGCCTTAAGGCATTTCCATGGTCTAAGTCTAGTTCTGTATTCTGATTGATTAGGTTGTTATATGTTGCTGTGACCATGGCATGTGGTTGGTTTTACTGACTAATTCAAGAAATACATTCTATTTATTTTAAAAAAATTATATCATTTATGATTTTTTTTGTGTGTGTGACCAAAATTTAACAGTTTTCAGCTTCCATGCAAAACTATAACAGAACCCCCTGCCCTACTTACAGTGCCCCCTCTACAGAACCCCCTGCCCCTACTTACAGTGCCCCCTCTAAAGAACCCCCTGCCCCTACTTACAGTGCCCCCTCTTACCAAACTTTACCCGTTTTCAGCTTCCATGCCACACTATAACAGACCCCCCTGCCCTACTTACAGTGCCCCCTCTACAGAACCCCCTGCCCCTACAGCTATTTTTTTTACTGCTACTCTCCACTGACCACTCCTGATTATATTACTGTACCAGAGAAACATGATTTTATCTGCTACAACATTAGTTAACAACACAAAATATATGTTAACAACACAAACGTATATTATGATAATTATAAGAATAACATGATTAAAATTACATTGGTCAAGGAAGTATATAGACCTCACGTGACTTGCCCACTGCGTATAACTCTCAGGGTTATACAACCACTTCGATATATAAATGTTACTGAAGACATTAAAAAGTATTACAAAGCTGGTTTTATTTGTCCAATCCTGGTACCACTGACAAGACCAGTGACTCACAAGTTATATTTCGCCAACAAACAGACAACAGATAACAACACAGTGATAAGAGAAAACAACAGACTATCAACACTGCAATGATAACTTTGATTTATTTCTTGATTACAACAAATTTCAATCAAACTTAACATCTTGGCCATGGAACAAGATTCAAAACTCAACAATTCCACTGTGGGATGCATTGATTGTCATTGTGCCGCAAAGGGTGATAATGCCATGGGATGACATGGCACAAAGCTCAATTGTGGTTGACACATCACCCCACGTGTGGTTCCCTCCAATTAAATTTGTTTCTTGACATTTCTCCACATGACTGGATATATTTTATGACATACTAGAGAGATCATTTGGCTCACAATAAATGTAGAATGTACAGTGTTATCAACTCCATCAGTTAGGCGACTCTCGTAAATGATGTTACCGGTAGGCCTACCTTTAGCATAAAACGAGGACAGGGGCAGGAAAATGTAACAGTGAGGTGCGTAACAATTTATAAAAGATTAATACCGGTACATGAATCCGGTTTGCATACCTCAGAAAGACTTAATCATAAATTAAAGTGTACAGGTTTCGTGATTTGAAATGTTGAGATATCATGAAATGTTGAGATATCATGAAATGTTGAGATGTCATGAAATGGGACAACACAAGGAATGGGACAGTAAATGACAAAGTCTGTGATAGACACCAGCTCAGTTATGACATTTGGCACCCTCGGGTGGAGTTTTTGAGGGCACTCTTTTCAAAATGGGGACATTTGATAGAATCAAGTACACAATAACAATGTGAGGCACCCCAATGCACTCTGCACCTGAACTCACCAGTCCTAAAGGACTGAAATAAGGTGAACTAAGAGTTTTATCAGTCCAATGCTCATCTCTCACAAGTCATGACTTTTGTTAGAGCATGCAGTCAAAGTCTTCATTTGGACCAGCCAGATGAGGCTAGTGCCCACACAGTTGTTGCTTTCCAGAGCAATGCAAACAGCTTCACACTTCACGACTCAAGCATATAGTCTTATTATCTCTACAAGAAACTATGGTCCTCATGGCCATCCACAGTCCACAGCGGGTGTCTGCTCAATGCTCCTTTCACAGCACCACTCTGGTTTACTTAATCATACCATCTGATACAAGACATTCTGATTATGACTTCACATTACCCTACTCTTCCAAAAGAAAATAGATAGTTGTGGTATTTTTCTGATAGTTAAAGTCATCTGTGTCTAGTGGTTTGCCGTTTATGCAGGTGAGATGCAACATTGGAAATTTTGAGCTAGAAAGCAGGCACACGCTATGCGGTAAGCTGCAATGTGTGCTTTTCAAAGAGTAATGAAAGGAAAAACTGTAAGGAAAGAGCCAACATTATCAAAGAAATATAAAATAAACAAAAACGGTAGTCAGGGCTACCAATGTGCTCTGTAGATTAAAATAGTGTTCAAGTTTTAAAAGAAAACAAATTCTTAATTAGATAAATACTCTTTGTAATTAGTGCCTATCTAAATAGTAATTCATAACTTGCACAATTTATCTTCTACTTCTAGTTTGTAAATGCATCTGAAGTGCCAAGCTATAAAAATTTAAAAAATACCAGCACTTAAATACAAGTATGAATTTCTATCGTGCATCTGCACTTTTATTGGTCCCTGTTAAATACAACATAAGGCCATTATATGTAGTGAGCTAAGACTAAGATTTATTCTTTGCATTTAATGAGCTAATTATTAATTGTCTAATTACTGTACTTAATTATTAATAAAAATATTAGTTTTGAATATCAAAATTGAGGATCTATTCTCTAACAAGATCAGAACAATACATTTTAGAAGTTGACAAATTTGACATGATATCAGTACTAGTACTAGTGACTAAATATTAATAAAATGCTTTACAACAGTGGTTCTCAACCTGGGGGTCGAACGACCTTAACACAGGGGTTGACTAAGACCATTGGAAAAGACATATTTATGAACTAGCAACGAAAATAATTTTATGTTTGGGGGGTCACCACAACATAAGGAACTGTCTTGAAGGATCGCGACATTAGGAAGGTTGAGAACCACTGCTTTACAAGAAAATCAAATCTTTTTTAATCTCTTGGCTGTAGTCGTAAATGCCTAAATTCCTACACACAGATCCAACTGCCCAGTTATGGCAAAGCTCTTCAAAACTGCTGCAGTCAAGTTCAAGGATTTATTTTTTTTTAAAGAGATGCTCTCTTCATAAAATATATAATTTATGTTTACAATAAGGATCTTGAGTAGTGAGCTGTAAACACTCTTTATTTATAGATTACAAAAGGAGTTGAATCAATAAGTTGTTTTTTTTTTACAGTTGCGTTTCTATAATAAAGTACATACATTAAATATAAATGTCACAATGTTGATAGATTTAATTATGGGATATAAAAACTTGTTAACTTGTTAAAAGATTGTACATTTATGAAAGAAGAGGGCATGTCCAGTGAGAATATGAATTTTATTCTCTTCATGTTGTCGTTATTTTGTATTCTAGTGTTGATTAAAACACTCCAGTTTTCACTATATTACTTTTAGAATGAGGACTGCTGAAATAATTCAAGCATTGTTTATTATCAGATAAGAAAAAAATTGAACAGATTATAATGATAGCTTCTGTAACTGAATCAGTGATTTAACCACAAACACGGGTTTGAATCTTCCAATTGTTTTTTAAGGGAACATTTACTTTAATTTTAACGACAAAAATAAAATCTAAAAATATATCTAAGATATAAAAATTAAAAATTGATGATATAAAAATACAAATCTAAAAGGTAAAACACAAAATGGTTTGAACATTTCTGAGTTGATCTTGTAAGGATTTGCTTACATAAAGCACAAATTACTGCTTGCATCAACACATAAATGCCCTTTAAAACAAGCATTAAGCCTGCGAGAGAACATGGTGTCAGCAAAGAATATTAAAAGAATGCAAAGATTTAAGCTGAAAATGTAAAAATTCTTTTCTTTTATATTTCAATATTTCTTTTAAAAACAAACTCCCTGTATGTTAAAGCGTAAAAATTTGATAACTAAACAATTTTAAAAAAAATCAATGACTAGAAATCAGTTCAAAAGGCTCTCACCAAAATGGCAGATTTAATGCAGACAAGTCATTGGCCCTGGTTAATAATAAACCATGAGGCTAATGATTACCTTTGATTTCAGCAGAGAAATCTTTTTTAAAATTCAACAAACAACTTTATAAAAAAAAATTTGGATCAAACTTTTTTGTGCATGCATCCTTCATTCTGTACACTTCCCACTGGTATCAGCAAAGTCAACACTTCACACCTTACCAAAAAAATACATTTTTTAAACAAATCTGAGGTGTTACTTCTTCGCAAGTCAGTCTAGCGATTTTAACAATTGAATTAGAAAGGAATATTCCTCTTTTCAAGGCTGTTATCACCAAGACATAGATTTCTATGTCAGTCAACAAGTTGCATTTTCCACCAAACTGGCATCATTTCTGAGGGAGGAATTCCCTCCTCCCTTTAATCACGCCATTGACGAGGTAACACACCATGACCATGAACGTCGAGAAATGAAGCACGGTCAGCCCGGCGATAAGGAACAATGTTTGTATGAGGACCCATGCGTAGATGAAGATCTTTTCTACTTTGTGCCAGGCTATCTGGCAGATACCGTCTGGACGCTTTGGGCTGTTGTACATGTACTGGTACATGTTGTGCTGACCGCGGGTGCTTGCCATGGATGGCGTAGGCAACGTGGGTGAAGGTGCACCATTCTTCAGTTCAGTTTTCGCCTGGGACATTGTGGAGGTGGATAGAATAGAGGCTGCAAATCGGATGAACTACGGTATTGTAGGTTTAAAAACCAAATTCTTGAGAACACTGGGACAAATAAAATCCTGTGAGGTAGTGAGATGTCAGCATGTTCTGGCACAAAAAAAATATGTGCTGTACATACACAATTCTCTGTTCTGTGTTACTTGGTCTTGGTAGTTAACATCATGTGAACTTGATCTTGATAAAGAATGACAGATACGTTCTGGCCCAAGGAACAAGATAAATAATTCTAAGGCTTATCAGTCAGGAGTTCAAACTGCTATCTTGTAATATCTGAACAGGTTAAAATGTATCACAACACTTCAACATTTGTAAGGCACAGCTAGAATTTTGGAGTTGAAAAGAAGAAATCTCATCAAATCCCTGGCTTGGTGGACAGCGATAAGTGAACTTATCACTTACCACGAATCTGACGAAAGTAAAAGGATAATATCAATAGTGTTGCAGTGCAACAAAATCAAACTGGAAAGAAAGTAATGTTCCTTTATAAATAAATTTCATTCTAATTTCTGATAACGAAGAAATATTTTGTACTTTAAACATGATAAAAAAAACTTACAAAAAACAACCACTTTCTGTTCAATCTTAATCTTAAATCATTCACACATCTCAGATCCTGGAGTATAATAATTAACACTTTTTTACTACTGATACCAACACTATAGAAACACGCATTATAATTAATAATAAACACACTACCTTCCACCAAATGCTATGTCAACTCGAGGGTAAACATTAAAAATAATAAAACATCAAATAATTCCACTACCGTACATTAACTTAAGGCAAAAATGGTACACTGTACTCTAAAAAGTTGTTTCAAAATGTTGCAATGTAATTTAATGCCGCTTCCATGCTGCATGGCTAAGTCAGCTTGGCAGATGTATGTATCCTTATTCAATGTAAGGCCTCTTATCACATGTCAAAATGTCAAATGTAGGTCAAAGAATGGGAAGCATGGTTCAGCTGCTTTAACACTTGGCTAACCTATGGGTACATAGGCCACAATCACACGACTAACACGAGGAACATGATTTTCAGTTCATCTGCACTTTATGTGCTATTTTAGTTTTATTTATTGACCCTTAAATAAATAGGACAAAGATTTTTTTAAAGCAAATACGACCGTGTCCAGTGTTACTCTGTCTTCTCCAATTGAGATAGTGATGACTAAGAATAGATTTTTGAAACTGGGGTTAAGATTTTAGTATTTTTGATACAGTCTGATACATCTATCATTCGTAACGGGATTTGATGACAATTTTGATTGTCCTGTTTAACATCTGAGGACTTATGGTAACCCTAAGCCTAGAGGCTAAATTAAATTTGCTACTTACTAGTATAGTGGGCCATTAAGAATAGATTAAATTTATACTTGTACTAATACTAATATTAATAACTTAAACTAGCCTAAACTAATAATAATATATATATGGCCTATTAATTCAGGCCTTGAAACCAACAGATTATTTGAAATTAATGTCAATTTCTGCAATCTTCTCCATGTGTAGGATTCTCTCCTTTATGTTTATTTTTGTGCTATTACTAGAAACAGAAATAACTTTTATTTAATATGATGATTGGAATATTTTAAAATAAAATTTCATTGGTTGGTTAATTATTTATGATCTTTAAATTTTCCACCATTTCGGAAAATGAGTACCGGTATAGTATTGAATTGATTTTCTTACAAATTTTGGATTTTATTTTTGGTGCAACTTGAAATAAAGTGTGAAAAATTGTATTCTATGATTTATAATTTATAGTATGAAACTGTACGTTGCGTTTTCATTATTTTAAAATTATTTTGTAATGTTTTCTTCATTTTTACACTTTTCTTACCACAGTACCGCAGTCGCAGTGTGTAACTGTAGCTGCACACATCTTTTTAAGAGTAGGAGCATGTACCGGCTGAAATTAAGTGTGAAAGGGGGAGACCGCAGATCGTTGAGTTGAGACTTCTTGTCGAAGATGCAAAGGGATTCAATAAAGTAGCTTTGTTCACCACAAAATTTATGTACGGGCTGTAATTATATAATTTTATACCTAAAATATCCTACTTAGTTAAAAATATTAGACTAAATATAATAATATATTATTAATTATTATATTATATAGGCTTAATACTAGTGACTAATGAATTGAAAATTGAATGTAGGCCCTATTGAATTGGTATTCATGAGAATTAACAACACGGCAAACGGACAACAGTCATGAATCTGCCTAGACTAGGCCTTATTATTATATAACTTTTTAAATAATTAGTGTTTAGGCTTAGGCAGTTAGATCTAGGCCTCCACTAAGACGGTCTAGCGTGACTATAACTCTAATACTAGGAGGAGTAGAGTAGTATAGTACCTGTACTAGTAGTAGTAGTAGTAGTAGTAGTAGTATCAGTAGTGACGAGCGTAGTCGTTTTAAATTTACTAATTTCACTGTCGTTACTATCACCTACAGTATCCAAGCTACCCTAGAAGTAATAGAAGTACGAGATAGGCATAGATCTAATGTAAACCAATAAACATCCTTTAAAAAGACTTTTTCGAAGTTTGTTTTAGTTTTATTTCGTAACTATCATACGTGTCGTTTGAACGCAGTTATCCCCCTTGATTATATTTGCATTGTTTTTCTTTTCCTCATCCTTGTAACGGTCAACGCCTAATTCTAGGGCTAGACAAAGAAACTGGGAAATTTAACAAGAAGTACACCCCTAACTCTGAATCGAATTACATTCGCTTGAAATACATGTTATTGTTTTTGTTTCTTTTATTACTAAACGGTTTACCGAGCTTATTAACAAACAACAGTACTAACCGTTAAGTGGAAGTGGAAGTGTGCAAGTCAGGGTCATCAGTAGAAAAATAGTGGCAAAGCAGTAGCCTATTAACCTTTCACCCCATTTACGATCATACCATTTAGGATTTTTGTTTAAATTTTTTTATTTTTTTTTTTATAAAAGTTATGCAGGGGAGACAATTAATGTTTAAAATTTAACTGCTGAAATATTTCGCACCTTTTCAACAACTTTTGAAAATGATTCGTCCCATTTAAACAAAATAAATAAGATACAGCAGCCTAATTTAATTATATTAAATGCCTCAGCTTTAAATTAGTTAGGTCATAATTCGACAATTACTTCAATTAACAATTTCTCACTACTAATTATTAATAAGTAATAATACTTTTTAGTATAGTATCAATAATTCAGAGCATAGGCATAGGGCCTTTAAGACCATTAATTAATTTATAAATAGGGACTTCAATGACTTGATCTATGGGACAAATTGGATAGTCATCAATCTCATCATCAATGGCACTACAGTTACAGCCGAAAATGGCTCAGGCCTACATCACAATTCTTCTACAGTCATGGTTGCCCGCAGGGGGGGGGGGCACCCCCCCCCCCCCAAATTGATAGGATAAAAAAAATTTAAAAAAAAAATGTATTAAAGTAAAGAGAAAATAAAGAGAAAGTAACCAAGCTGATGTCCTGTCCGTTCGTCCACCATACAAAAACGCTACAGTAAATTAGAACTACATTAAAACATTACTAAAATTTTTTTGCCTCCCCCCCCCCCCAGAAAGTTAATCGATTTCCCCCNAATCCACATAAATCTTTAAATGTACAAACCAGGTTTAAAGACAACTTTCTTTTCACCAAATTAATTATTTTTTTTTAAGGAATTTCAATATCTCTTCGTTCCACAGGTTAAAAGAATGAAAGATGCCAGCTCTCAGAATCAGACTTGATAAATATCTAATAACACACAAGTTATTAAATATTTTTTTGGATACCAGTAGTCAAATACTGTCCTTACTTTTCAGTCACAAATTGTGCTTTTTTTTCTCTTCTAAATAGACTTATCTACTTCAGACTCAGATGTTTAAAAATATCAATATTTTATGCAGAAGATGCTAAAATGAATTAGACATGCATTTTTTTCTTAATTAAACTCTTCAGGAATAAAGTCTAAGAACAACTGAAATATACAACTTAAAGATGAGAAGTTTCATTTAATGCATTTTATTATCAAACAAAATGTTTCCCCCCTGTTGAGAGAAAAACAACAGGGTAATCCATCAACAGCAGACATCAACAATAGATTGTAAGCAAGAATAGTAAATTTACAACACAAATGAAACTAGTGTCACGGTCAAGTTATAAATACTTGTGCAAATTTTTTTTAAGTTCATAAGTTTAACACCAATTATTAAAATATACTACAAAAAAATCATTTTTTACAACATATTAGCTCTGTTTTTGTAATTGTCACAAGATAAACACATGTAGATTATGTAGAAATATATTTATAGAGAAAGATTTTTTTTAAATGATGATGATGCAGAACAGTTTCAGTTGTTATACCAATTACCAACATTTGAGTGGTAAAAAGATAACAAAAAAATACAAAAACACAGCAGGATTCTATGGCGTTGATAAATAACATAATCAAATTGAAACAGGATCAATACTAACTTTGGGCCTGGACTTGAAATAATCAACTTCTAACAAGGTTTAATTTCTTTTCTTCCCTGGGAAAGGGGAAAGAGGGGGATTGGGGGGGGGGGACGGAGGGGGGGGTCTGCATGAAAAAAAAATTAATTAGATTATCTGTATTACTTCTTTTCTAAGAAATTTAAATAAACCACATACTTATTATTTTAGCCGCAAAAATTGTTTGTTGGTTTTCAACAGATTTGAGCCTAAACTGCTCAATGTTTTTGCTTAACCAAGAGAGATGAAAGTTTTTACATTGCTATGTCTTCATTTTTTTTTTTCATTACAAAAGTGGTGGATAATCAGTTGCACCAATCTGCAATTTATTTACCTAAAATTTTTGCTGCTATCATTGCACAGATCAATAATGACAATATCTTTAAATACAACACAAGTAGATAAATTATTAATATAGCATGTATATATAACGTTAAGGAAGGGTGTCTTTCTCATAATGCAAATTTGAAAGATTCGATCACCTATGTAAAAAAAGATTTTCAAGATTGATTCTTAGCTAGTAAACAAAAGAGCTACCAAAGATGCTTTGCAAAATATTTCTATCAATAATTAACAGAAAAGAAAGAGGTTGGGTCAATATTTTAAAAAATATTTCAAATTCATTAACAGGCCAATCATGAATTAGTTCCCAAATATATTGAATTGATACATCAATAACACTAGCACACAGAACAGCAATCAGAAAAAATAATTATATGTACAAATATCAACATCAGCAACAAAAAAATGTTTTAATGACCATGGTGAACAATTTTTGTAAAAGGATGAGCAAACTTTCAGGAATGATGATGATCAAAAAATTAATAAATAGCATGCATGATGAAACACATATCTAGGAAATGGTAACTTCAACTTCTATTGAATACTCCTAAGGTAAAACATTATTTTTTTTTAAAAATTGTTTGTGAAAGAAAGTGGTTTTTATAAGGTCAAGAAAAGCCAAACAAAAAAAACCTGAACTAAACATAGGGCCTGATTAGCTCTAGCTTATCATGCCATACAGCATAAAGGAGCATGAAGATTAAAAAAAGAAGTGGAATTTTTGTTTTGAAATGGAAATAAAATTAACTGAACTGGCAACCTGTGAACTAACTTTCAAACTAAATTAAATTTCTTGCCTGCTCTGGACAACTTACGCTTTTTAAATTTAGAATCTGAGATAATTCAATAGATCAGTTTGTAGAAAGTTCTTTTTTCCTTTTTTTTTTTTTTTTTTGCAATGAATAAATCTCTATTTTTTAAAGCGTTTCTGGTACTCAAATTCCTTTCAAATTTTTCCGCCCTAGAAAGTTTTCTGCGGGCGTCCATGTCCACAGTCAAAGGGCAAAGGGTCTGAAATTCCACTCCACCACATCAATCCACATAAATCTTTAAATGTACAAACCAGGTTTAAAGACAACTTTCTTTTCACCAAATTAATTATTTTTTTTTAAGGAATTTCAATATCTCTTCGTTCCACAGGTTAAAAGAATGAAAGATGCCAGCTCTCAGAATCAGACTTGATAAATATCTAATAACACACAAGTTATTAAATATTTTTTTGGATACCAGTAGTCAAATACTGTCCTTACTTTTCAGTCACAAATTGTGCTTTTTTTTCTCTTCTAAATAGACTTATCTACTTCAGACTCAGATGTTTAAAAATATCAATATTTTATGCAGAAGATGCTAAAATGAATTAGACATGCATTTTTTTCTTAATTAAACTCTTCAGGAATAAAGTCTAAGAACAACTGAAATATACAACTTAAAGATGAGAAGTTTCATTTAATGCATTTTATTATCAAACAAAATGTTTCCCCCCTGTTGAGAGAAAAACAACAGGGTAATCCATCAACAGCAGACATCAACAATAGATTGTAAGCAAGAATAGTAAATTTACAACACAAATGAAACTAGTGTCACGGTCAAGTTATAAATACTTGTGCAAATTTTTTTTAAGTTCATAAGTTTAACACCAATTATTAAAATATACTACAAAAAAATCATTTTTTACAACATATTAGCTCTGTTTTTGTAATTGTCACAAGATAAACACATGTAGATTATGTAGAAATATATTTATAGAGAAAGATTTTTTTTAAATGATGATGATGCAGAACAGTTTCAGTTGTTATACCAATTACCAACATTTGAGTGGTAAAAAGATAACAAAAAAATACAAAAACACAGCAGGATTCTATGGCGTTGATAAATAACATAATCAAATTGAAACAGGATCAATACTAACTTTGGGCCTGGACTTGAAATAATCAACTTCTAACAAGGTTTAATTTCTTTTCTTCCCTGGGAAAGGGGAAAGAGGGGGATTGGGGGGGGGGGACGGGGGGGGGGGGCTGCATGAAAAAAAAATTAATTAGATTATCTGTATTACTTCTTTTCTAAGAAATTTAAATAAACCACATACTTATTATTTTAGCCGCAAAAATTGTTTGTTGGTTTTCAACAGATTTGAGCCTAAACTGCTCAATGTTTTTGCTTAACCAAGAGAGATGAAAGTTTTTACATTGCTATGTCTTCATTTTTTTTTTTCATTACAAAAGTGGTGGATAATCAGTTGCACCAATCTGCAATTTATTTACCTAAAATTTTTGCTGCTATCATTGCACAGATCAATAATGACAATATCTTTAAATACAACACAAGTAGATAAATTATTAATATAGCATGTATATATAACGTTAAGGAAGGGTGTCTTTCTCATAATGCAAATTTGAAAGATTCGATCACCTATGTAAAAAAAGATTTTCAAGATTGATTCTTAGCTAGTAAACAAAAGAGCTACCAAAGATGCTTTGCAAAATATTTCTATCAATAATTAACAGAAAAGAAAGAGGTTGGGTCAATATTTTAAAAAATATTTCAAATTCATTAACAGGCCAATCATGAATTAGTTCCCAAATATATTGAATTGATACATCAATAACACTAGCACACAGAACAGCAATCAGAAAAAATAATTATATGTACAAATATCAACATCAGCAACAAAAAAATGTTTTAATGACCATGGTGAACAATTTTTGTAAAAGGATGAGCAAACTTTCAGGAATGATGATGATCAAAAAATTAATAAATAGCATGCATGATGAAACACATATCTAGGAAATGGTAACTTCAACTTCTATTGAATACTCCTAAGGTAAAACATTATTTTTTTTTAAAAATTGTTTGTGAAAGAAAGTGGTTTTTATAAGGTCAAGAAAAGCCAAACAAAAAAAACCTGAACTAAACATAGGGCCTGATTAGCTCTAGCTTATCATGCCATACAGCATAAAGGAGCATGAAGATTAAAAAAAGAAGTGGAATTTTTGTTTTGAAATGGAAATAAAATTAACTGAACTGGCAACCTGTGAACTAACTTTCAAACTAAATTAAATTTCTTGCCTGCTCTGGACAACTTACGCTTTTTAAATTTAGAATCTGAGATAATTCAATAGATCAGTTTGTAGAAAGTTCTTTTTTCCTTTTTTTTTTTTTTTGCAATGAATAAATCTCTATTTTGTAAAGCGATTCTGGTACTCAAATTCCTTTCAAATTTTGAGAGAGCATACTCTCTAATGAAGATTGCTAAAAATTTCACATTTATTTTTATATCCCATTTTAATATATATGTATCAATTAATAAACTTGACTTAATGTAGCGGCTGTGAACAACTTAAAAAAGAAAAGGAACATGATTTTAACAATGTCAAAAGTTGAGATTCTTTCACTTGATTTGTAGGGGGATTAAGAAAAGGAAATGGAACATTTTTATTCGGGCCACCTGAAATTCCAACATAAGTTTCTGCAAAGAAAAAGTTTTTTTAAAGTTAATTTGTACGGGCCCCTTCTGTAACTGAATAAGTCTACCATTTCCTGTAAACTAACATATCTGTACAAGACCCTAAGAGAGTGTTTGTATCTGTCTTTGACTATTTTTGCTGTAGAAGGCTTTTCGGCAGAAACATCCACTTTTAATTAACTTTACGTCCAAAATATAAATAAATTCATCGAAGATCTATTAAAATAGAGCTCAAAAAGACTGATGATTTTTTTTTTTAAATGTATGACTTTGATTTTAAATCTATGTCTTCAACTCCATGTGATGAGTTGTTAATGAAAGTAAGGGAATTATTATAATGGACACCAAACACTTGACGTTTCAATTGCAGAATTACCAGCAGCTCTGGTAGCACTAATCGGGAGATCAATAATCATGGTATGTATTTAAAAATTACAAATGGGATGCCTTTTAATCACCGTGAGATCTTGTGAACAGGTTATGAAAATGTACTGTGATTTAGTTCTTCTCCTCAGCACTGTGTTTTTCTGCTCATCTAGTTGTAGAAAAGTAAAAAGCTCTTCAATAATTTTTTTTTTCTTAAGGGATTCTTTATGTCATTCAGTGAGTGTGCATGTTGGAAAATAGCGTAAAACAATTTTGTGTTATATTATATCAACAGTGTCTCAACTAATATTCTTTTTTTTTAAAAATAAGGCAATTGATTCTCCTCAACAATGATCATAAACATATTTTTTTAAGGCAAATATTATCTAACCAGTACCATAGCGATTAAAAGATCATTAAGGCATTTTGTTTTCTTACCATTGGCAAATAACAAATATCTTTCTCCCTAAGGCATATATTCATTTAAATTCCTGCCCGAAGTGACATCTTTTTTTGTTAAGGCATAATTTCCTTATCACTGGTTCAAGAAATATCTTTCTCTTTTTAAGGCATGAACAACTTAACAATCAACAAATTTGAACAAATTTTAAGGGTCTAGGAAGAGAAAACAAACTTATCAAATCCTCTGTCCTTTTAAACCTAATAAGGATATGGGAATGGGTGATCAATTTGAATTTGTTAAAAAAAATAATTAAAGTAGTCCTTAACTTCACCATGTAAATAAAATTATCTTAAATAAGTCAGACAACTCTGATCAAATTATAACAATTCCAGTAAAAAAATAAATGACACAAGTGAACAAATAATATTATGGCAGCTATGGCAGCTCTAAAATCATTATGACAAAAAAAAATTAAATAACTATGGCAGTTTTTGACAACATTAGAAACATTCTACGATGGTCACAAACAAGGCATTGGTGCATCATAAAAAAAAGATGATATCTGAATTAAATCAAATCAAAACCAAG
Source organism: Lymnaea stagnalis (assembly GCA_964033795.1). Classification (NCBI taxonomy): domain Eukaryota; kingdom Metazoa; phylum Mollusca; class Gastropoda; family Lymnaeidae; genus Lymnaea; species Lymnaea stagnalis. Next base: position 301,210 of record CAXITT010000216.1, on the reverse strand, counting down.
TAGAAAGATTTACAATCACAACAAAAAAATTCACAACTGGAAAGGAATAATTTGAGCAATGTGAATGTGTGCAGAGGGTCAGTGACATGTAAATAGATGTCTTTTCATCACAACACAGTTTTTGTTGTTTTTCTTCACAACGCATTTGTTTTTCTTTAAAATAAAACTTGACTTGAACATGTTACAGTAAATGTAAAAATTAATCAGGGGATATAATATACATGGTAATTCACCAGGATACTTCGTCTGATCTGATATATTCCCAGATCATTAAAATTAGTATAGAGCATGGGTTCATTAAAAAAAAAAATGGAAACAATATTATAGACCTGTTTAAAATCTTACAATATCATCACAAAATCGTCCAATACATTATCTTAAAAGTAAAAAATAAACATACATTATATATAGTGTTTACACCTGAAAATCGCACATTGTACGCCAAAATTCTAAGAGTAAACAGGTCTGTAGTACACACAAAATATTTAAACTGAAACGTCAAGAATTAAAAACTTTTTAAAAAAAAAAAGATTTTTTTTTTTTAATTTCAAAGAATGTTTTTCAAAATAATCTTAGCTACCACTACCACCAATGTTTTTGATTGATTTTACTGAAATAGTTTTAGGAAACCTGAGGCAGGCAAATAGCATTATTACATTCACATTTTAAGATTTGTTGTCAAAAGTTTGTTTTTTAAGAGTTCAACTGGTGTCGGTACTGGTAGTGTTTTTTATGAATAACAAACTTGAGCAATGAACACAATTTGAGAACAATTTTTGTTATCCTCAATTTTTAAAATTTTTACCAGTCTTCTTTTTCTCTATATCCCATTGGCAGTCACTTCCATAAAGATTGGAATAAAGTCCATTTAAATTATTTATTTTAAAAAAAAATTTTTTTGGTAGTAATACCACAATTGGAGACCGTCACTATGACCTTGAATGTTTAATATCACAGTCAAATAATGAGATCGGAAAAAAATTAATTATTTTGCCCTATAAATCAAAACAAAAGTAATCATCATGTTCATAAAAAAAAAAAAAAAAAAAAAAAAAAAAAAAAAAAAAAAAACAGTTTTAGGATAAATATTTTTTCAAGTCACATTAATTGCTTTAGCATTGTTGGGAAATCGTGTGTGAGCACAAGAGAGAAGTTGCGTCATGGAAAACGGGGAGGTCACAAAAGCTAAGGACTGGTACAGCTTGTCATATAGCAGTAATTTATGTTAAGCACACGAGCAGAGCAACCATTTGGGAACTTAGGTGACATAAAAGTGGGATACTATCTTCTCCTCCCTTTCTGCTGCTTGTACAGAGGAGTCATCACGGGATGTCGGGTATAAATACTGATGGCCTTGGGAAAGATGAATAGGGACACAAAAAGTAACGATGTGTAACTTTTTGGCCATTGCAAAGATTCCACGCCCGCGCCTACGAGACCAGGTTAGATTAAACAGGTAAGTGATCACAGCGAGTTAACTGCTGCATTTAGTGGGATGATAAGACAAGAAAGTCTTTGGATCAGAGTAACCGAGGTGGTGGCTGGGGTGCTAAAGGTGCCACAAACTGAATGACTGCGGCTGGCAGTGTGGTACCATATTATATGGTACCATATTATTCAAACATGTGGTCTAGGCAGTTCTGGGTGTTTGTCCATCCTGAAGTGTTGTGACGCATTGAGAGATCAGAGTATGAGGTGTCCAATGAGTAGAAAGCAGGATACATGCTGTGTTTGTTTGTTTGTAGTTAGTGATTTTTCAGTCAGCCAGGAATTGTGAGGGACAGTAGGAACTATTCTTGAAAGTAGTTTTTTTTATAAACAAAAATAAGAATGCTTGGCAAAATAAATGACTGACATTATGTTTCTTCTGATGGATTTCTACAACAATGGAAATCTTACAAAACTTTGACTATGTTTTTGGAGGCCCCTAAATCAGTGAAGCTGAATTCTTTGTAATGACCAACATCAAGTTCATCAAGTCCAAAAAAAAAAGACCATAACACTTCGACTGGTGAACATTTAAAAATCTAACAAGGGCATCTGCTGATGATAACTACCTCAAAGTAAGACAATCGCAAGTACAATTCAAAGGAAAATATATAATTAAAAATGGCTGCAGCTTTTATTCGCTTTATTTATATTCTTGATGAGCCGATAATGCTATTGGATATATGACTCTTTATGCATCAGGTAAGAAGTATTTATAATATGAATAATTTTCTAAAAAGTTTTTTAAAAAATGAGATGTCATTTGTGGCCCTCGGAATTACAGAATTGTTTTGTGGCCCACGTAGCCATAAGGGTTGGACAGCACTGATCTACATTTTGCAAACAAAATTTCAAACAGAGATGTTTTTCCATGATGAGAATAAAGATTTGAACTATTACAAAGTTATCTATTATTAATGTAAGTGAATGTAGAAACACATTTTTTGAAACCAAGTTTCGTTTTACAGAAGAGATCTGGCGCCATCAAAGTTTGACATAAAAATAACATCTTATTTTATTTGAAACAACACTTAAGTTCAAGTTTAAGTCAGGCAAACAAAAAAAAAGACACTCTGTGTATGTCTGACACTTTCCTGTGTATGTGTGACACTTTCTATCGGTGTGTTTCTGACACGTTGCTGTGTATGTCTGACACTTTCTGTCCATCTATGTCTGACCCTTTCTGTCTGTCTACGTCTATATCTTATCAACTTCTAACACCTGGATTTTCTAAACAGTAAAATAAAAAATAAAACAAATTTAAAGCCATTTCCTTTTTCAATAAATAGGTGTCTTAAAGTTTGAGGGAAATCAAAATACTCCCATGATGCTTCTACAGATATTATGGAGAGTTGTTAGCTATGCTTTGTTTACCATACCACCTAATACTGGTATTTTAAAAAAAAGACTAAATTGTTGAGAATAATGAAACTCAACCTGCCAAAGATAGAAGCTAAATAAAGAATTACAGAGTTACACTTAAAAAATTGTATGGCGTTATATTTTACCCAATAATAAAAAAAAGTATTATTGTTGTCTTCTTTTAAAAAAATTTTTTTTTTTTTTACCCCATTAAAACCATTTTAAGCTCTCAGGATCACAGAGGACTTTGCTTCCATTTAATTTAATGGCGACCCAAAAAGGGTTGGGAACCTTCATCTAACGGGTAATGTAATCATTATTTAAAAATCTAAGAAATTCTATTTATAAACTCACATATAAATCTGAACAAACAACTTGTTAAAATTTTACACTTAAGAATTTTTAAAAAATATATATTTCTGATTTTTATTTAAAAATAGCTTTAATTAAGTCAAATTACCTTTTAAATCCTGAAAACAAATCACTGATACACCAGTAGTAATCTTTTGCTTTCAAAACTTTAACTTAAAATAAATAATTCAATAGCAGGCCCATGACGATTGAAAGTGATAGACTAGTGCAAAATACAAAAATATTTTATTGCTTTTTAAAAGCTACAAATGAGTTTTTAGTTTGCGGATAAAAAGATATCATTGAAAATGCACATGAGCATATTTTTCTGGTTCTACATTATCACAGAAGCAGGTGTCTTAATTATAATTTTTTAAACATTAGCTTGTAACAGATCATTTGGTACAAGTCATTACTGTAAAGGTAGTACATTTGGTAAAAATAGCTCAAAAGGTTGTACATTTGGTACAAGTAATTGTAAAGGTTGTACATTTGGTACAAGTAGACTTAAAAGGTAGTACATTGTCCCAAATGATTTTTTTGAAAAAACTGTTTTGTACAGAGACAGCAGCCTTGATAAAATATTTCTCATTAAGTTTTTTTTTAAAGTTTAATCATCTCCCTTTCTTAAGTAGCGCTATATTCATTTTACATTGTTGTAATTAATAATCATGGAACTTAAAATAGCTCTTAAAATAATCATATTTACTTTTAAAATTTAAAGCTATAGTTTTAAAAATCAACATAATAAATTTAATGTTAATCTAGAAAAAGTAAAGGAATTATATAAAACTAGGGCTTAAACATGTGCATTTTATTTTTACACCGTGCCCGGGTATTTTGAGAGAAAAAAAAGTTCAAGTGCTACAAAGCAAAAAAGACTTAACTTCTAATTTTCTATAAACAATAGACCTACAGACAGTCCTACACCCTGCCGGCCTATAAACAATATTCCTACAGACAGTCCTAGACAATGCCTGTGGCTCTTTATTCATTAATATAATAGTCCCCTCAGCAAAAGTTCAATCTTCTTACCCGAGTTCAAACATCACGCATGACGCTCACTGCTTGATAGCATTTTTTTTCTTCTTTTTCACTAAGTACAATTTACATAGGGGGAAGGCCGGTTGTGAAAAGGAAGCAGCCACACCACAATCAAAAAAAATATATATATATGAGATAGAAGTGAATTTACTTAAATTAAATTTTAAAAAAATGCAATAACGCAAATTTTAAAATTGGAAGAAAAATATCTTTCGTTTTTCGGTGTGTAGAATATAAACATATTTAAAAACTGTAGTCTGTGCTCTCTTCTGAGCTGTCATACACTTATATTTTGGAAACTCTCCTCTTTGTTATTATTCCCAACATAGGCTAGAATAACAATTCTAATATAAATCTATGTCATAATGTAACCGGTATGGGATGTGAATAGTTTTATATAAAATATAATTTTTTTTAAAAATCAATGATGCACATTTTCAAAAAGTTTTTAAAAAAATCCTAATTATAATATTATAAAATGTGAGAAATGTGGTTAGGAAATATAAAGGGGTTTTCTTTTTTCACATTGTGAAAATTTAGTTTATAAAACTAATCAATATTATTTTCTGTTTTTAAAAAGATACATTCAACAAATGTGAATTTCACAACAAAATTAAATAACAGCAGATTAAACTGTCAGCCAGGAATTGTTTTAAAAATAATGAACAAATTGGAATATGATGGCTGAAGATGGGAACATGATGGCTGAAGATGGGAACATGATGGCTGAAGATGGGAACATGATGGCTGAAGATGGGAACATGATGCCTGAAGATGGGAACATGATGGCTGAAGATGGGAACATGATGGCTGAAGATGGGAACATGATGGCTGAAGATGGGAACAATGAGGCCTGAAGATGGGAACATGATGGCTGAAGATGGGAACATGATGGCTGAAGATGGGAACATGAGGCCTGAAGATGGGAACATGATGGCTGAAGAGGGGAACATGATGGCTGAAGATGGGAACATGATGCCTGAAGATGGGAACATGATGGCTGAAGATGGGAACATGATGGCTGAAGATGGGAACATGATGGCTGAAGATGGGAACATGATGGCTGAAGATGGGAACATGATGGCTGAAGATGGGAACATGATGGCTGAAGATGGGAACATGATGGCTGAAGATGGGAACATGATGGCTGAAGATGGGAACATGATGGCTGAAGATGGGAACATGATGGCTGAAGATGGGAACATGATGGCTGAAGATGGGAACATGATGGCTGAAGATGGGAACATGATGGCTGAAGATGGGAACATGATGCCTGAAGATGGGAACATGATGGCTGAAGATGGGAACATGATGGCTGAAGATGGGAACATGATGGCTGAAGAGGGGAACATGATGGCTGAAGATGGGAACTTGATGGCTGAAGATGGGAACATGATGGCTGAAGATGGGAACATGAGGCAAGGTTATAACATAACAAAACAAAACCCAAACTGTCTCAGCTCTGATTTAGTGAGGCCAGATCGCTTTCAGGAATATCAGCCATGGGAGGTGCCTCTGGTTCATATTCAATTTTTTCTGCAAATAAAGAAGAGAACATTCCCTTACATCAAGTCATGATGTGATTGTATTGCTTTAGATTACGTTTACCCGGTACCAAGATTTGAAGCAGTCTGCTAGGGCCCATATAGCACATACACAAAAAAGGTCAAATCACCCACCTCCCCACTACCCTCTCTTGCCTATGTACAGTTAGCTTTCAACCCTCCCCCTCCCCCCCCCAAAACAGCCATGTCATCCTCGGGTGCTGCATTCCCCTCGAGCAGGGTCATGACAAGGGAGCAAAGGGGGACCCGCTCCCCCGGGGGGCCAACAACAGTGGGGTGCCAAAATAATCTAAAGATAGGACCTTTACAGTGAAATGAACAATCAAATCCCCTTTACTTGTCTGACACAGGCCGCACCTTTCACTATATATTACGGGGCGTAAAAAAATATGAAATGTGACAACAGTAATTCCCTTGAGTACCAAGAACTGTTTGCAGTTATTAAATGATGCTTAGTGGCATACTTAGAGGCGTACTTAGTGGCGTACTTATGTGTTTTATTTATTTTTACCCAACCCTTTATTATTATTTTTTAATGCCTTCCCTATCTCGAAGTGTAATTGTAAGAATTGAACAGAGGACCCCAGGTGAACCCTAATATGGCCATGGCGCTGGGAATCACAAAATGTGTCTAACTCTTGGCCTAAACCAACAAAATACATCACAGGGCCATGGAGCATAAAAGTGTACAAAATATTACTGTTACTACCACAACTGAGTAGGCCTACTACTTGAGCCATAACTCGCTAGTTCACTAGGGAAGATCCCTTCAGTTTCTATATACTATACGGATGGCCCGTTACTTAACTAATTGTTCATAATCATTTCAATACCCAAGTAATTACAATTAGGTACTGGTACCACACAGGGACCGTTCTAAGATGCAAACTTCATTTGAAAACATTACTCTTTGCTTCCTAGTTTTACTAGTATGAAAACGTAAATATTTCACACTTCATAGAAGTTATTATTTAGTCACACTTCATAGGAGTTATTATTTCGTCACACTTCATAGAAGTTATTATTTAGTCACACTTCATAGGAGTTATTATTTCGTCACACTTCATAGAAGTTATTATTTAGTCACACTTCATAGGAGTTATTATTATGCGCACCATAGTGTAAAGAGAGGCTGTTAGAAATATTCTCCACTTCCCCACAAATTACCAATTTATTTATACCCACATTTCTTTACAACTATGATATTAATGATGCAATAATGTCTAATTTTATCCAACTGGAAATAGAAGTTTTGTTATAAACTTATATTTAAACAGAGACTGCTTCCTAGTAGTATTATCAACTGATTAATTCATTTAGCAAAGCCCATTTATAGCACACAGTTGGCTCAGGAAAAGCACAACAAAGATCTATTATGTAATTTTAACATAAATGACAGAATTTTAGTTTTTTCATAAGATAAATTACTACCTGGGCAAGTTTCTGTTGATAAACTGGCAATGATTTCTCGCTGCAGTAAATTAATTTCCCTGAGGTCTGGGAGCAAACGGAAAATGTCAACGAGGATCCTGGAGCAGTTGTTTGGGCGTCGCTTCGATACTTCCTCAACAAGTAAATCCACGTAGTGGGAGTTCATCTGTTGAATGCTTTCTGGTCTCTCGAGTTCTAAGGCTTCTGTAACACATGGGGAGACAATAGAAAACAAGGGCCAATAACTTAGTATCTCACGAACATACTGTAACCCAGCTGAAACGCTGAGGAGATTTTAGTGGCGCCAGCACACCCAGCAAAATCCCAGACAAGCAAAAAACAAAACTAGTACCCCAGGTGGATGGGATTCATTAACTTTGGATGGCAACTCATCTCAGAGAGGGCAGACTCTGAAATCAAACCCAGAGAGGGAGTTCCTTAAGCGGCATGACACTGACACAATGACAGATTCCGACAGCATAAAGAGCACAGTGAGACACAAGACACACTGCTGGTCATCTACTGCATCCTGGTCTATTTTCCAGTCCAGACCAGGTCTTGCCATTGGAACCAACAGGCAAGGATGAGAGAGTGAGGCTGATGAACTGAGCAACTCTCCTTCACTTTAAACAAAATACATCATACATCAAGGCAACTACTCCAGTTGAAGCCTTGGTCATCTTTGCAAGCAAAGGGCCACCAATAATAAATACATCTTAATCAAACTTGGCAAATCTATTTCGCAAACACCTGTTGGGGTGAATTTGTCTACCATCTTTTCCAGCCAGCTATTATCTCCTAGATGTAAAGTGGCCTGTGTTGTTTATGGTTGCAAGGGATAAAAGACTTAGAATGGGTGTTTTCGTTTGTAGTTTTTGTAATGTTGCGTTTTGTATTTCAATGTGGTAAAATACAGATTTTTTCATTAATTTTTTAATATGGATGACTTTGTAACGCGCTTCAAGCCTTTGGGGATGAAGCGTGATTTTCAAATAAACTTTATCATTATTATTATTAAATAGTTATCACACTTCATTATCCAGCAGGAAATGCTGCCTGGCTTTGAATTTTGAAAACATATCCCGTTCAGGGCCATAGGCCTAAATTTAGTTTTCTTATATGAGCTATCTCATAGGAGGTTCTACAATGTATTTTCATTATGTAGCCAAAAGTATTGCAACTGGACCAAACTTGGTAAACATACATGTCATAATCCTTTTAAAATGTCAGTAAATCTCAAACTAATAATATCCACTCTTTTTGTTTTTTTTGGCCAAAAATTTTTTAAAAATAAAACACTGTATCATTGGTGGTATCAAACCAATTTTAATTAGGAAACTTTTAATATAAATATTGTTCATTTTATTGTTTATTATACAACCTGAACTGTAGTAAAATATCACAGATTTAATAATAATAATAATAAAGTTTATTTCAAAAACACGCTTCATCCCCAAAGGCTCAAAGCGCGGTACAAAGTAATATAATTTACCGCATTTAAAACAAACGCAACACTACAAAAACTAATTACAAGCATACCAAGTCAAAATCTTTCTACCCATTTCAACCCTAAGCAACACAGCCAATATGCATTAAATGGAAGATATGGTAGACAATCATCCCAGAAGGTGTTTGCGAAATAGATGTGTCTTTAAATCGGTTTTAAGGACTCCAATGTCTGGTTGTTTCTGAGATCGACTGGAAGGGTGTTCCAAATTGTTGGACCAGCAAATGCTAAAGTGCGCTTTCCGTAAGTCTCAAGGCGAACACGTGGAGTCGACTAAAAAGTTTAGTCCTTTTGGCATTGACAGCCTCAATAGTAAAAATTAGTAAAAAAGGCAACATCTTTGGCAAATTCCATCTACTTTTCAATGGGATAGTGAAAATTTAACTTGACTATTTATCTGAGTGATTTTTATAGTGCCCCTATGTTAGAGATAGTAAAATGGCCCTTTTGGAATGGGCTCCTATTGGGAATACCGTTTTATTGGAATTTTTGAACGGCCAAAGCGTTGGTAAATACCCTTTTTTTTAAAAATAAGACATCTTTAAAAAGTTAGGTTGGTATTTAAATCTTGGTTTTATTGCTGTGCCAAGCTTCAATATTAACTTGAACGTTCTACACCCCCCCCCCCCCCCCCCTTTCCATGTTTACAAGAGTTATTTCAAAATCTGGATTTTTCATAGGAGAAATGTTAAAATTTTGATTTTGACAGGGCCCTAAATTCAATTGTTTTTTTATCAGTTTTAGAAGTTTTTTCAGAATGCCAACCCAAGCAACAGTGGGTAAATTGTCTAGTATTATTTACAAGCGAATTCAATGCTCACCATGTCCTGGAGCCGTGAGCTGTATGGCACACAAGACAGCCAATTCCAGATCACTCAACTCCAGCCTGTTGAACTTCTTGGCGAAGGAGACAATTTTGTCTGCTATGACTGGGTTGAGGATCCTCTCCATCCAGCCCCTCGTGTAGAACGTGCCATCACTCAGCTGGAGGTAGCTTTCATTGTCGTGAAACATTTTACTGTTTGTCAACTGAACCCAAGAGAAGACAATAGACAAAATTTTAATGATAACAGTTGTCCCCCCACCTCAGAGCACTGTCAGAATTTTAAATGAAATAAATTTTAAGATAAAAGTTTTATTAATACAGCACCTCAGAGTTAGGCCCCCCCCCCCCCCCCC
>CAXITT010000216.1:277822-291210 GCA_964033795.1 Lymnaea stagnalis | reverse complement strand
CCCCCCCCCCCCCCCCCGAAAAAAAACATAGCTGAAAAATGATGTTTGTTCTATGTTCTATTTCTTAATCAGGGGTAAAACTTTAAACAATTCGGTAGCCAGCATCTTTTCCACAGAAGACCCTCAGGCAAATATTTGTTGGAACTGAATTCAACAACTCTGGTGCTAGGAACCATGGCTACCAGTTGCTTTTTATTTCTTTAACATATTAAAATACCGTAGTGGGGCTAATATAATAGAAAATATCCATTCCTAAAACAGCAGTTTCCCAGAGGAATGTTAGAAGCTGTCACCTTTTACCTTTGAAAGCAACCTTTGACAGCAATCTCCGAATCAGTTTATTAAGCAATTCCAAATCATATCCTGTTTTTCTTTTTAAATATTTGACGCAATTTTATCCATGGAGTATAAAAATCTGCTAGGAAAAATAAAATCTGGATTTTTAATTTTTTGTTGCAGTCGTAGTTGTAAATGAAATCTTTTGTGCTGGTAAATTGAAATGTTAAAAATGTTGTTTTTAAAATTTCATTCTATTTTGCAGAAACAAGACTTTTTTTTTTTTTCAATTTATTAACAGTTCTGTTTAATAAAAAAAGGTTAAACAATTTTCAACACGGGTACCAATTTTAATTGAAACATTACAGTAAATTTAATAGTCGTAGTTGTAAATGAAATCTTTTGTGCTGGTAAATTGAAATGTTAAAAATGTTGTTTTTAAAATTTCATTCTATTTTGCAGAAACAAGACTTTTTTTTTTTTTTCAATTTATTAACAGTTCTGTTTAATAAAAGAAGGTTAAACAATTTTCAACACGGGTACCAATTTTAATTGAAACATTACAGTAAATTTAACATGTGTGACCGTAACTTTGTCTCACAAAAATCTGGACGTACACAATGTTGTTCAAATGAATCTGAAAAGTTTTTATTTTATTTGACCCAATGTTCAGCTGATGCTTGATTGAATTTTTTCACACCATCCAGCAGGATAAAATTGTGCCTAAAATTATTTGAATGTTTAACTTAAATTTAAAGCCCGGGAAACACAGATGCACATTTTTACAAGTGTGATGCTCACACAGTGCTAGACACACAGGTAAGGACATTCTTAGCATAAAGACCAGTTTTGAAAGACATTAACTCACCATCCAGATGTCATAATATCCTCTTTTTATAAGGAGCTCCTTGTCTTTCTTGGCAAGAGTTGCAAAACCTGGCACATCCTGGCATAAACCTGGTAATTTACACACATCATTTATACAAATGAATTGTTCAACGAGGGGTCACCATGAGCTTAATCACATTTAAATGATGAGAGGAACAAAAAATTACAATTTATTTTTTTTATAACTATAATTAGTTTAAATTGTTTTCCCTGGGAATCACTTTATTCATTATGGCCGTAGTTTTGATGTTTACCTTTCTTCTCTCCCCTGGCCTCAAATCCAAACCACCCCATTCTATCAACTCCACAGCCCAACATATAACCCTCTACAACCCCCCCCCCCGCCCCCCTCTTCCCCTATGACTTTCCCTTCAACCACGCCAACCCTGTATTAATGTACCTTACCTTCCCGTCCCTATCTCAGCCACATGACCCTCAAACAAATTCCTCCCAAGAACTCTTTCCGTCTCTACATCCTCTCCTTCTTGTCCCACTCTATCCCTTCTTATCCCAACCTCCCTTACTTAGCCCTCGCCCACCTACTTAGCCATTGTCTGCTACTAAGCCATTCTCTCCTACTTAGCCATTCTCCCCTTACTTAGCCATTGTCTCCTACCCAGCGATTCTCCCTACTTAGCAATTGACCCCTACCTAGCCATCGTCTCCTACTTAGCCATTGCATCAAACCTAACTGGTGCCCTCTACCTATCCATTGCCCCCTACCTAGCCGGTGCCTTCCAACTAACCATTGCCCCCTACCCAGCCGGCGCCCTCTATCTGGCTATTGCTCCCTACCCAGCCGGCGCCCTCTATCTAACCATTGCTCCCTACCCAGCAGGTGCCCTCTACCTAACCATTGCCCTCTACCTAACCATTGCCCCCTACCCAGCCGGTTCCCTCTATCTAGTCATTGCTCCTTACCCAGCCAGTGCCCTCTACCTAACCATTGCCCCCTACTTAGTCGAATTCATTATTAACCCCCCACCCCCCTCCCCATACTAACCCCTACCTAAAAGTCCTTTATTTAATATGTAGAATTTTTTCCTGAAAAATGTGATCCCCCCAAAAAAAAGGAGATAAAAAGACATAGCAAAAGATGTCCACATAAATTATGATCACCAAAAAACGTTTTCTCTCAAAATGTTGAGACTTGAGAGCCTTTACATTAAATGTGGGAGTCCATTGTTCCGGTTGACATAGATACAATAGTAAATGATACATTTTCATAAGAAAAGTTAAAAATAATATCAGATTAATTATCATCGGGCGATTGATTACAAAACGTTTTCATTTCTATATTACAATGCCTTTAATTAAGTTAAAGTTAGCAATGCAGATGAACTTTAACCTTTCCTCGAGAAAGGTGAAGAATTTGTTCACATTTACATTAAACAACGGGATGATTCTCAAAAGATGTGCCTTCTCAATGTCATTTTTTTCTCTCCGTCAATGGTATATGTTTTTTTGCTAAAAGGCTGTTAAGAGGTTTAATGTTATGGCATCCTCTCTCTTAATCTCACTCTAAATTCTTTCATATCATTTGGCCTAGTTTTCTCCTTCTGACATTTAAACAACAAAAAAACCATTGAATTTAAATTTCAATCTTAATTTTTTTACATTTAACATTTAATTTTGCTCATTTTAAGTTTGTAAACATTTCATCATCTCTTATATATATTTTGCTTGTGGTGTGACTGCTTCCATTTCCTGATGGCGCGCTAAATATAATTCTCGATAACGCTAAATGATTTTTTTTTTAAAATTTCAAATAACGCAAATGCATTTGGTATGTAATATTTTCTGAAAAGAAAATGAAATCGTCTCAATTTAAACATGGTGTAATAAATATTCTGTGGTTGGGACATCAGAAAATGAAATCGTCTCAATTTAAACATGGTGTAATAAATATTCTGTGGTTGGGACATCAGAAAATGAAATCGTCTCAATTTAAACATGGTGTAGTAAATATTCTGTGGTTGGGACATCAGAAAATGAAATCGTCTCAATTTAAACATGGTGTAATAAATATTCTGTGGTTGGGACATCAGAAAATGAAATCTTCTCAATTTAAACATGGTGTAGTAAATATTCTGTGGTTGGGACATCAGAAAATTCATAGAGTTCATGGGCAGGGAAATAACAAATGTGCAAAATTTGCGTCAAATTTCTTTTTGAATGCAGTATTTTTTTTACTATAAAATATAGTGCATTTAAAAAGAAATTTGACGAAAATTTGATAGTGTGAACTGAATGAAAGATTAGACCAAATTTCCGTTCTATCAAATTTCCCTCGACCAATTTTCCGTCGGCGAAATTTCAAACAAGTTTCCGGAAACCATTTCATACTATCTCAACCTGGACGCAGTCCAACCGCCCCCCCCCCCCCTTTTTTATTATTATTTTTTTTTACATCAAATTTCCCTCGCCCAATTTTCCGGCGGCGAAATTTCAAAAAAGTTTCCGGGAACCATTTCTTACTATCTCACCCTGGCCCCGGTCCAACCCCCCCCCCCCCCCCTTTATTATTATTATTTTTTTTTACAACTCACCTATGATAGATTTATTTATCTGGGGTATGGAGGTGATGAGCAGGCTGTACACAACTTCTTTACCTTCTGGAGTCAATGGATGGATAGGGAGAGGTTTCTGGAGAGATCTCTTAATGTTATTTGGTTTTCCATAGAAATATTTGTAAAAATTTTGTTGAGAAATACAATTTTTTTTTTAGAAAGAACATCTTCATGAAAAACAAACACATTATTTTATGAGTAAAAAGTCTTCTAATAAAAATCTAAAGAAACACACACCCCCCCCCCCCCTTTCCAAACAATAAAATAAAACAATAAATAAATAACAAACTAGCCTTCCAACTATGCAAAAATCTGACCAGCCCATCACCTTCCGCCACGGGCACCCAGACTAAGGCACTTACATTATTTGCCACAAAATACTTCATAGTTCGGTAGTTCTTGATATTGTCGACCATGTGTTTCTCAAACGACGTTCGGAGCGTAAGGACGCTTTCCGACATCGTCAGGTCGTCAAAGTGGCCAGAGTCAGGGCTGGTGCTATCTTTGTCTGATCCCGACAACTGTGAAAGTGAACCAACAGACGCCTGTGAATATAATCACCCGATGTGTTAGAAATAACTTGCTCTAATATCGAGTGGGCTCAATGAATAGTTCTTTTATACTTAAATGTGGGGTTGCTATGAACCCCCGAACCGGTAGTTTTGGTTCCTTAAATAACTCATTCATGGTTATGCTCTTTACAGATCAAGGCCAGGTTGGTTCACCGAAATGAATTTGTTTTTCCCAACTGAGTTTTTAAAAAATTACTTGATAATTGATAAAAAAAATTACTTAATAATTTCTAAATTGATTTTTTTCCCCTCAAGTTTTATACAATCTTCAAATATAAAAAAAAATTACGTTTAAAAATAAGGGCATTGTAATTTTTTAAAACGCCACTTTTTATGCATTCTATTGGTCAAGCCAGGTGTTATGAAGTAAGGGCTATTATCATGGGTAGCCAGGTGTTATGAGGTAAGGGCTATTATCATGGGTAGCCAGGTGTTATGAGGTAAGGGCTATTATCATGGGTAGCCAGGTGTTATGAGGTAAGGGCTATTATCATGGGTATCTGAACCCCAATGATATCATGAAGCCAATTTTAAAACCCGATGAAGAGATGACAAGACAGTCTATTACCTTGTCAGATGACCTAAGGTCTATGACACAACAGTCAATTACCCTGTCAGATGACCTAAGATCTATGACGTGACAGTCAATTACCCTGTCAGATGACCTAATATCTATGACATGACATTCAATTACCTTGTCAGATGACCTAAGGTCTATGACATCTAGGTCGTAATCGCCAGCACACGTCTGATCATCGATGATTGTGCTGGGGCAAAGTTCTAGGCTGTCATGGCTATCCATGGCAGACTGCAAGAGATCCCCCACAGTTCTCAATGGGGCTTCTGTGTTTGGCTTGCGTAAAACCAGCGACTGGTTCCCACTGCCGCTCTGGCCAAACCACTGCGGATCACCGGGCCCGTCCAGTATGTCCATGTCGTCAAGGATTGGAGACAGCTCCAACTCCTTGTGAAAGGGGGGCCTGCTGGGCTGTGGGTCGGTGTGTGACAACTGTGACATGTGATTCGATGACATTTTGGGATATTTACTACACGATGCCTCCTGATCGTGTGACGACCTATTTAAGTGGGCGCTGCTGAATACACTGGGGCCGTCGTCGTGGCTCGTGTATTTGAACGGCAAGCCCTTTTTCTCCTTGGCAGACTGAGTGTACGACGTGAGCAGCTCTTTGGTGGCTTCGTACTCCTCAGGACCGTACGTTTTAGCTATTGTGGTCATTATCTGATGCTCCATACCTTTGATTCTCTCTCCGCCGACCTGGTCCAGGAGCACTTTAATGATGTCTGGGCTGTAGGAACTCCTATGGGAGAGTGAAGGAGGCTGGGTAACCGGACGTGTCACAGGATCACCTTTTTGTCCCCTGATTTCTTCCCGTTTCACAGCGTCGGCACAATTTTTTATATTTTCATGAAAACCGTAAGAATTGCCGAGAGCACTTCTGGGCTCGTCAAGATCTGGGTTTGTCCCATCCCAAGTGGTGCTGATGTTCTGAAAGCCTGACACATTGTCTGCGGGGGTCGGATATGTCAACATGGGTTGGTTGTCGGTGCAGTGTGGTTTGTTGAATACTGGTTGCTGAGCAAAAGGATTGTCGCACGAGACGGTTTCTCTCACAGAGAAAAACTGGCAATCCTCGATCTCGGGTTCAATTTTCACCTGGGCAGACGCCATGTGAAACATCGGTAAAGGACCACTGGATGACTTTGAGGAGTTTAGCCTTGAATCCCCATGCATGTTGAATGAGTGTGGATGACCGACTGATAGCTGTGGAGAGTTTAATATGGGACCACGAACGTTTAACAACGGTTGATGGCCGGCAGATGTCTGTGATTGATTTAGCCTTGAACTCTGATTACTGTTGTTTGATGAAAAGATGGTGTCACCTCTGGATTGATGAATCTCCCCCGGGTTACTGGTCTGGAAAGGGTCATCAAAAAATGTTTCTGACAGAGAACAGGGGAGACTGGGTTTACACAAGAGGCTTATCTCCTCCTGGCTTCTTAAAATGGAAGCGGCAACAGACGTTTTAGCTCTCGACTGACCGGAGCTTGAGTTCCAAAGAGCATCATGTTCAGGTCTATTCCCGAACCCAGTGGGCAAAGATGTCTGTCTGGACACGGACGCTTTGACCTCAGCTTTTTGCCATTCGTTGAAAGAACCTTCAACCCCAAGATCTGACGCGACAACCCTCATGCCGTGACCGATCCCCTGGTCAGGTGTGATACCCTGAAAGCCGTGACTGGCCTCTTGTTCAGAAGTGATACCCCGTAAACTGTGACCAACCCCTTGGTCTGAGCTGAGATCCTGTGTACCATGGCTGATTCCCAGGTGCGTTGTGACACCTCGTAACCCACGACCGACCCCTTGGTCTGAGCTGAGATCCTGTACACCATGGCCGACTCCCGGGTGAGTTCTGATGCCCGCAAACCCCCGACCGACCCCGTGATCTGATGAGGCACCAACTGAAGCTTGACTGGCCCTGGTGTTGTCCAGGGGATGTAAGATCATCCCAGGTTTTGTTTCGGATGTTGCCCATGGATCTCTCAAGCTGTTTTCAATGTCTGTTGGTAAGTCGCCGACATCCATTGTTGAGACATTTTCTGTTGTAGTTTGCATGCGGGTCTCAAGAAGAGCTCTTTCTTTCTCCACTTTAGGAATGCGACCCATTTTGACAGCTGTGAAAAAAAATAAATTACAAAATTTATAAAACATTTCCAAAAATTGTAATTTTTATATTAAATATTGTCTTTAGTACAATTAGTTAAAGCAACAGCTTTCCATTTGATTTAACTATAATTTAAAAAAAAATTAAATGGTTTATTTTATTGTGCGTGACAATACACCAGAGAATCACTAAATTAATTTAATGAATTATCTCAATCAGTACGCCACAGAATCACTAAGTCAAGTTAATGAGTTATCTCAAGCAATGCCCCAGAAAATCACCTAATCTAGTTAATGAGTCATCTCAATCAATGCTCCACAGAACCACTACATTAAGTTGATGAGTTATCTCAAACAATGCCCCACAGAATCACTCCATCTAGTGAATGAGTAATCTCAAGCAATGCCCCACAGAATCATTGATGGTCAAGGAGTGACCTGATGGTCCAGGAGTGATTTGATGGTCAAGGTATGACCTTAAACTCCATGTGTGACTTGATGGTCAAGGAGTGACTTGATGGTCCATGAGTGACTTGATGGTCAAGGAGTGACCTGATGGTCCAGGTGTGACTTGATGGTCAAGGAGTGACTTGATGGTCCATGTGTGACTTGATGGTCTGGTCCATGTGTGACTTGATGGTCTGGTCCATGTGTGACTTGATGGTCAAGGAGTGACTTGATGGTCCAGGTGTGACTTGATGATCAAGGAGTGACTTGCTGGTCCAGGTGTGACTTGATGGTCAAGGAGTGACCTGATGGTCCAGGAGTGACCTAATGGTCCATGTGTGAGTTGATGGTCCAGAGTGACTTGATGGTCTGGTCCATGTGTGACTTGATGGTCAAGGAGTGACTTGATGGTCCAGGTGTGACTTGATGATCAAGGAGTGACTTGCTGGTCCAGGTGTGACTTGATGGTCAAGGAGTGACCTGATGGTCCAGGAGTGACCTAATGGTCCATGTGTGAGTTGATGGTCCAGAGTGACTTGATGGTCCAGGTGTGACTTGATGGTCCATGTGTGACTTGATGGTCCATGTATGACTTCATGGTCCATGTGTGACCTCATGGTCCATGTGTGACTTCACGGTCCAGGTGTGACTTCACGGTCCAGGTGTGACTTCACGGTCCAGGTGTGACTTTGCGGTCCAGGTGTGACTTCACCGTCATGTATTGAAAGCTACTTGGCTCAGAATCATTAGCACCTGCGTTTGCCTGAGTCCGTTTTCACCTGGCCCCTGAATTGGTCCCACTGTATTTCTCTCACTAGAACATTCTCTGATGTAACAAAACCCCATTGCTTATGGTCATTAGCAATCCCATTGTCCAGGCAGCACTTACTGTCAATAGCCATCCCATTGTCCAGACAGCACTTACCATCAATAGCCATCCCATGGTCCAGACAGCACTTACCGTCAATAGCCATCCCATTGTCCAGACAGCACTTACCGTCAATAGCCATCCCATTGTCCAGACAGCACTTACCGTCAATAGCCATCCCATTGTCCAGACAGCACTTACCGTCAATAGCCATCCCATTGTCCAGACAGCACTTACCGTCAATAGCCATCCCATTGTCCAGACAGCACTTACCGTCAATAGCCATCCCATTGTCCAGACAGCACTTACCGTCAATAGCCATCCCATTGTCCAGGCAGCAACTACCGTCAATAGTCATCCCATTGTCCAGGCAGCACTTACCGTCAATAGCCATCCCATTGTCCAGACAGCACTTACCGTCAATAGCCATCCCATTGCCAGACAGCACTTACTGTCAATAGCCATCCTATTGTCCAGACAGCACTTACCGTCAATAGCCATCCCATTGTCCAGACAGCGCTTAAAGCGACACGCCTTGCACCGGTTCCGGTTGAATGGTGTTATATTGCAGTGACCCCCGAAAAAGCATGTGTACTTGTCTCCCTTTGGTATACTGCGCTTAAAGAAACCCTGAAACAAACAGACGATAATGATTAGACCTCTAGGCAAATATTAGACTTCTTTTTCAATATTAGACTTCTATGCATTATATGAACTCCGCCAAGGCCGGTCCCAAGCCCGGGTGCAAAAGGAGGAGAGTTGGCGTGAGGCCAGCTAGGAGGAGGGTTTGCGTGAGGCCAGCTAGGAGGAGGGTTGGCGTGAGGCCAGCTAGGAGGAGGGTTGGCGTGAGGCCAGCTAGGTGGAGGGTTGGCGTGAGGCCAGCTAGGAGGAGTGTTGGCGTGAGGCCAGCTAGGAGGAGGGTTGGCGTGAGGCCAGCTAGGAGGAGGGTTGGCGTGAGGCCAGCTAGGAGGAGGGTTGGCGTGAGGCCAGCTAGGAGGAGGGTTGGCGTGAGGCCAGCTAGGAGGAGGGTTGGCGTGAGGCCAGCTAGGAGGAGGGTTGGTGTGAGGCCAGCTAGGAGGAGGGTTGGCGTGAGGCCAGCTACCTCACCCGTAAAAACATATTGCTACAGAAACGTCGACAAGAAAACTCCCACAAATTTCAGCCCTGAGATGAGAGGACTCTTGCGCCAAACCCAGGCTGGACTGGAAGCCTCGAAGCCGAAGACCCTCCTTTCTAAGGAGACAAACACACGACGACGCGAGCTAGAGGCTGACACGTAAAATATGAGATACACCCGGAAGCAATTGGCCTTGTCATTTCTCAGACCGGAAAACGTCATTGCGTGCTATTTTTAGAAGGTCGGCGGACAAATATTGCTTTAAACATGGCAGCTTATAGTGTGTTTCAGCATATCGTTCGGACGATCCTTGTATCTAGAGTTACTGTTACATATGCCGTTCGCGCCATGAAGTCTCATTTCAGAAAATAAAAAGTTTTAAAAAATTTGTAAAATATTTCGTAAAATAGAGTTGTTAACACGTTTCAAGGACACTTCGCTAACATAGAAATACTGAACAATGTTGACATTTTGCCCGCGCTGAGTACCCGACTGATGAGTAATGATGACATCAGTTCTATTAATAGATTTCCGCCATTAAATGACAAGCCCTATTGGAAAGGAAAGCACAGTACCGTGAAGAGTGGAAAATTCTTGTAGACGGCCTATTCTACAGACGGGGTTGATCCATCTGAAATGCTTTCTTCCGCAAACATTGAATTTAGTTCTTGCCAGTTGACTTTTTTTAACTGTATATTTCACTAGTCTGACTTGGGGTCCTCTTCTCACCTATCTAACGCATCACGGTAGTAAGGCACTGAAGGCATTGTTATGTTCTTCATAAGACATGGGAGCAAGGCACTGAAGCATTGTTATGTTATTCATAAGACAAGGGAGCAAGGCACTGAAGGCATTGTTATTTTATTCATAAGACAAGGGAGCAAGGCACTGAAGGCATTGTTATGTTCTTCATAAGACATGGGAGCAAGGCACTGAAGCAATTGTTATGTTATTCATAAGACAAGGGAGCAAGACACTGAAGGCATTGTTATGTTATTCATAAGACAAGGGAGCAAGGCACTGAAGGCATTGATATGCTATTCATAGGACATAAAGATTATTTCAATTTGAACCATTAGGTTACACACTCACTGTAATTGGTTTTGATATTAATTTTTCCTTGGATATTATCAAGTCCTTTCACAAAGGTTCAGCCTCACGACTTGGTAGGGCAAAAATGTCGCGACAGACAAGCAGACCATCGCGCCATCTACACAAGCCAGATTTTTCTAAAGATAAGAAAACAATCCCCCCCCCCCACCGATGGCAATAATTTATATGTCGGGCTACTCACCCATGATATGGATTATATAAGTGTGGGGCCGTACTTTCTTGCAAGTCTCGCTGAGAATATTTTGTTTAAGGAATAACAATCGATAATTTGACTCTAATGGCGGAAATTGGAGAACGTGATCTTGTTTTAGAGCGTCAGTTGTCTGAGACGGCGGCGGCATCGCCTTGTCTCGATGTCCGTGTTGATGTGCAGCTGACGACAGCGGTGGCATCGCCTTGTCTCGATGTCCGTGTTGATGTGCAGCTGACGACAGCGGCGGCATCGCCTTGTCTCGATGTCCGTGTTGATGTGCAGCTGACGAGAGCGGTGGCATCGCCTTGTCTCGATGCCCGTGTTGATGTGCAGCTGACGACAGCGGTGGCATCGCCTTGTCTCGATGCCCGTGTTGATGTGCAGCTGACGACAGCGGTAGCATCGCCTTGTCTCGATGCCCGTGTTGATGTGCAGCTGACGACAGCGGTGGCATCGCCTTGTCTCGATGTCCGTGTTGATGTGCAGCTGACGACAGCGGTGGCATCGCCTTGTCTCGATGTCCGTGTTGATGTGCAGCTGACGACAGCGTTGGCATCGCCTTGTCTCGATGCCCGTGTTGATGTGCAGCTGACGACAGCGGTGGCATCGCCTTGTCTCGATGCCCGTGTTGATATGCAGCTGACGACAGCGGTGGTATCGCCTTGTCTCGATGTCCGTGTTGATGTGCAGCTGACGACAGCGGTGGCATCGCCTTGTCTCGATGCCCGTGTTGATGTGGAGCTGACGACAACGGGGATCTGCCATGATGGCAGTGCCAATGTTTTTTGTTTTTTTTGTTGAGCCATTCAATTCACCGTCTTACACAAGTAGGACACTATTAATATTTTAAATCTTGACACGCAGCAGCCATAAGGATCATATCTACAAACATATCATAGACACTGCAATGACACACAGCATCCCTGTGAAGATATTATAGACACTGCAATGACACACAGCATCCCCATGAAGATATTATAGACACTGCAATGACACACAGCATCCCTGTGAAGATATCATAGTCACTGCAATGACACACAGCATCCCTATGAAGATATTATAGACACTGCAGTGACACACAGCATCCCTGTGAAGATATTATAGACACTGCAATGACACACAGCATCCCTTTGAAGATATTATAGACACTGCAATGACACACAGCATCCCTATGAAGATATTACAGACACCGAAATGACACATAGCATCCCTATGAAGATATTATAGATACTGCAATGACATAACATCCCTATGTATGAAGATATTATAGTTATAGATACTGCAATTATGACACATAACATCCTTATGAAGATATCATAGATACTGTAATGACCAATTAGCATCGCTATGAAGATATTATAGCTTATGTTGACGACCTAGTTAGCGTATGTTGACAACCTAGTTAGCGTATGTTGATAACCTAGGTAGCTAATGTCGACAACCCAGGTAGATTATGTTGACAACCTAGGTAGCCCAGGTAGCTTAGGTGATAACCTTGGTAGCTTATGTTGACAACCCAGGTAGATTATGTTGACAACCCAGGTTGATTATGTTGCCAACCCAGTTAGCTTATCTTGACAACCCAGGTAGATTATGTTGACAACCTAGGTAGCCCAGGTAGCTTAGGTGATAACCTTGGTAGCTTATGTTGACAACCCAGGTAGATTATGTTGACAACCCAGGTTGATTATGTTGCCAACCCAGTTAGCTTATCTTGACAACCCAGGTAGATTATGTTGACAACCTAGGTAGCCCAGGTAGCTTAGGTGATAACCTTGGTAACTTATGTTGACAACCCAGGTAGATTATGTTGACAACCCAGGTTGATTATGTTGCCAACCCAGTTAGCTTATCTTGACAACCCAGGTAGATTATGTTGACAACCTAGTTAGCTTATGTTGACAACCCAGTTAGCGTATTTTGACAACCTAAGTTAGCTTATGTTGACAACCCATGTAGATTATGCTGACAACCTAGTTAAACGTATGATTATAGCCTAGGTAGCTTATGTTGACAACCCAGGTTGATTATGTTGCCAACCCAGTTAGCTTATCTTGACAACACAGGTAGATTATGTTGACAACCTAGGTAGCCCAGGTAGCTTAGGTGATAACCTTGGTAGCTTACGTTGAGAAACCATTTCAAACTGGCCTAAAATGCTGCACCGTCGTGGCCTTTCTGTTGCCAAGTGCCCGTATTGATTGGCTAGCCTCCTCGAAGCACAGCTTGTAGCAAGCATGGCCATTGTTGATGTTAAACTCACACTATAAATAGATGAATGTAATGCACTGCCAATTATAACCAATGCATGCGGAAGCAATGTTGTTAAATTTGTTTTTAAAAGAAAGAAAAGAAAAATAGATTTTTTTTTTTTTTTTTTTTTTTTTTTTTTTTTTTTTTTTTTTTTTTTTTTTTTTTTAAAGTGGGTTTTTTTTTTTTTTTTTTTTTTTTTTTTTTTTTTGGTTTTGTCTTTTGTTTTTTGAAAGTGAGTGTTTATATTTTTTTTAAATCCACCAGTATGCCTGCTTACGGAGGAGGTCCGCCATTATCTAGACTCAGAATTAAACAAAGACTTTCCTCGTGCAACAGTGCCATCAGAGGCGTGTCCAGCATCATGAGGTGAGAGTGGGTCGATGGCTTCGGGGGGGGGGGGGGGGGGGG
>CAXITT010000216.1:232156-253660 GCA_964033795.1 Lymnaea stagnalis | reverse complement strand
TTCATCTCTTATCTCAGTTTGTTCATCTCCTATCTCAGTTTGTTCATCTCTGATCTCAGTTTGTTCATCTCTGATCTCAGTGTGTTCATCTCTTATCTCAGTGTGTTCATCTCCTATCTCAGTTTGTTCATCTCCTATCTCAGTTTGTTCATCTCTTATCTCAGTGTGTTCATCTCTTATCTCAGTGTGTTCATCTCTTATCTCAGTTTGTTCATCTCCTATCTCAGTTTGTTCATCTCTGATCTCAGTTTGTTCATCTCTGATCTCAGTGTGTTCATCTCTTATCTCAGTGTGTTCATCTCCTATCTCAGTTTGTTCATCTCCTATCTCAGTTTGTTCATCTCTTATCTCAGTGTGTTCATCTCTTATCTCAGTGTGTTCATCTCCTATCTCAGTTTGTTCATCTCCTATCTCAGTTTGTTCATCTCTGATCTCAGTTTGTTCATCTCTGATCTCAGTGTGTTCATCTCTTATCTCAGTGTGTTCATCTCCTATCTCAGTTTGTTCATCTCCTATCTCAGTTTGTTCATCTCTTATCTCAGTGTGTTCATCTCTTATCTCAGTGTGTTCATCTCCTATCTCAGTTTGTTCATCTCTGATCTCAGTTTGTTCATCTCTGATCTCAGTGTGTTCATCTCTTATCTCAGTGTGTTCATCTCCTATCTCAGTTTGTTCATCTCCTATCTCAGTTTGTTCATCTCTTATCTCAGTGTGTTCATCTCTTATCTCAGTGTGTTCATCTCCTATCTCAGTTTGTTCATCTCCTATCTCAGTTTGTTCATCTCTGATCTCAGTTTCTTCATCTCTGATCTCCTATCTCAGTTTGTTCATCTCTGATCTCCTATCTCAGTTTGTTCATCTCTGATCTCAGTTTCTTCATCTCTGATCTCCTATCTCAGTTTGTTCATCTCTGATCTCAGTTTGTTCATCTCTGATCTCAGTTTGTTCATCTCTGATCTCCTATCTCAGTTTGTTCATCTCTGATCTCAGTGTGTTCATCTCTGATCTCAGTTTGTTCATCGAAGTGGATAGCTTGATTCCTATGCGCCCGTGCTAAGCGCTCAGGCCAATCCAAGCAATGAGATCGCCTTCGCCGTAACACTAACCGAGGGATTGAATTTGCCCTTTGACTGTCACTGTCACATTTACCGGACAAAGAAACAATGTCAACAGAGTGGGGTGGGGGTGGGGGGGGGGCAGAGTCGGACAGAAATGATCCGCTTGAACGGACATGGCACGGTGAGCTCCCTTGGCAATATCTTTTAACAACCGTTCGTGTCAGACAGCACAGCTTTTAAGTCAGAGCCTGGTCACGTGACTCATTGCACGCTGCGTTGAAGACAGCAACGCATTAAACTTGAAAAGAAAAAAACAACAACAATAACAAACAACCTTTCATTAAAGGCGACTTTAAACGCAGTAAAAAGTAGAAAATAATTTAATATTTCTTGAATTGTTTTAGCCAAAGACAGACTGTGCAGGAGTGTAGATGAGCACTATGTAGCCAAAGACAGACGGTACAGAAGTGTAGATGAGCACTATGTTGCCGAAGACAGACTGTGCAGAAGTGTTGATGATCATTATGTAGCCAAAGACAGACTATGTGCAGAAGTGTAGGTGAGCACTATGTAGCCAAAGACAGACTATGTGCAGAAGTGTAGGTGAGCAGTATGTTGCCCAAGACAGACTATGTGCAGAAGTGTAGGTGAGCACTATGTAGCCAAGGACAGAATATGTGCAGAAGTGTAGGTGAGCGCTCTATGGAGTTAAAGGATTTGATTTGAATGCAGACCAAACTTTATTTTGTTTTATTGCAATAAGTTTTTGAAAATAATTTCTGCTCAGACGTCCTCTGCGTAACGCATTTAAGGAACTTTTTGTTCAAGTGTCGTCTTTGATAGAAAGTCTTTTATTTTTTTTTATTTTTAAGTTTTAAAAACGTATTTTGTTTTTAACGATCCTTTTGTTTTCTTATTTCCCCATCACTTACACCCCCCCCCCTCCCCCGAACGATTTTTATTCCTCGACCCAGGACATTGCGGATGCAACTCTGTGTCATCAACTCGGGCGAACTTCGAGGTCAGCACGGACAGACGATGAACCAACCGAGCGAAAGGGTCACGTGTGTCAAATTACGCTCCAAACTCACCGAAGATATGGAGACGCGAGTAGAAGAAAGAAGGCTTTCACTTTAAAACAAGAGATTACCCCGTGAACCCAGCGATTGACCTCTGCCGACGCGGCTACCACTCGATGCGATGCTTGTGTCAACACCATTGTTTCAAAAAGACGTCAAGTTTCAGGTATGAACAGTACCATTGTTTTAGACAGACTTCAAGTTTCTGGTCTGCCCAATAGCAGTCTTTTTAGAAAGACGTCTAGTCTCATCATCATCAGTGGTTCTACAGCCCATGTAGGGCCATGGTCTGCTCCACCTCATCCTTCCATTCGGACATCATCATCAGTGGTGCTACAGCCCATGTAGGACCATGGCCTGTTCCACCTCATCCTTCCATTTTGGTCGATTCATGGCTCTGGGCGGGTTCTCTGCTTTTCTTGTAAGGGACACTGTTTTATTTGTGTCAATTACAACTGGTCTTATAAAGCATTCTATATTGCCTTCTGTGTTCCCCTTGAGAGGTTTTTGCTTCCCAGTAGCTTTTGTAGATTGAAATAATAATAATAATAATAAAGTTTTTTTTTTTTTTTTTTTTTTTTAAATCAGGCTTCATCCCCAAAGGCTCGAAGCGCGGTACAAAGTCAACACCATATTTTAAGAGAAATGAAACAATCGATATTTTGACACACTAAAACACAAAAGGCAACACTACAAAGACTACAAACGAGCATACCGATTCAGAGTCTTTCATCCCTTTCAATTATTATCAACACAATCCAATATACATCTAGGACAGTGGTTCTCAACCTTCCTAATGTCGCGACTTTTTATTACAGTTCCTCATGTTGTGGCGACCCCCAACCAAAATATTATTTTCGTTGCTACTTCATAATTGTAGAGTGAATGTGTTTTCCGATGGTCTTAGGCGACTCCTGGGAAAGGGCCGAGCGAGCCCGAAAGGGGTACCCACAGGTTGAGAACCACTGATATAGGAGATAATAGCTAGCTGGAAAAGATGGTAGGCAACATCACCCCAGCAGACGTTTGCCAAATAGATGTGTTTTCAAATCGGTTTTGAAGGATTCCAGTGTCTGACTGTTTCGGAGAGCGTCAGGAAGGGTGTTCCAAATTGGTTGGCCAGCAAATGCGAAAGTGCGCCCTCCGTAAGTCTCAAGGCGAGCACGTGGTATCGAGAGTTTGACACAATCAGATGATCGGGTCTGTCTAGTGTGTACATAAGGCGTCATGAGCGCTTTGAGATAGGACGGTGCCAGGTCATGTAAGCAGCGGTAGCACGCAGAGTGGCAATTTTGCACTCTATGCGAGCGCGGATCGGCAGCCAATGCAACTCTCTCAGAAGTGTTTTAGCATGGTCGAATTTGCGTTTGCGAAGAACAATGCGAGCCGCATTATTCTGTGCTTTTTGAATTTTATCCAGGAGCGTGGAAGACCCACAATGACAGCATTGCAGTTGTCCATGCGCGACAGCACGAATGCAGACATCAGCATGCATCAAACGTTAAGAAAGGTCTGATATGACTAATTCTGCGCAGCTTTAGAAAAATCGTCTTGCAAAGCATGTTAAAGTGATTTTCCATAGTTAGGGTTCTGTCTCAGTAGACACCCAGGTTTCGCACTGTTTGAGCAAACTCAATCTGCGAAACCTGAGAGAGTAATAGGAACGGTTGCCTGCTGTTATCCTTTCTTTCATCCCCGACATTAGCTCATTGTTCTCATTAATAGTCGCCCTTCTAGATATTTGAAAGTAGCCACTGTCTGAAAGGCGGGGTAGTAGCTCCTAGATATTTGAAAGTAGCCACTGTCTGAAAGGCGTGGTAGTAGCTCCTAGATATTTGAAATTAACCACTCTCTGAAAGGTGTGATAGTAGCTCCTAGATATTTGAAATTAACCACTCTTTGAAAGGTGTGATAGTAGCTCCTAGATATTCGAAAGTAGCCACTCTCTCAAAGGCGTGGTTGTTTATTTTGATGTCGTCACCAGTATGCGTGTTTCGTGACACCACCATAGATATTTTGTCTTCGCTTCATTTGCCCCAAGACCAGCTTTCACCGTGGCATATTCAAGCTCTATGATTTTGTAAATTACATTCTTGGTATTTCTACCCCAGTAGCGCCATGTCGTCCACGTAAGCCAGGTGCTGCAACAGTTGGCTGTGCAAAGTTTCTGCCCCAGTAGCGCCATGTCGTCCACGTATGCCAGGTGCTGCAACAGTTGACTGTGCAAAGTTTCTGCCCCAGTAGCGACATGTCGTCCACGTATGCCAGGTGCTGCAACAGTTGGCTGTGCAAAGTTTCTGCCCCAGTAGCGCCATGTCGTCTACGTATGCCAGGTGCTGCAACAGTTGGCTGTGCAAAGTTTCTGCCCCAGTAGCGCCATGTCGTCCACGTATGCCAGGTGCTGCAACAGTTGGCTGTGCAAAGTTTCTGCCCCAGTAGCGCCATGTCGTCCACGTATGCCAGGTGCTGCAACGGTACGCCGTGTAATGTTTCGTGTGTGGGAGTTCCTAATGGGTGTAACAATCCTAATTATGTCAACGATACTCAAACGAGAAAACGATACTGTAGAGCACGGGTTCTCAATCCAAAGGCGGCAAATTTAGTCGCGAAGGAGTTTCTTTGGGATTTCCGCTAAAACACTCAACTATCTAAAGTCTAATGTAAAGATTATTTATACAGTAAGAGCCCTCTACTTGACCACCTCACTCCTTCCTCCTTAAACAAAGTGAAAATAATATAAATATGACTTTAATAAATAATATAACTTTGACTTAAAGATGCGGGGAAGGTTTATTATAAGGTAAAAAGGTTTTACTGTAGTGTGTGAAGGGTTTATTATAGTGTGTGAAGGGTTTATTATAGTGTGTGAAGGGTTTATTGTAGCGTGTGAAGGGTTTATTGTAGCGTGTGAAGGGTTTATTGTAGTGTGTGAAGGGTTTATTGTAGTGTGTGAAGCGTTTATTGTAGCGTGTGAAGGGTTTACTGTAGTGTGTGAAGGGTTTATTGTAGTGTGTGAAGGGTTTACTGTAGTGTGTAAAGGGTTTACTGTAGTGTGTAAAGGGTTTACTGTAGTGTGTAAAGGGTTTATTGTAGTGTGTGAAGGGTTTACTGTAGTGTGTAAAGGGTTTATTGTAGTGCGTAAAGGGTTTATTGTAGTGTGTGAAGGGTTTATTGAGTGTGTGAAGGGTTTACTGTAGTGTGTAAAGGGTTTATTGTAGTGTGTGAAGGGTTTATTGTAGTGTGTGAAGGGTTTACTGTAGTGTGTGAAGGGTTTACTGTAGTGTGTGAAGGGTTTACTGTAGTGTGTGAAGGTTTTATTGTAGTGTGTGAAGGGTTTACTGTAGTGTGTGAAGGGTTTATTGTAGTGTGTGAAGGGTTTATTGTAGTGTGTGAAGGGTTTACTGTAGTGTGTGAAGGGTTTACTGTAGTGTGTGAGGGGTTTATTGTAGTGTGTGAAGGGTTTACTGTAGTGTGTTAAGGGTTTATTATAGTGTGTGAAGGGTTTATTGTAGTGCGTGAGGGGTTTATTGTAGTGTGTGAATGGTTTACTGTACTGTGTGAAGGGTTTATTGTAGTCTGTGAAGGGTTTATTGTAGTGTGTGAAGGGTTTACTGTAGTGTGTGAAGGGTTTACTGTAGTGTGTGAAGGGTTTATTGTAGTCTGTGAAGGGTTTATTGTAGTGTGTGAAGGGTTTATTGTAGTGTGTGAAGGGTTTACTGTAGTGTGTGAAGGGTTTACTGTAGTCTGTGAAGGGTTTATTGTAGTGTGTGAAGGGTTTACTGTAGTGTGTGAAGGGTTTTTTGTAGTCTGTGAAGGGTTTATTGTAGTGTGTGAAGGGTTTACTGTAGTGTGTGAAGGGTTTATTGTAGTGTGTGAAGGGTTTATTGTAGTGTGTGAAGGGTTTATTGTAGTGTGTGAAGGGTTTACTGTAGTGTGTGAAGGGTTTATTGTAGTCTGTGAAGGGTTTATTATAGTGTGTGAAGGGTTTATTGAATTGTAACCTTAAAATATATATAAATTCTACTTTGCGGCTTTTCGAATTTCGAGGCGGGTGGGGGGAGGGGTGGGCTCGGGACGTAACCCCAATGATATTCAAGGGACCACTGGATATTGTCATGCATCATTCTGTGTTATTTAACCCTCTTAAAAAAATAACAATTAAAACATATTGGGGTCGATGTGTTACTTCCCCCCCCCCCCCAAACAAAAAAAAAAAAAAAAAAAATTGCGTCTTGACCCCATTAAAAAAAAAAGGTTTGGGAACCTGTGCTGTAGAGAAATTTAGTCTAATATATTTACATCAATATTATTTTCGGTTTACTATCTGCGAGACAAGCCAATCGCATAAATAAAGCCGAGGTTAAATTGTCATTTCATATCTGTTTTTTTCCCTAGATAATAAAAGCAATGTATTAATGATTGTTTTGCAGCGTCATATATTCCACTGTCTATTTTGAACCCCGGCAAAAAAAACACATCTCTATATCACGTGATATCTCCAGTCTAATTCGGAATCGAGTTGTTCTCTTTAAAATTCGCAATGGGTGTCGGGATTCGCCATGGACTTTCCCGATTACAAATCTCTGGGGCTGATGGTTGTTGTGGCATGAAGTAACTCGTATTTAAGTGCAGTAGCTCATTTAAGTGCAGAAACTCGAAATTAAGTGCAGTAACTCTTACTCATATTTAAGTAAAGTTACCCTTATTTAAGTAAAGTTACCCATATTTAAGTAAAGTTACCCATATTTAAGTAAAGTTACCCATATTTAAGTAAAGTTACCCATATTTAAGTAAAGTTACCCATATTTAAGTAAAGTTACCCATATTTAAGTAAAGTTACCCATATTTAAGTAAAGTTACCCATATTTAAGTAAAGTTACCCATATTTAAGTAAAGTTACCCATATTTAAGTAAAGTTACCCATATTTAAGTAAAGTTACCTATATTTAAGTAAAGTTACTCATATTTAAGTAAATTTACTCATATTTAAGTAAAGTTACTCATATATAAGTAAATTTACTCATATTTAAGTAAAGTTACTCATATTTAAGTAAAGTTACCTATATTTAAGTAAAGTTACCCATATTTAAGTAAAGTTACCCATATTTAAGTAAAGTTACCCATATTTAAGTAAAGTTACCCATATTTAAGTAAAGTTACCTATATTTAAGTAAAGTTACTCATATTTAAGTAAATTTACTCATATTTAAGTAAAGTTACTGATATATAAGTAAATTTACTCATATTTAAGTAAAGTTACTCATATATAAGTAAATTTACTCATATTTAAGTAAAGTTACTCATATTTAAGTAAAGTTACTCATATTTAAGTAAAGTTACTCATATTTAAGTAATGGTACTCATATTTAAGTAAAGTTACTCATATTTAAGTAATGGTACTCATATTCAAGTGTATTAAATAGCATCTCAGTACAGTAACTCGTTTTCAAAGTGATGTTTTGATTCAATTTTCATCCAAACACTTCTGCTTGGTACTACCGCCTCGAGCGAATATCACTGGCCTCGAAAGCATAGCGAAAAATGATGGCTTAACAACAGGAGACGGGGTGCATGGGAACAGCGCTGTTTAACTCTACAGAGGGAGCGTACTGCTGTGCTGAGGTCTAAACTCCGCAGTGGGGGTCCACTGACACCCTGGGCTAAGTTTCAAACTTCGCAGCGCTGAGTTCCTTTCTTCTACAAATACAGTTCATTGTCAAGTACAAAAAGCTTTCATTTGAAAAAGAGCCAAAGTCCCCCCCCCCCTTTTTTCCACTTAACCCCCCCCCCAAATAAATAAACAATTCAGCCTGTATGTCACTAATGTTCAAATCTTAACAGATGTGGGGCCTGGAGTTAAACATTTGGGAAAATTAGCAATCTAAAAAAAAAAATTTTTTTGAAAGGACTGAGAAATAAGCCAGTTTCAGAAAGTAGCAAACAACATTAAAACATATTTCTCTATTGGACTTTTCCCAGCAGAGAAAATGTTAGGGCAGTCCCAGGTACCTTTCTGAGGTTATCAATAATTCCTAACTATTTCAACATTGTTGTCTATATCAGCTGTCTATGTCAACATTGTTGTCTATATAAACTGTCTATGTCAACAGTGTTGTCTATATAAGCTGTCTATGTCACATTGTTGTCTATAAAAGCTGTCTATGTCAACATTGTCTATATCAGCTGTCTATGTAAACATTGTTATCTATATCAACTGTCTATGTCAACATTGTTGTCCATATCATCTTTCTATGTCAACATTGTTGTCTATTCCAACGACTAATCTGTCAACGCGAAAGCGTATAAATAATTTATTTTCATTTCTCGTTTCCGCAAAGGAACGCAGCTCTGCCAAGCAACCGTTGGAGAATGTGTTGGCTGTAGAGGTTCTGAAGACCACGTCTTATCTAAGTCATATTTCTAAGCGCTAAGCAGAAAATTATGGAACATTTAGGGGTAGTGTACAGAGACATGGTGTACAAGGACATGGTGTACTAAGACATGGTGTACAAACACATGGTGTTCAAAGACATGGTGTACTAAGACATGGTTTTCAAAGACAAGCTGTTCAAAGACATGGTGTACAAAGACATGGTGTACAAAGACATGGTGTATAAAGACATGTGTGATCACTCATAACTACGCCCTCATGGCAAAACTTACCTATAGCGCCCCTCGCATGCGTGACCATTCACCACCACCCATCCTCCCCCCTCCCTTATGTAATGTTCAAAGCTTACCTTACACCCCTCGCATGTCGCCACCCCGTAGTGGAAGCCCGTGGCCTTGTCATTACAGATGCGGCAGTCCCCGAACGGGAAGGGGACGGCCCCGTGAGGCATCTCTAGACCCCAACGGTTGACGACGCCAGCTGCTGCCCTACGGCCCGGCCATCCAACTGTGGAAACATCAAGGTCATTACCAAGCTGTTGCGTTACAAATGGGGTCAGCTAAATGGGGGTGGGACAGGCTTGAACAAAGATGGGGGCAAAAAAAGTAGATCTAAAGAATGCATGCATAATTAAATTGAATAATTACAAATTAAAACTTTATTTTTTTTATTTTTTTTTTGTATTAAATAATAGTCCTGTGGAAGGGAGCTTTGTGGGGTTGGATGAGAAGGGTGTGGTGTGTGTGTGTGGGGGGGGCTGTGCATAGCGAATGGGGCGTGGCGGGTGATGGGTGATGCTACCAAATGATGAGGGCGGAGAAGTAACGCCAGGAAAGGTGGAACGAACGGGACAGATATACTGGCGCGATTAAGTAAATATAGCCGGTGTGTTGCGTCAGCAATGTTACCTAAAATAACGGACACCAATGTCACATAATATAACAGATGCAATGTCGCATAATATAACGGACAGCAATTGCACATTATATAACGGACAGCAATGTCACATACTATAACGGACAGCAATGTCACCTACTATAACTGACAGCAATGTCACATAATATAACAGACAGCAATTGCACATAATATAACAGACAGCAATTACACATAATATAACAGACATCAATGTCACATAACATAACGGACAGCAATGTCACATAATATAACAGACAGCAAAGTCATATAATATAACAGAGAGCAAAAGTCGCATAATACAACAGACAGCAAAGTCACAAAATATAACGGACAGCAATGCCACATGATATAACGGACACTTTGCAAGTGCACCCATAGTCTTAAATCTCGCAACCCAAAGTGCACCCATAATCATAAACTTCACCATCCCAGTATAGCAGTGGTTCTCAACCTTAATAATGCCGCGACTCTTTTAATTCAGTTCTTCATGTTGTGGTGACCCCAAACCATAAAATGATTTTCATTGCTGCCTCATAAGAATGTGTTTTCCAATGGTCTCAGGCGACCCCTGCGTCAGGGTCGTTCGCCCCCCCCCCCCCGGGCCCAAAGGGGTGCAACCCACAGGTTGAGAACCGCTGCAATACAGCATTAAACTGCGAAGCTGCATGTTTTTTTAAATATCCCATTATTTTTGCCTCAGGGAGTTACAGAAGACTGGACGGATCTCAATCCGACAAGCGAGGCCGCGACGACTCTGGTGGGAGAACGTCCTACTCCACAGACATGACACTCGGGCCTCCCACCCACCCCACCGACCCACCCCTTCCTGTTGAAAAGAACGATTGGTGTAATATCATCCATGTAACATGTAACCGAGACCTTAAGCCAAGCGNGTAGGAAACCGGTCTCCTCCACACTATTCCGTCTGTCGGACCGGCATATATCAACCCCCCTGGATAAGAGACAGGTTCTCGAAATTTAGTGTATGACCTCTTAGTGCCGGAGATTATCGTTTTCTTGTTTGATTTTCTTGAGTACCCCCCCCCCCCGCGCAGAGGGGACCCAAGGGGGTAAAGATCCCCATACCACAAATGTGAGAAGCAGTGCTGTACACGAGAGGATCAAAGGCTGATTGAAAGAGTTTGGCCTAGCGTTACATTTTGATATTAAGAAAGCAGTTAACGACATTTAGTTTTGCGGCCCGGGGAGGGGGGAGGGTTAAAGGAATGTGGGTGCGTGGGTAAACGTGCATGTTCTCAATTCTAATGTGTAAGTTTAGAGGCAGAGTCGCCTAGAGGCGCGTCCTTCTTTCCTTCAATCTTTCTTTCTTTCTTCATTGAAGTGTAGTGACAGTCCTGCACCCTACCTGCCTGCCTTTAAACAATAGCCCTACTGACAGTCCGACTTCCTACCTGCCTGCCTTTAAACAATAGACCTACAGACAGTCCTACTTCCTACCTGCCTAAACGTAAACAATAGGCCTACAGACAGTCCTACTTCCTACCTGCCTGCCTTTAAACAATAGACCTACAGACTGTCCCACTTCCTGCCTGTCGGCCTTTAAACAATGGGCCTACAGACTGTCCTACTTCCTACCTGCCTGCCTTTAAACAATAGCCATACAGACAGTCCTACTTTCTACCTGCAGGCCATTAAACAATAGACCTACAGACTGTCCTACTTCCTACCTGCCTGCCTTTAAACAATAGGCCTACAGACTGTCCTACTTCCTATCTGCCGGCCATTAAACAATAGACCTACAGACAGTCCTACTTCCTACCTGCCGGCCTTTAAACAATAGTCATACAGAAAGTCCTACTTCCTACCTGCCTGCCTTTAAACAATAGACCTACAGACTGTCCTACTTCCTACCTGCCGGCCTTTAAACAATAGGCCTACAGACTGTCCTACTTCCTACCTGCCGGCCTTTAAACAATAGCCATACAGACAGTCCTACTTCCTACCTGCCAGCCTTTAAACAATAGACCTACAGACAGTCCTAATTCCTACATGCCGGCCTTTAAACAATAGGCCTACAGACTGTCCTACTTCCTACCTGCCGGCCTTTAAACAATAGACATACAGACTGTCCTACTTCCTACATGCCGGCCTTTAAACAATAGACCTACAGACTGTCCTACTTCCTACCTGCCTGCCTTTAAACAATAGGCCTACAGACTGTCCTACTTCCTACCTGCCGGCCTTTAAACAATAGACCTACAGACTGTCCTACTTCCTACCTGCCTGCGTTTAAACAATAGGCCTACAGACTGTCCTACTTCCTATCTGCCGGCCTTTAAACAATAGTCATACAGAAAGTCATAATTACTACCTGCCTGCCTTTAAACAATAGGCCTACAGACAGCCCTACTTTTTACCTGGCGGCCTTTAAACAATAGTCATACAGAAAGTCCTACTTCCTACCTGCCGGCCTTTAAACAATAGGCCTACAGACTGTGGTACTTCCTACCGGCCTGCCTTTAAACAATAGCCATACAGACAGTCCTACTTTCTACCTGCCGGCCATTAAACAATAGTCGTACAGACAGTCCTACTTCCTACATGCCGGCCTTTAAACAATAAGCCACCAGACTGTCCTACTTCCTACCTGCCGGCCTTTAAACAATAGACCTACAGACAGTCCTACTTCCTACCTGCCTGCCTTTAAACAAAAGGCCTACAGAAAGTCATAATTCCTACCCGCTTGCCTTTAAACAATAGGCCTACAGACTGTCCTACTTCCTACCTGCCTGCCTTTAAACAATAGACCTACAGACAGTCCTACTTCCTACCTGCCAGCGTTTAAACAATAGACCTACAGACTGTCCTACTTCCTACCTGCCGGCCTTTAAACAATAGCCATACAGACAGTCCTACTTCCCTTTAAACAATAGACCTACAGACAGTCCTACTTCCTACCTGCCAGCGTTTAAACAATAGACCTACAGACTGTCCTACTTCCTACCTGCCGGCCTTTAAACAATAGCCATACAGACAGTCCTACTTCATACCTGCCAGCGTTTAAACAATAGACCTACAGACAGTCCTAATTCCTACCTGCCGGCCTTTAAACAATAGGCCTACAGACTGTCCTACTTCCTACCTGCCGGCCTTTAAACAATAGACCTACAGACTGTCCTACTTCCTACATGCCGGCCTTTAAACAATAGACCTACAGACTGTCCTACTTCCTACCTGCCTGCCTTTAAACAATAGGCCTACAGACTGTCCTACTTCCTACCTGCCGGCCTTTAAACAATAGACCTACAGACTGTCCTACTTCCTACCTGCCTGCCTTTAAACAATAGGCCTACAGACTGTCCTATTTCCTATCTGCCGGCCTTTAAACAATAGTCATACAGAAAGTCATAATTCCTACCTGCCTGCCTTTAAACAATAGGCCTACAGACAGCCCTACTTTTTACCTGGCGGCCTTTAAACAATAGTCATACAGAAAGTCCTACTTCCTACCTGCCGGCCTTTAAACAATAGCCATACAGACAGTCCTACTTCCTACCTGCCGGCCTTTAAACAATAGGCCAAAAGACAGTCCTACTTCCTACCTGCCGGCCTTTAAACAATAGGCCTACAGACTCTCCTACTTCCTACCTGCCTGCCTTTAAACAAAAGGCCTACAGAAAGTCATAATTCCTACCCGCCTGCCTTTAAACAATAGGCCTACAGACAGCCCTACTTTCTACCTGGCGGCCTTTAAACAATAGTCATAGAGACTGTCCTACTTCCTACCTGCCGGCCTTTAAAAAATAGGCCAAAAGACAGTCCTACTTCCTACCTGCCGGCCTTTAAACAATAGGCCAAAAGACAATCCTACTTCCTACCCGCCTGCCTTTAAACAATAGGCCTACAGACAGCCCTACTTTCTACCTGCCGGCCTTTAAACAATAGGCCAAAAGACAGTCCTACCTCCTACCTGCCGGCCTTTAAACAATAGACCTACAGACAGTCCTACTTCCTACCTGCCTGCCTTTAAACAATAGACCTACAGACAGTCCTACTTCCTACCTGCCGGCCTTTAAACAATAGACCTACAGACTGTCCTACTTCCTACCTGCCTGCCTTTAAACAATAGGCCTACAGACTGTCCTACTTCCTATCTGCCGGCCTTTAAACAATAGACCTACAGACTGTCCTACTTCCTACCTGCCTGCCTTTAAACAATAGGCCTACAGACTGTCCTACTTCCTATCTGCCGGCCTTTAAACAATAGACCTACAGAAAGTCCTACTTCCTAACTGCCTGCCTTTAAACAATAGTCATACAGAAAGTCCTACTTCCTACCTGCCTGCCTTTAAACAATAGTCATACAGAAAGTACTAATTCCTACCTGCCTGCCTTTAAACAATAGCCATACAGAAAGTCCCAATTCCTACCTGCCTGCCTTTAAACAATAGCCATACAGACAGCCCTACTTCCTACCTGCCGGCCTTTAAACAATAGCCATACTGAAAGTCCTAATTCCTACCTGCCTGCCTTTAAACAATAGTCATACAGAAAGTCCTACTTCCTACCTGCCTGCCTTTAAACAATAGTCATACAGAGAGCCCTACTTCCTACCTGCCTGCCTTTAAACAGTAGCCATACATAAAGTCCTACATCCTATCTGCCGGCCTTTTAACAACAGTCCTACGGGTCTTTATTGATTAATACAATAGTCGCCTCCAAAGAAAAAAAAAATTACCTGAGTTCAAATGTCACGCATGACATTTTTGATTCACTCAGCAATATACCGACCACCACAGCCCTCAAAACTGCACTCAAAACCCATCTCTTTATACTCTACTATTCTGACTGTTTCCCTCCTCTGACCGAACAAACGAAGCTGCTGGGCGGCCTTCCATGGCTTGACATGTAAATAGTTTTAAATATACATTTGTCTTCTTTTATTTAATTAATGTACGTTAATTAATTAATTAATATTTTAAGTTCTTGATTATGTTTGTTAAATTGTATATTAACTTGCTTAACTGGTTGAGAGCAGCACCGTTAACTAAATGATAGCAGCACGGTTAACTGCTTGATAGAGGCACGGCTAAATGGTTAATAGCAGCACGGTTAACTGGTTGATAGCAGCACGGCTAACTGGTTGATAGCAGCACGGTTAACTGGTTAATAGCAGCACGGCTAACTGGTTGGTAGCAGCACGGTTAACTGGTTATTAGCAGCAAGGTTAACTGCTTGATAGCAGCACGGTTAACTACTTGATAGCAGCACGGTTAACTACTTGATAGCAGCACGGTTAACTGCTTCATAGCAGCACAGTTAACTCATTGATAGCAGCACGGTTAATTGCTTTATAGCAGCACGGTTAACCGATTGATAGCAGCACGGTTAACTGCTTGATAGCAGCACGATTAACTGCTTGATAGAAGAACGGTCAACTGATGGATAGCAGCACGGACAACTGGTTGATAGCAGCACGGTTAACTGGTTGATAGCAGCATGCCTAACTGGTTATAGCAGCACGGTTAACTGGTTGATACCACCATGGTTAATTGCTTGATGGCAGCACGGTAAACTGGTTGATAGCAGCACGGTTGACTGGTTGATAGCAGCACGGTTAACTGGCTGATAGCAGCACTGTTAACTGGTGGATAGCACCGTGGTTAATTGCTTGATAACAGCACGGTAAACTGCTTGATAGCAGCACGGTTAAATGGTTAATAGCAGCACGGTTAACTACCTTATAACAGCACGGTTAACTGGTTTATAGCAAATGGTTAACTACTTGATAGCAGCACGGTTAATTACTTGATAGCAGTATGGTTAACTGGTTGATAGCAGCACTGTCAACTGTTTGATAGCAGCACGGTTAACTGGATGATAGCAGCATGGTTAACTACTTGATAGCAGCACGGTTAATTGCTTGATAGCAGCACGGTTAACTGAATGATAGCAGCACGGTTAACTACTTGATAGCAGCACGGTTAATTGCTTGACAGCAGCACGGTTAACTGATAGATATCAGCACGGTTAATTGCTTTATAGCAGCATGGTTAACTGGTTGATAGCAGCACGGTTAACTCCTTGATAGCAGCGCGGTTAACTACTTGATAGCAGCACGGTTAACTACTTAATAGCAGCACGGTTAACTGCTTGATAGCAGCACAGTTAACTCCTTGATGGCAGCAAGGTTAACTGAACGATAGAAGCACGGTTAACTACTTGATAGCAGCACGGTTAATTGCTTGATAGCAGCACGTTGTACATCAAGTAATTAATTGCACACGACACTACTGACATATTAGTAATATTTTCTTAATTAAAAAAAAAAAATAGAAATATCTGAAGATTGGTATCAAAATAATCACTCAAGACTTACATTAGCCGTTACCAGTTATACTAATTCAGAAACCGGTTTGAACTGGAAGAGGAAGGTTTGGGACCAAGTATTCCTATGAAAATTTCCACTTGAAGTCTGAGAGAATTTCTAATTTATTTTTCTTTTCATGGAAAACAGACTGAGTGACAGATCCATTTCCCAACTGAGGCAGTTGATGTGGGGTGGGACTAATTCAGATAAAATAATATTTGGCGGTTGACAAAGTTAAATAATAACAAAACAAGAGTGTTTGGCTACAGATGGAACTTTAGAGCAACATAACGCAAAGAGGATTGCTTGTTGAGAAGGCAAAGAGGATTGCTTGTTTGAGAAGGCAAAGAGGATTCCTTGTTTGAGAAGGCAAAGAGGATTGATTGTTGAGAAGGCAAAGAGGATTGCTTGTTGAGAAGCTCCATGTTCCATCCAGGCATTACTCTAAATGGAAATTGTTTTTTTTTTAGTGTGGCTGTCATTGGAAGGTGATTTAAGTGTGGCTGTCATTGGAATGTGATTTAAGTGTGGCTGTCATTGGAAGGTGATTTAAGTGTGGCTGTCATTTGGAAGATGATTTAAGTGTGTCTGTCATTGGAAGGTGATTTAAGTGTGGCTGTCATTGGAAGGTGATTTAAGTGTGGCTGTCATTGGAAGGTGATTTAAGTGTGGCTGTCATTGGAAGGTGATTTAAGTGTGGCTGTCATTGGAAGGTGATTTAAGTGTGGCTGTCATTGGAAGGTGATTTAAGAGTGGCTGAAATTGGAAAGTTATTTAAGTATGGCTGTCATTGGAAGGTGATTTAAGTGTGGCTGAAATTGGAAAGTTATTAAGTATGGCTGTCATTGGAAGGTGATTTAAGTGTGGCTGAAATTGGAAAGTTATTTAAGTATGGCTGTCATTGGAAGGTGATTTATGTGTGGCTGTCATTGGAAGGTGATTTAAGTGTGGCTGTCATTGGAAGGTGATTTAAGTGTGGCTGTCATTGGAAGGTGATTTAAGTGTGGCTGAAATTGGAAAGTTATTTAAGTATGGCTGTCATTGGAAGGTGATTTAAGTGTGGCTGAAATTGGAAAGTTATTTAAGTATGGCTGTCATTGGAAGGTGATTTAAGTGTGGCTGAAATTAGAAGGTGATTTAAGTGTGGCTGTCATTGGAAGGTGATTTAAGTGTGGCTGTCATTGGAAGGTGATTTAAGTGTGGCTGTCATTGGAAAGTGATTTAAGTGTGGCTGTCATTGGAAGGTGATTTAAGTGTGGCTGTCATTGGAAGGTGATTTAAGTGTGGCTGTCATTGGAAGGTGATTTAAGTGTGGCTGTCATTGGAAGGTAATTTAATTGTGGCTGACATTGGAAGGTGATTTAAGTGTGGCTGTCATTTGAAGGTGATTTAAGTGTGGCTGACATTGGAAGGTGATTTAAGTGTGGCTGACATTGGAAAGTGATTTAAGTGTGGCTGTCATTGGAAAGTGTTTTAAGTGTGTCTGTCATTGGAAGGTAATTTAATTGTGCCTGACATTGGAAAGTGATTTAAGTGTGGCTGTCATTGGAAAGTGTTTTAAGTGTGGCTGACATTGGAAAGTGATTTAAGTGTGGCTGTCATTGGAAAGTGTTTTAAGTGTGTCTGTCATTGGAAGGTGATTTAAGTGTGGCTGTCATTGGAAGGTGATTTAAGTGTGGCTGACATTGGAAGGTGATTTAAGTGTGTCTGTCATTGGAAGGTGATTTAAGTGTGGCTGTCATTGGAAGGTGATTTAAGTGTGGCTGTCATTGGAAGGTGATTTAAGTGTGGCTGTCATTGGAAGGTGATATAAGTGTGGCTGTCATTGGAAAGTTATTTAAGTGTGGCTGTCATTGGCAGGTGATTTAAGTGTGGCTGTCATTGGAAGGTGATATAAGTGTGGCTGTCATTGGAAAGTGATTTAAGTGTGGCTGTCATTGGAAGGTGATGTAAGTGTGGCTGTCATTGGAAGGTGATTTAAGTGTGGCTGAAATTGGAAGGTGATTTAAGTGTGGCTGAAATTGGAAAGTTATTTAAGTGTGGCTGTCATTCGAAGGTGATTTAAGTGTGGCTGAAATTGGAAGGTGATTTAAGTGTGGCTGAAATTGGAAAGTTATTTAAGTGTGGCTGTCATTGGAAGTTGATTTAAGTGTCACTGTCATTGGAAGGTGATTTAAGTGTGGCTGTCATTGAAAGGTGATTTAAGTGTGGCTGTCATTGGAAGGTGATTTAAGTGTGGCTGAAATTGGAAAGTGATTTAAGTGTGGCTGTCATTGGAAAGTGATTTAAGTGTGGCTGACATTGGAAAGTGATTTAAGTGTGGCTGACATTGGAAAGTGATTTAAGTGTGGCTGACATTGGAAGGTGATTTAAGTGTGGCTGACATTGGAAGGTGATTTAAGTGTGGCTGACATTGGAAAGTGATTTAAGTGTGGCTGTTGGCTGACATTGGAAGGTGATTTAAGTGTGGCTGACATTGGAAGGTGATTTAAGTGTGGCTGACATTGGAAAGTGATTTAAGTGTGGCTGACATTGGAAAGTGATTTAAGTGTGGCTGACATTGGAAGGTGATTTAAGTGTGGCTGACATTGGAAGGTGATTTAAGTGTGGCTGACATTGGAAAGTGATTTAAGTGTGGCTGACATTGGAAAGTGATTTAAGTGTGGCTGACATTGGAAAGTGATTTAAGTGTGGCTGTCATTGGAAAGTGATTTAAGTGTGGCTGAAATTGGAAAGTGATTTAAGTGTGGCTGACATTGGAAGGTGATTTAAATGTGACTGTTATTGGAAAGTGATTTAAGTGTGGCTGACATTGGAAAGTGATTTAAGTGTGGCTGTCATTGGAAGGTGATTTAAGTGTGGCTGAAATTGGAAAGTTATTTAAGTGTGGTTGTCATTGGAAAGTGATTTAAGTGTGGCTGTCATTAGAAGGTGATTTAAGTGTGGCTGTCATTGGAAGGTGATTTAAGTGTGGCTGTCCATGAGAGGTGGTTTAAGTGTGGCTGACATTGGAAAGTGATTTACGATTGGCTGTCATTGGAAGGTAATTTAAGTGTGGCTGAAATTGTAAGGTGGTTTTAGTGTGGCTGACACTGGAAAGTGATTGAAGTGTGGCTGACATTGGAAGGTGGTTTACGTGTGGCTGCTGTATGAACAGAGCTGGTGTATAAACAGTGCTGCTGTATAAACAGAGATGAATTGACAAAACATGCATACAAGTAACGCACTATATGAGAATCCCAATTAGTACCCCACCTCCCCCCACCCCTTTTTTTCCAAAGGCTCCAAACAGCACATTTTTTTCACGTCCCTGACATATATTAATTCTTGATATAGCCCACACAAAATTTACGACAGCCATGCGTGAACTTCCCATCTGCTAAAGCTACTTGACAAAACATGAACTCAAGTAACGCACATTTAAGAATCCCAATTTTTGCTTCACCCCTTCCCCCCTATGATACGTTACTGCACACTATTTTTTTTTTTTTTTCACCCCATGAACTCTTTTAAATATTCTGATTTTCCAACCACTTTTAAACCTAATATTTTCTTACCCCATACTTA
Source organism: Lymnaea stagnalis (assembly GCA_964033795.1). Lineage (NCBI taxonomy): Eukaryota > Metazoa > Mollusca > Gastropoda > Lymnaeidae > Lymnaea > Lymnaea stagnalis. Next base: position 234,319 of record CAXITT010000216.1, on the reverse strand, counting down.
AATTGAGACGATTTCATTNGACAAAACATGCATACAAGTAACGCACTATATGAGAATCCCAATTAGTACCCCACCTCCCCCCACCCCTTTTTTTCCAAAGGCTCCAAACAGCACATTTTTTTCACGTCCCTGACATATATTAATTCTTGATATAGCCCACACAAAATTTACGACAGCCATGCGTGAACTTCCCATCTGCTAAAGCTACTTGACAAAACATGAACTCAAGTAACGCACATTTAAGAATCCCAATTTTTGCTTCACCCCTTCCCCCCTATGATACGTTACTGCACACTATTTTTTTTTTTTTTGCACCCCATGAACTCTATTAAATATTCTGATGTTCCAACCACTTTTAAACCGAATATTTTCTTGACACTATGCTTAAATTGAGACGATTTCATTTTCCGAAAAGAAAATATAGCGCACCGAGCGCAGTTGGTTATTTTAAACAACAATCATTTAACGTTGTTATTGGGAATTCTATTTTGCACGCCACTGAACTCATTATTGAACCGTGCTTTCTTTTAAAAAATATAAAATTATTTGTAATCTACTCTCAATACCAACTTCACTGAATGGCAAGCAACAAGAGATGGAAGAAGCAGTCCACCGAGTGACGTCATTTAAGAGATTCCAATGAAACACACGCTGTAGAAGATTTATTTCACCAAGTATTTAAAAAAAAAAACAAAAGAAATTATTACGCACCAAAAACACTTGCAATTTTTTTTTAAGAATCTCAATTTAGAGCAGTTATCGGGAATTTTTTTTTCGTGAAATTAGATTCATTATATTTCCTTCCTCTTGAAAAAGGGTTGATTTTTTTAAATATTTTTTTTTGGGGGGGGGGTGTTGTGGTGGAGCTGAGATTTGACAGAATGGGCTATCAACGGCAACGAGTCTATGTGCCAAGTTTCAGCTCGGTCGGTTGACGTGAAGTGGGTCAATTAGCCGTCCGAAGATGTTGCCGGTCCGCAAGCCAGCCAGGAAGAGAAGCGACTTTAAAATAAAGGATTTTGAAGAACAGGAGGCGCTAAATTAATCATCTTGGCAAATCATCAGTTGCAAAGTCCAACAAAGGTTGGGGGCAGGGAGCGCCCACGCAACGAGCTCTTTGTTTCCCTCTGACACAGGCTTATGAATTTCAAGCGGCGATTCTCAAACGGTGCATTTAATCTCCCCAGGGCTTAGGTGATAAACAGAGTCGTCCCAGATCATATCTGTGACCGGTCCAAATGACAAGAACACTACATGAAGGTGTACCAGTTGCAGACGTCCGGTGCAGATGACAAGTACACTACATGAAGGTGTACCAGATACAGACATCCGGTGCAGATGACAAGTACCATAAATGAAGGTGTACCAGATACAGACATCTGGTGCAGATGGCAAGTACACTACATGAAGGTGTACCAGATACAGACATCCGGTATAGATGACAAGTACAAAAGATGAATTTGTACCAGATACAGACATCCGGTCCAAATGACAAGTACAATAGATAAAGGTGTACCAGTTGCAGACATCCGGTCCAAATGACAAGAACACTACATGAAGGTGTACCAGTTGCAGACGTCCGGTACAGATGACAGGTACAATAGTTGAATGCGTACCAGATACAGACATCCGGTCCAAATGACAAGTACAATAGATGAATGTGTACCAGTTACAGACATCTGGTACATATTATAAATACGGGATGCGGACGTGGTGGGGTGTATACAAATACTGGTTTTAGTATAACATTGAAGTGTTTCAAATTTGAAAAAAAAAATGTTTGGTAATCCCTGATTGAAGAAAGGATTTATCTCATTTTTATAATCACAGATTAACTGCAAGCTTCGCGCTAAAAAATTTATAAGAATCGCGTCAAAAAATTTACATTTCCGACTGGATCGATAGGGATCTCCTGCTTGCACCGAGCTGTCCTGTACGAGATCAGGCATGCAAGGGTTAGTGCAGCTCCTCCGGGAAGCTCTGACTGGATTAAACCGTGGCAGGTCACCGATGAGTCTGGGGTCAAGGACTCAAAACGTTGACGCAGGAGTCGAGAAAGAAAAACCCAAAACAAAAGGTTCTCCACATTAAATCTATATTGTTTGAATGACGCCCACACGAGGGTCAGTGCCGGATTAGAAAGGTAAGCCGGGGGGGGGGGGG
>CAXITT010000216.1:179184-201330 GCA_964033795.1 Lymnaea stagnalis | reverse complement strand
CCCATGCCTATGACAAGGGGTGCCCATCCCTATGATAAGGGGTGCCCATGCCTATGACAAGGGGTGCCCATCCCTATGATAAGGGGTGCTCATGCCTATGACCAAGTGCGCCCATGCCTTTGACCAAGGGCGCCCATCCCAATGACCAAGGGCGCTGATCCCTATGACCAAGGGTGCCCATGCCTATGACCAATTGCGCCCATGCCTATGACAAGGGCGCCCATGCCTTGGACAAGGGTGCACATGCCTATGACCAATGGCACCCATGCCTATGAAAAGAGGTCCCCATGCCAATGACCAGTGGCACCCATGCTTATGACAAGGGTGCCCATGCCTATAACCAATGGAGCCCATGCCTATGACAAGGGTGCCCATGCCAATGTTCAATGGCGCCCATGCCTATGACCAATGGCGCCCATGCCTATGACAAGGGTGCCCATGCCAATGTTCAATGGCGCTAATGCCTATGACCAAGGGTGCCCATGCCTATGATAAGGGGGGCCCATCCCTATGATAAGTGGTGCCCATGCCTATGACAAGGGGTGCCCTTGCGTATGACAAGGAGTGCCCATACCTATGACAAGGGGTGCCCATGCCTTTGACAAGGGTACCCATGCCTATGACAAGGGGTGCCCATCGAAATGATAAGGGGTGCCATGCCTGTGACAAGGGGTGCCCATCCCTATGACAAGGGTGCCCATGCCAATGTTCAATGGCGCTAATGCCTATGACCAAGGGTGCCCATGCCTATGATAAGGGGTGCCCATCCCTATGATAAGTGGTGCCCATGGCTATGACAAGGGGTGCCCTTGCGTATGACAAGGAGTGACCATGCCTATGACAAGGGGTGCCGATGCCTTTGACAAGGGTGCCCATGTCTATGACAAAGGGTGCCCATGCCTATGACCAGGGGTGCCCATCCCTATGATAAGGGGTGCCCATGCCTATGATAAGGGGTGCCCATGCCTATGACAAGGAGTGCCCATGCCTAAGACAAGGGTTCCCATGCCTATGACAAGGGTGCCCATGTCTATGACAAGGGTGCCCATGCCTATTACAAGGGGTGCCCATCCCTATGACAAGGGGTGCCCATCCCTATGACAAGGGGTGCCCATCCCTATGATAAGGGTGCCCATGCCTATGACAAGGGTGCCCATGCCTATGACCAAGGGCGCCCATGCCTATGACCAAGGGTGCCCATGCCTATTGCCAAGTGCGTCCATGCCTATGCCCAAGGGTGCCCATGCCTATGACCAAGGGTGCCCATGCCTATGACAAGGGTGCCCATGCCTATGACAAGGGTGCCCATGCCTATTGCCAAGTGCGTCCATGCCTATGACCAAGGTTGCCCATCCCTATGATAAGGGGTGCCCATGCCTATGACAAGGGGTGCCCATCCCTATGACAAGGGGTGCTCATGCCTATGACAAGGGGTGCCCATGCCTATGACAAGGGGTGCCCATCCCTATGATAAGGGGTGCCCATGCCTATGACAAAGGGTGCCCATCCCTATGATAAGGGGTGCCCATGCCTATGACAAGGGGTGCCCATCCCTATGATAAGGGGTGCTCATGCCTATGACCAAGTGCGCCCATGCCTTTGACCAAGGGCGCCCATCCCAATGACCAAGGGCGCCAATCCCTATGACCAAGGGCGCTGATCCCTATGACCAAGGGTGTCCATCCCTAGGACCATGGGCGCCCATGCCTATGACTTATTGAATCGGCGCTTACTGCAAGGTAAAGTTTTTTTTTTTTTTTTAGCCTGGGAAAATATATCGACCCCTCGCCGCATTTTGTAATAATGAGGCGCCATTTTATCTAGTCATAAGATATGTTGGGAGTCGCTTTCCGTTATACACGAGTAATAAATATATATAAATAGTTATAAATAATATATATTTTTTAATTGCTGCATTTATTCCGCACGGGGCTGGGGGGGGGGCGCATATTGTCCACCACATTCCTTGGCCGTCGTTAGATTACATTGAATTAAGGGGGTGTCAGTTTAAAAAAGGGGAGGGGAGACAGTCCGCTTAGATTGGATTTCACACATGCTCGCCCACATTTCTCGCATTGTAATCTGCCTAACTGACCTCATGATCTACTTTGAGATCAACGTAGACTTTATCCCAGCACTGGCTCTGGATAAGTAAAGTGGTATTGTCCAGTACTTGGACTATCAACACTAGGGACTAGGGAGAAAACTGTGGACTATGGTTCTGTAATGAATTGGGGGCCTAAGATTCGAGTTTAGTTTATTTTTTTTTTGGTGAAAATATTATTAAAAATAACTTTAAAAACATGAGATGGCCTTAAATTTTTTAAAAGATAAAATTCCGATGATTTTTAAAGTAGTGACATGATTTTGTTACAGTGATTCCATGGCCCGATGCTCTCTGTTTGTTTTGTTATGAAGAGTATACCTAGTGGGTAGGTAGAAGGGTGCCCATGTGAACCGGAAGAAAGGGGGGTAGGGTGTCAGGGGTAATAGAATCACTGTTGTGAGTGTGAATGCCTTTTTGGTCCATGAGTTGTGTTATGAGTTGTGTTATGAGTTGTGTTATGAGTTGTGTTATGAGTTGTAGTAGTGTTGTGTCTTAATGCTCATGGGGTGACAGGAATAGCGTAATGAACAAGTTTGTGAACACACGGTGTGAGACCGAGAGAGTTCACGGACGAGTTGATTGATTACGGAGAGAGTTCATGAGACGTCAGTGAGTGATAGCGCCTGTGTTTTGAATAGGGTGTGTAGGTGCTTGGAGGAGAAATTGTAAACCGGGTGGATCTGTGCGACAGGTACGCAGAATAAAGATGAATCGTGTTATTTCATGAAGTGTTGGTGTTTGCAAGTTCCACTATTCAGCGTTCCTGATTCTTAGTGCATAGAGTGACAGTGTTCAGTGTTCGTGCATAGAGTGACAGTGTTACAGTGTTCGTGCATAGAGTGACAGTGTTAGTCATCAAAGCCCCACCCCCCCTTCCCACCTAGGGGGGACGCGCGTAGGTGTTTAACAGACGCCCTATAATAGGGTTTACATGCTGTTCTGCGGTGTGACTAACTCGCACCACAGCTGGGAGAGAAAGAGGTTGGCTAGGAGCAGTACCTCAAAGACTGCATATTATAGAAAGGATAATTTGGGCAAACGTGTGGGCCGCATTAAAACTGAACTTTGCTGTCAGGTATCGGGCCGCAAAATATCGTCTTGCGGGCTGCAAATGGCCCGCGGGCCGCGAGTTGGAGACCCCTGCTAATGACCCATACTAGACACAGATACTGTATCTAGTGGGTCATGGATGGTAAAGGGAGGTGTGCTTTATCATTTTGTTATATTTTGTTATATGGGGTGGGGGTGACGGGGAGCAATGTTATATTATAACTCTTCTTATTTGTTGATATTTTAAAATTAATTCTAACTTTTGCAAAATTTCGGCTTTTCAAATTTAGGAAATTAGCTTCGTTTATTAAAAACTAAGATGTATTTTTTATTACAATAAAACTATAATTAGAATCTTAGCACATTTTGGTAAAAATGGTTCCTTGCTTTTTATTTTTCTCCCTTTCTTTAAAAAAATAAATAAATAATAAAATCAATAATTATTGTATTCGGATTTTTTTTCTGGCAAACATTTTGTTATCAGTAACAGTAAAAGTTATTTGATTTAAGATGCTTTTAAAGATGTTTTTTATTGTAGCACAGGATCGTGGTCATGGGTGGTGCAAGAAATGAATGTTTAGGGGGGGGGGCAATGGAAATGTATCTAAAATTATCAGAGGTAGGGATGGGTAAACAAAATGTCATATTTTCGCTTTTTTTAATTCATGCTCACACCCCCCCCCCCCCCCCCCACAAACAAAGCGATGTAGGTTAATCTAAAGTTACAACATCCTCAAGTTAGTTTGTTTCATAATTTAAAAACTTCCACTTTTTATGAAATACATTTCCGATGCATATTTTGACATCTCCGCATACCAACAGCATAAACAATATGGTTGAAGCCGCAGTGTTATGTACGTGATTTTTGTTTTGATTAGAGAAAATCCCACAAAATCATGTAAATATTCAAATTTTTTGTTTCAAAACGTTTTCAAATATAAATATTAGCCATAAAATTATAACAAGTGTTTTTTACTATTCTTTAGCATAGTTATTAAGTTATGTCGCATTTCTTACTTCTCTCAGAAACTGTAACTGAAACTGTAACTGTAAACTACTGTAGTTGTAGTCGTTAAAGTTTGATTTGTATTGAAACTACATACATAAACTAACACGTAACTTATGACTTAACTTAATTCTTTTTAATAACTACTCACAGTGAAAGTCTGAATGACAGAATTAGCCTTATCTATATTAGTATTAGCAAAAATGTCTTATTACTTTTTAACTTTTTAAAATCTAAATCTAAGATGTCGAAATCCGAAGAAAAAATCATGCATACTACTGGATCTGCTAATGTTGAAACCTCAATAGATGCCTTGATGGAGGAGGAGTTGCAACAAATGGATTTTAATGATCATCTTGATGATAATTTTGATGAAGATGGTGATGATGACCAGGATCTTATAGCCCCACTGAATGGACCCAATGAACTTGACAATAATAATGAATTGAACAATGATGTAAGTATTGCAAGTAACTGGGGCTAGGGATAATAGTAATAATAATTTTTTTTTATCTAACATGTTATACTTGTTAACTTTGTACGTTTAAAATTATCAGGACAAGGAAGTTTAAAAAAAAATATACATCATCAGTGGCGCTACAATTTTAATTTGAATACCAGGGGAGACCTTTGGCTAATTGCTAACACTGTCTGCCTGGAAACCAAGATGTTTAGGTTTAATTAATCCAGAGCTGGTTGATGTTGGCTCAAACTGAAACATGTAAAAGCGCTGCAGTCTTTCCAGTTAATTTACATTTATATCTTTAGGAATAATCCAGAATCTTAAGCCCCCCCCCCCACCCCCCCCCCCCCCCAAAAAAAAAGTTAAGGAAAGAAAAACATTAAAAAATGAAGAAAAAGATTTATGATTTTTTTTGTGGTTTTACTAGATTACTCTATATAAATAATTTTTAAAATTAAAAAAAAAACGGAATAATTGTATAAAAATAAGTTATAAAAAATGTTTTTTTCAATCTTTGTCTTAGAGAGACACAAAAAAATGTATAATTTGAAAATAAGAAAATTCCAGAGTTTTATAGTCATGTGTATGTGGTGGGAAAATCTCCATTAAAACATAAACATGCTGATGAATGTCATTAGGAGCTGCCTCCTGAAGTCAGACATTATGTGAAAACTCTTGAGAGTCAGTCAGCACAGCTGGAAAAAGAACTGCTACTTTGTGATGAATTCCTGAAAGATTCACTAAATCAGGAAAAAGGTGAACAATTTCATTATTTTTAAAAGTTGGAAATTGAAATTTTAAAATTATATGATAATAAAATTGTTTAAAGACTGCTGAGCAAGTATTGTAATTACTTTTTAGTAACACATTTTCACCTTATTTTGTATGTCCATGATTAATAATGATTACATTTTTTAGAATATTTGTTATACTGACAAATTTGAATATTTGACATTTTAAAATTTCAAATTGCTATTTCATTTTAAAAATAAAATCCATTTAACCATTACCGCTAAGACTTGTCATTAAATCAATGGAAACAATATTTTACCTTAAGTTTGAGGTGAACTGATTCCTAAAATTCAAATGTTCAATTCCAGAATCATTTTGGGGTCCAAATAGCTAACTGAAGTATTCAGGAAATAAATGACTTTTTAAAATTGGAATACTGTATGTGTTATGAATTATACGAACCACATTTCATTTTACTTAAAGCACCAAGTAATGCTGTTATGCCCTATGATGATGCAAAACTGCTGGCAGATGCCGCTGCGGAGGCAGGAATGACAGTTGAAGAGTTTAAACACAAGGTGAAGAGCAGCATTCATATATTTGATGATGTCAGAGAAAATAGAATTTTAACATAAGTTACAATTCTTTATCATTTAATTTAAAGATGGTTAAGCTGCTATATCCAATACATTTGATGTGGTTTGCGTCATTTTCCATAACATTCGATGTTGTATGCTGCTCCAGATTTTGAAAGATTTGGAAACTGATGACTTCAGTGAAGAGATGATGGACAGAGAGTATGAGGAATTCACTCAGATGCAGAAGGAGTTGGCGGACATGACAGCAGACATTTATGAAACCATGCATAGAAATGATGAAAATGAACTGTTAGCCATAGAGGTACATTTTTAACGTGTTAAAATAATATGTTAAAACCTTGTTTGTTAAAATACTGATATCTCCCACTCTTTCTTTGTGTCTTGTCCTTTGTTACACATCCATCAGAACAAATGCTCAAGTTTTAAAATAATATAATTTTATTAAGCTGTTAAATTTTCTGCTACATTGTTTGTCATTCAATGACAAAAAAAAAGGGAAGTGAACAAAGTATAAAATATACCAAACGTGTCTCACAAATATACCAAACATGTCTCAACAATATACTAAACATGTCTCATCAATTCTAATGTCAATAGTTAGAAAAAAAACTATTTTTTTCTGCATTGTTTTAACAAAAGAAACTTTTGTTGTCTTTAGGCTTCTTGTGACGAAAACATCAACAATGCTAACGATGATACTGGCGAGATTAGCAGCTCGTTGGCCTTGAGGTATCTGCGAGAGCACAGGCTGGCCATTTCAGATACAGAAAACAAAGGTTTGCCGATAGGATGTACGTGCACAGTTGTCTCTCCCCATTCTTTAACTGTGATTGCAAAGAGCACAATGAAAATGGTGGGCGGCGGCATGAACCTCTGCATTATCCTACCACCCAACAACCCACCCCCCCCTTTCCTTACAGCCTGTTTCTCCACAAGGCAGGCCTGACATCACACCCTCAATCAGTGAGTTGTCCTTGATTCTTCCCCCTCCCCCCCTCATCCCTTTTGCCAGACATTAAAAGTTTTGAACTCTTCCTATTGGTTGGAGTTGATTTAATTTTACAACCTTATTAATCCACCCCAGGGAAGTTTGGGGGGAGGTGGAGTCAGGGTGGCCCACATCAGAGTGATTTCAGGTTGTCTCTAGGATGGAATAGCCGTTAGTCAACCCAATTGTGCAAATGACTGTTTCAGTTTTTTGTCATTGGTGGGCTGGTGCACTAGCTGCAGCTGTCCACATCATGTACCAGCCTCCAAACTAATCCACCTCTGCATTGGCACTGCCCAGAACCCAAGGGAAGTAAACCTCCACTACATCTGTATGCACATTGCTAGATAAAGCTTTATCTATGTGGGCACATTGCTAGCAAGAGCTTTGTCTATGTATGCACATTGCTAGCTAGAGCTTTGTCTATGTGGGCACAATGCTAGCTAGAGCTTTGTCTATATGTGCACATTGCTAGCAAAAGCTTTGTCTATGTGTGCACAATGCTAGCTAGAGCTTTGTCTATGTATGCACATTGCTAGCTAGAGCTTTGTCTATATGTGCACATTGCTAGCAAGAGCTTTGTCTATATGTGCACATTTCCAATGTTTTTGTAGTTCCTGCATCATCACATTAATATTTTGTCCCCTAAATGAACAAACTCAGAATCCTGTCACATCATAAATTTTTAAATCAGATCCTGTTCAAACTATTCTTGACAAAACCCTGCTGTTATTTCTTTGCTGTTATTGCTGCTGAAAAGATTACATTTGAGTTAAATATTTTCAGCTGGTTTCATCAATATTTCTTGAGATTTTCATATAGTCTTCATGCTGGAGTTGTGACTTTCCCTGTTTTCCGAGGAACTTCCACTTTCCTCAACTTAAGCTGATCATTACAGTACATAGACACAAACGAAATAAATTAACTTTTTATTTTTTTTATTTTTTAAAATTTTTTTGTAGATTTTTTGTTGTTGAAAGTTTGGTTACACCACTGCCCTGTGATATTCAGTGGTCATCTTGCCCTCTGTGTCCTTGCATTCAACTTTACTATCCTATACCCTCATTAGCTGGCCCTTTAGTTTCCATGGCAGCACTGTCCAGTATGAGAGATTTCATTCATCAACAGTTGAGAAAAACAGAAGAAGGTTTCCATACCAGGCAACAAAACCTGGTGGAGGTAAGTGGACCTGTCAAGATATGTTTATTCTATGTTAACTTTGCTCTGAAACCCAAATAGCTCAAATTTAATTGCATTTTTGGGAGGTTCCCTTTTGTCAGTTGCTCTGTTTAATTTTGTTTTAAAAAGATGTTAAAATTTCTATAGGAATATAAACACAATTCGATTAAAAAAAATAAAAAATTTCAATACATTTTTTCATTATTTTAAAAGTGCTGAACTTTCATAAAAAAATTGTCAAACAAAGCTTTACATTTGTATTTACTTATCTGTAGTCTGCATTTTCTGTTTAAAAATGTTTGTTTTCCTTGAAATGTTAATAGACATTCTAATCTTACCTGTTTGTGCTGACATTATTCCCTGTGTAACGATGTCGCCAACACTGATTTCACTGTGCAAATATTCCAGACAACTGGGCTAAATGAGATTCTTAAACATACTGCGTTTGCTTTTGTAGCATAAATAGTTATTGGGAATTGGAAGAATATTAATGTAATTCAGGGCCTGTGGCGTACGTGAGGAGGGGGGTGGGGGGTGGTGTTTGTATCACTTGTGGGGAATCTTAGTAAGTGTATACTTGAATGCATGTTTTGTCGAGTAATTTTAGTAGATGGGAAGTTCATGCATTACAGCCGTCATTGTTTGGGGCTGACTCTGGCTAGTAATAATAATGAGTAGCACAGGGCACAATGAAACCTGAGAGTCTTGACTAATGGGTTTTTAAATGTCAAAGTCGTTTTGTAATTTTTTAAAACTCCGTAGATATATTAATCTTGAGGACCCTGATATTGATGGGCTGAATGTGCTGGAGAGACCCACCTCTGATATTGATGGGCTGAATGTGCTGGAGAGACTGGTGGATAAGAATTGGTTCCGGCGGTGTAAATTTGGCTTTTTTTTTTAACTGGTTCCAGTCCATCGAGAGGCACAAGCAGGAGGAGGAGAAGTGGACTCTGGTGGAGGAGGAGAGGAAAAACAAATTACATTTGGAGCGAGAGGGAGAAGAGGCGGCTCTGAGGGAGAGAGAGAAGTGCCAACAAGGGAGGCTGGAGGGGGAGCTGAAAGTTCTAGATGACCAGTTGGCCCAAGAGCTGAGCTACCACCAGGTTTGTAGTGATAGGTCACAGTGACCCTGATGGCAGTCTATGACGGGGTCCCAAGTAACGTTTTTCAGTGCCTGCAGTGTGCTGTTATTTAAAGCTTTACAAACTGGCAAATTTTTAACTCGTTGTTTTGTTGTTTTTTTTGCAGCCATTTATTTTCTTATATTTTCAACAATTTTGAAGCTTTGTTGAATAGCAATAATTTAAAGATGATGATTGAAAGAAAGTTCAGTAAAAAAAAAAATTCAATAGAGTTTCAAGTTCATGTGATTGTAGCAACAAAAATTGTATCTGTGGACCATAGTTGGACGACACTTAACAATGTTGTTGTTAGAATCCGCTGCAAGGTGGCACTGTCTGCCTGCAGGTAAGCCAACGGAGCGGCACACCCAGAAAAAATTGACAGAAAAGATGTGCACCATGAGATGTGTGGGATTTAAAAACAAACAGAGATCTTCTCTGAATTGTCTTTTCAAATTAAAATAATTGGCATACTCACAAACCTACGTCCCAGCAACCTCAAGTTGAAATAATTTACAAAGAGCAAAAAGAAATACACTGTATCAAATTGAAATTCTGTTTCATAAAGACCCCAATATAAAAATTTAAATTTAAAAAAATAATCCAGCCAGCAGTCTTTATTACATTGGTATAAATAATTAAATTGGTATAAATAATTAAATTGGTATAAATAATTACATTGGTGTAAATAATTAAATTGGTATAAATAATTACATTGATATAAATAATTACATTGGTATAAATAATTACATTGGTATAAATAATTACAATGGTATAAATAATTACAATGGTATAAATAATTACATTGGTATAAATAATTATAATGGTATAAATAACTACATTGGTATAAATAATTATACTGGTATAAATAATTACATTGGTATAAATAATTATACTGGTATAAATAATTATACTGGTATAAATAATTACAATGGTATAAATAATTACATTGGTATAAATAATTACATTGGTATAAATAATTAACTGGTAAAAATAATTATACTGGTAAAAATAATTACACTTGTATAAATAATTATACTGGTATAATTACAATGGTATAAATCATTTTGTATGGGTTGGTCTTGTATTCTAAAGCACAAGATTCGGTGTCTATCTCACAGGCAGAAATAAAGAAATTGTCGGAAGACTTGGAGGCTGAAAAAACTCGGTATGAAGCAGAGCACAGCCACTGGCTCATGTCACTGGAGGCCACAAGAAGTCATGCGGCTTTAGCGATTCAACGAAGATACAGAGGTTACAGGTGGGATTCATGGCAAACGGGGTTGGGGAACCCTTTGTTTTGGTGACAGGGATTCTCGACCCCTTTTTAATATACATGGTTTGAATTGATAACATTTTAAAGATGGTTACCTAAAATGCTTTTTGAAATAGTTAAGGTGAAAACTTATCACCTAATTTGTCTCCAATGTGAATTTTCGTGTTTCCTGGGAATCCGAATATATTTAGTTATGTTTTGATAAATAAATTTAACCAATGCTTTTTTAACCACTTCAAATTGAATTCACCTACATAATTTTTTTCTCCACTGGGCTCAGTGTAAATTTATGATTTAAAGAATCAGGGCTCAATTGTGTTATGTGAGGTGTAAAAATAATACTGACGATCGTGACCGATGTGAATTAGTTGATATGAAGTTCTAGGTGTTGGTGGGTGAGCGTGACTGTAATTTAACAAATGATGGCATTAGCCAATGATGGTGAACGTAAACAAATTGAGTTATGCTAATAGCCTAAATTAATCCACTGCAAAATAAATGATCCAAGGTGCGTGTTGGGGACGGGGAGCGTGTTGGGGACAGGGTGTGTGTTGGGGACAGGGTGTGTGTTGGGGACAGGTTGTGTGTTGGGGACAGGTTGTGTGTTGGGGACAGGTTGTGTGTTGGGGACAGGTTGTGTGTTGGGGACAGGTTGTGTGTTGGGGACAGGTTGTGTGTTGGGGACAGGTGTGTGTTGGGGACAGGTGTGTGTAGGGGACACGTTGTGTGTAGGGGACACGTTGTGTGTTGGGGACAGGTGGTGGGTGGGGGGCAGGGTGTGTGTGTGGGGGTTGGGTGTGTGTTGGGGATTGGTTGTGTGGTGGGGGGTGGTGTGTGGTGGGGGCAGGTGTGTGTAGGGGAGGTGTTGTGTGTAGGGGACAGGTTGTGTGTTGGGGACAGGTTGTGTGTTGGGGACAGGGTGTGTGTGTTGGGGACAGGTTGTGTGTTGGGGACACGTGTGTGTTGGGAATTATAAGTTGTCTGTGGTGGGTGTGAACAGCTCAAACATAGTTCTTAAATTAAATGTTCCAGTGTCAGGGATGTAAACCTGACAAGTTCAAAACTTATGGCCCAAGGCAGGGGACATTCCTGGCCCTTTCATCCAGAGGTGTCTGGGAAGGTGTCTGTGGGGGGGGGGGGGGGGGAGGGGGGGGTCACTCCATGCTGATATACCCTAAAGTGCAAATTTTGTTGTCCTTCTCTTCTAATAATTATGTTTGCTGTACTTTGCATTGCATGAAACACTTAGGGGCCCATATTTATCGTCCTGCCTTGATTGGATTTACCCTCAGGCCAATCTATGTATGATTATAATTTTTAACTTCTCCAGGACACGCAGGGCGATGTCTGCGACAATGAAAGACCTGGAAGAGATGAAGACGTTGCGCAAAAATGAAAGATACAAGCTGAGGGTGCTGGAGGTCGAGTACCAGATGAAATACACGACAGAGCAAGACAGGAAGTGAGAGCCTTTTTTTGTGTATGCCGCAGAGAGCAGTTGAAAGGGGGACTGCCTTGTGACATGTCCCTCGACCTCCAATCATATTTCATTTAGCTCTATGCAAAACTTGTTCAACTAGAAAGTCAGAAAGCTGAGATCATGTGACATTGTTTGGGGTTATTTTTAAAATTTAATTTAGATCATGTGACATTGGTTGGGGTAGTATTAAAAAAAAATGATTTTAGATCATGTGACTTTGGTTCAGGTAATTTGTTTTTTAGTTTTAAGCGTTACACTTGAGCTAAGATTCTTCAAGTTTGTTTAGGGGTGGTTTGCTGAAATATTTTGTGGTGTCTAATGAACGCAATGTAAAGTTTTAATTTAAAAAATACAGATGTAATAAAGATCTCGACCTTTAAATATTTTTTAATTTTTTTAAACGTTTTTTATAATTCACATTTTTGTTTGGCCATTTTCTTTGAACATGTTGTTGGTCATATTCTTAGCCATTTTCTTGGCCATTCCATGGGTCCAAAAAAGTTGTAAATTCTAATTGCGTTTTTGTCACCCCCCCCCCTACGCTTCTGCCCATTTTCAATTTGATTGCCCTATTTTACAAATGCCCTCTTATTGATTAAATAACACTGAAGGTTTTTAATCTGGCTCCCCCCCCCCCAATGAAGATGGGTGCATAAATTATAACAATACACATTTTAAATGCAATTATGCAAATAAGTTGTATGAAAACTAACATATAAATGTATAACCAAAGGGAAAAAGTAGATCCAAGGTTGTTATGTAGATATTCATGTAGTTTATGTCATGACAAATGTCCCATCTTTATTTCCCAATTCAGTCCCGAAATCATATTAAAATCCCTTTTCTTTAATGTGCAATGGTTATAGGAGTATTAAATTCTTCTGGATCAGTTTGTATTTCTATATTTGTTAAGTGGGCCTATGTTATTGAAGTATTAAATTCTTCTGGGTCAGTTTGTATTTCTATATTTGTTAAGTGGGCCTATGTTATTGAAGTATTAAATTCTTCTGGATCAGTTTGTATTTCTATATTTGTTCAGTGGGCCTATGTTATTGAAGTATTAAACTCTTCTGGGTCAGTTTGTATTTCTATATTTGTTAAGTGGGCCTATGTTATTGAAGGATTAAATTCTTCTGGATCAGTTTGTATTTCTATATTTGTTAAGTGGGCCTATGTTATTGAAGGATTAAATTCTTCTGGATCAGTTTGTATTTCTATATTTGTTAAGTGGGCCTATGTTATTGAAGGATTAAGTTCTTCTGGATCAGTTTGTATTTCTATATTTGTTAAGTGGGCCTATGTTATTGAAGTATTGAATTCTTCTGGATCAGTTTGTATTTCTATATTTGTTAAGTGGGCCTATGTTATTGAAGTATTAAATTCTTCTGGATCAGTTTGTATTTCTATATTTGTTAAGTGGGCCTATGTTATTGAAGTATTAAATTCTTCTGGATCAGTTTGTATTTCTATATTTGTTAAGTGGGCCTATGTTATTGAAGGATTAAGTTCTTCTGGATCAGTTTGTATTTCTATATTTGTTAAGTGGGCCTATGTTATTGAAGTATTGAATTCTTCTGGATCAGTTTGTATTTCTATATTTGTTAAGTGGGCCTATGTTATTGAAGTATTAAATTCTTCTGGATCAGTTTGTATTTATATATTTGTTTACTGGACCAATTTTACTGAAGTATTGAATGCGTCTGGATCGGTTTGTTAACTGTGCCAATGTTTTTGCTTTTTTTATGAAGGAAAAGAGAGGAGCAGGCAAAGAAAGAAGCTGAGGAGAAGAGAAGGCAAGAGGAGGAAGAGAGACAACAAGAGGCAGAGTTAAGAAGGAGAGAGGAGGAGGAGAGGCTAGCCGAGGAGACAAGAAAGGAGGCAGAGAGGAAGAAAGAAGAGAAGAGATTAGAGGAGGAGAGGAAGAAAGAAGAGATGAGATTAGAGGCGGAGAGAAAGAAAGAAGAAGAGAAAATAAGGAAAGAAGAAGAGAAGCGTCGGAAGGAGGAAGAAAAAGAAAGAAAGAAGGAAGAAAAAAAGAGGCTGGAAGAGGAAAAGAAACGCCAAAAGGAGGAAGAAAAAGAAAGGAAGTTGGAAGAAAAGAGAAAGAAAGAGGAGGAGAAAAAACTGAAAGAGGAAGCAGAGAAAATGAGAGAGGAAGAAGAGAGGAGAAGGAAATCAGAGGAGCTTAAAAATAAAGAAGCGGCCCTGAGGAGTAAGTTAGAGCTGACAGAAGGTAGTGCTGGAGACATGTCAGTTCCTGAACCTCAGCCTCCCCATGACGGTGGAACCGTGATACAAGCTGTTGACCGGGCTTCTCTGCAGGAAGGTGATTGGGTACGACAAGAAGACGGGACCGAACCTCACAAGCCAGGCCTTCAACTACCCCATCAACTCCCCGCAGCCGTGCCCACAGTGGCAAGCCATTCACCCCGCCCACCCGACTTTCCTCCCACCCACAAGACAGCATCCGCATCACCCCGTCCAGCTCCACCGCCACCACAGCCTATGCCACCACCACCGCCATCCCTGGCAGAGCAGCAGCATATGCCGCACCCAGCAGAAGTTCAAAGACTGGCGTGGATCAAATCCTGCACACCATGGAGGTAATCTTGCCATTGCATTGCTCTCTTAATTCATACAAATAACCGGCAAGTAGCTGGCTTTATTATTTGTCTAATTTTTTTTTTTTTTAATTGCTTTTTTTCCCCCTTTAGACCAGTTTTCAAATCCAATTATCAAACAATTTTTAAAAAACTAAAAAAATATGGCATATCAGTTGAAAAGATAGCAATATCTAACGTTAACAATCTCTATAGGAACCGGTATAGAAACTGGTCATAATTAGGTAACAAACTTAAAAAGTCATTCAAATTTAAAATGATGCTCCTTGAGTAATGTTTTTGGAATATAACTGACTTTTTTTTTCTAACTTGAGAACTTTTATTTGTAATTAAAATTACTTAATGAAAATTAGAAAAAATATCTTTAATATAAAACAGTTTAATTTATGTCTAAATTCCTAACAGTAAAATTCTTGCCAGCATTAAGAATTGGTTAGTAAAATATGCCAAGTGTAATCAAGTCAACCATTCATTCATGTGAAATGTAACATTTTTACAGCAAAGTTAGTAACGAGCCATGGAAACTCGTGGTCCAGTCGGGCCAGAAGGTCCAAAAAAGACCGGTATCTGCCAAAAAGAAACTGGCACCCATCGCCGAGTCTGTGGTCCTGACAGCAGCGCACGCTGAGACTCTGAGACAGGTCGGTGGACATAACGAAACGGTTGAAATATGTCAATTGACTTATCATCTTTTTTAGAATTAAGGCCCTGTTACTCCTATGGTATTACATGACATAACCACTTTAGTTACACGATGTCGCTAAGGATCAAAACTAACTGCGTGAAGCAGGTATTTAAACGTTCACCACCAAATTTGATGATTTGATTTACATCTTAAAAAATCCTCCCTTTTCTGAAGCATCCCGTTAAAACCATATTCCATCACAGCCACATTCCATCACGGCCACATTCCATCACGGCCACCACCATCACTGCCACATTCCATCATGGCCACCACCATCACAGCCACATTCCATCACAGCCACTTCCCATTACTGCCACATCACCTGCCATCACAGCCTTATCCCATCACAGCCACATTCCATCACAGCCACATTCCATCACAGCCACAACCATCACAGCCACATTCCCTCCCGGCCACCACCATCACAGCCACAACCATCACTGCCACATTCCATCACGGCCACCACCATCACAACCACATTCCATCACGGCCACCACCATCACAGCCACATTCCATCACGGCCACCACCATCACAGCCACATTCCATCACAGCCACTTCCCATTACTGCCACATCACCTGCCATCACAGCCTTATCCCATCACAGCAATATCCCATCACAGCAATATCCCATCATAGCAACATCCCATCATAGCAACATCCCATCACTGCACCCCCATCACTGCCATCCCATTACAGCCACATCACACCACTGCTACCTTCCATTACCCATAGCCACACAAGGCAATGCAACAGCAGTAATTTAGTTTATATTGATGGTGTCACCAAAATATTAAAGTTTCATTCATTACTTGTCCCAGGTCTCATCTGTGACACTCTATGACCTCCCGGGGTGTTCTCTCGCCACTTTGGGTCAGTGCTGGTCACTGAGGTACCTGACTGTCACTCACTGCCATCTTGTCTGTATTGATGGTATCAGCCAGTGCAAACATTTACACTATGTTAATGCTGAGGTGAGGAACAAAGAGAAAGTACTAAGCCTGCTAATATTCTATTCTATTGTATCTGTGGTCTAATTAACATAATCTGCTAGTGTGTCTCTGATCAAGTTAAAATTATTTGTGTGTCTCTGATCAAGTTAACATTATTTAATTGCGTGTCTCTGATCAAGTAAAAAATATTTGTGTGTCTCTGATCAAGTTAACATTATTTAATTGTGTGTCTCTGATCAAGTTAACATTATTTAATTGTGTGTCTCTGATCAAGTTAAAATTATTTAATTGTGTGTCTCTGATCAAGTTAAAATTATTTAATTGTGTGTCTCTGATCAAGTTAAAATTATTTGTGTGTCTCTGATCAAGTTAACATTACTTAATTGTGTGTCTCTGATCATGTTTAAAATTATTTGTGTGTCTCTGATCAAGTTAACATTATTTGTGTGTCTCTGATCAAGTTAACATTATTTAATTGTGTGTCTCTGATCAAGTTAAAATTATTTAATTTGTGTGTCTCTGATCAAGTCCATATTATTTACGAGTGTGTCTTGAATCAAGTCAACATTATTTACTAGTGTGCCTCTGATCAAGTCATTATTATTTGCTAGTATGTCTCTGATTAATTCAACATTTGCTCATGTGTCTCTGATCAACTCAAAATTTGCTAGTGTGTCTCTGATCAAGTTGACATTATTTCGTCATGTGTCTTTGATATTCCAGTGAGACATGCGCAAAGGACACAAACATAATCAACATAGAGCATTTTTTTCATAAAAAATGCGCTCTGACATGCATTATAACAGCATAGGGATCAGTGTAGTGGCCAGTGTAGTGGTCAGGGTAGTGGCCAGTGTAGTGGTCGTTGCAGTGGCCAGTGTAGTGGTCATTGCAGTGGTCAGTGTAGTGGTCAGTGTAGTGGTCAGTGTATTGGTCATTGCAGTGGTCTGTGTATTGATCATTGCAGTGGTCAGTGTAGTTGTCAGTGTAGAGATCAGTGTAGTGGTCAGTGTAGAGATCAGTGTAGAAGATCAGTGTAGTGGTCATTGCAGTGGTCAGTGTAGGAGTCAGTATAGGGATCAGTATGGACATCAAGGTCAGTGAAGTGGTCAGTATTGAAGATCAGTGTAGTGATCAGTGTTGAGATGAGTGTAGAGATTTTCTGAGAAATTTTTCTGACTGTTGTGTAGATATGCAAATGCATCATTGTGGCCAAAGTTTTATCATAACAATATTTAATTTTTAAAAAATAATTATTTCTAATTATTAAAAATGTCGCCACATCAACAGCACAACACCATTGAGTACATTGACCTCAAAGACTTGGGGAGTCTGCAAGTGGCCAGGTTGGCCAACAACAAGGTTGGTGCCATCCACGGTTTGGAGGGTTGTGTCAACCTGCGCTGGCTGGACGTCAGTCACAACAACATCACTAGACTTTGTGAGTTCTTTATGCCATTGCTCGCCTTTTGTTTTTATTTACACCTTAAATCTTTCAAATTTTGCTGGATCCCAGATATGATTATACAACATTATTGCTTATTAAAATTTTGTTATTTTAACGCTTGAGTGTGATCTCAGTGGCTTGTAAACTGCCTATCATTTGTTAAACTTCCTAGCATCTGTTAAACTTCCTAGCATCTATTAAACTTCCTAGCATCTGTTAAACTTCTTATAATCTTTTAAACTTCCTGTCACCTGTTAACTTTCCTGTCATTTGTTAAACTTCATAGCATCTGTTAAACTAACTAATCTGTTAAGATTCCTAGCATCGTTTAACTTTCTAGCGTCTGTTAAACTCCCTAGCATTGTTAAACTTCCTATAATCTTTTAAACTTCCTGTCACCTGTTAACTTTCCTGTCATTTGTTAAACTTGCTGTCACCTGTTAAACTTCCCTTCATCTGTTAAATTTCCTATGATGGTTAAACTTCCTAGCACCTGGTGAGCTTTTATTATGCTAGTTTTCAGCTGGCTAAAAAAAATGGAAATGAATTCACTGGCATCACTCAAATCATTTCTAGGTAGTATTTCTTCTCAAATTATTGTCTTTTTCCTTGCAATTATTGACAACCACAGCCGGGCTCTCAGCCCTCAGACGGCTGCACACGCTCAACGTCTCCTACAACCAACTGGTGGGCTGTGAGGGGCTGGAGGAGGTGGTCACCTTACAGCAGCTGGACCTGTCCCACAACTTCCTGCAGCGTTTCACTGGGATCGACAAGCTGTGCCTGCTGACGTGGCTTGACCTGTCGTCCAACAACCTGTTGGAGGTTTGTAGCTGGAAACTTACCATTTTAGAAGAATAACAAGAACCTCGTGTGTTTCTATGAATTTCTGATGGGATGCAGAACAACACACATCATCTCATTAAACCTTACCACATCCCAAACACTTTCCTTGGACCACAGGGATCTCTGGATTCAGGCATTTCCCATGGCCTGAAATAAGTTTCATACACCCTAGAAAATCCTAGGAGCACATCTATTTAAAAAAAAAAACCTTTGACAACATCCTTCATCATTACAAAACATCTCACCACTTATGACAAAGAACATTGATATTATTACAAGTTGGATATTGAATTTTAACATGATATAATAAGAATGGATTTTATTTTAGAAAAAGGTAATAATTTGTTAACCATAAAACTATAACTTGCTTGAATAAACATGTTGTTCAAGTTATTATTCACATCCACTACCACGGCTTATTTAAAAGGCTAGCAGCACGTGTTTTATATTTCCCTCTTTGTGGCTCTTTGTATGAAGACTAGATGCACTATTGAATGTACCGCAAAGGCCTTCACATGACCTACCTTTGAAATAATTCTGGAAAATCAGTCCTATCTTTAATATTAACAAAAATAATTAAAAAAAAGCATACCTGGAAAAAGGAATTGTGTGAGTGACAATGCTAATGACTATGAGTGTGAACACTAAGTTCCTGCCTTTGTTTCAAACCCTCCCCCCTCCTGATGGTCTCAGGTGCCGGAGCTAAAGAATCAAGTCCTGCTCCAGGTCCTACACCTACAAGAAAACAGCATCAAATCCTTGGGCACGTTCGGCCAGTACTGGTTGCCCTTGTTGTACAGGCTCAACTGTAGTGAGAACATGTAAGTCAGCAACAGGGGTTCTAGAACTCTTGCAATCATTGCATCTCTACATGTATGTCAAGACCAGTGGTTCTTAGCTGCCATTAGAACTAATGTAGTCATGTCAAGGTGCAAATGTCCATTAGAACTAATGTAGTCATGTCAAGGTGCAAATGTCCATTAGAACTAATGTAGTCATGTCAAGGTGCAAATGTCCATTAGAACTAATGTAGTCATTTCAAGGTGCAAATGTCCATTAGAACTAATGTAGTCATGTCAAGGTGCAAATGTCCATTAGAACTAATGTAGTCATGTCAAGGTGCAAATGTCCATTAGAACTAATGTAGTCATGTCAAGGTGCAAATGTCCATTAGAACTAATGTAGTCATTTCAAGGTGCAAATGTCTCATCCCTTGTACTTTGTATCTCACCAGGGTACTCTAAACGCAAGTAAAGAATTTGTCTTTAAATTGACTCCACTGAATGTTATACTGTTCCATGTCCATCTATGGTTGATTTATTTTACTTGCCAACACTTGAGGAAAATTAACATGTGACACCAAAATGTGTAGCTTAAGAAATTCTTCACTAGTATTACTAGTGTCAGTTAGTAAAGTGCATCGTTAGGCATTAAAGACATGTATTAAATTCTAAACATGAATTTGATCACTACATGTTGATGAAAGATTCTAAAACTGCGTGAAATATTCTGACCCAGATATTCCCCAATATTTTTTAATGTGACCAGATCTGTTTACTTCAATGAATTTCTTTCATCTGTGAATTAAAATAATCGGTTTCTCTCTGAAAATCTGTTTTTTAAAGGCTGGAGTCAGTGGAAGGCTTGGACAAAATGATACTCCTGCGTCATTTGGACATGAGTCTCAACCAGATTACAGGTATGTACAATGATATTTCATTTCTAAATTGTTTCGTTCATGGCTGGCTATGTGTTTATATATTTTTTACAATCTGGTTAGCATGAAAAGTATTTTATTTCTAAATGGGAGAGTTCTCTCCCCTTCCTTTAATCCTTGGTTTGCTTTGGTTTGCTTCTCTCCCCTTCCCACAGTCCTTGGTTTACGTTCACTTGAGCTTCTGTTGATCTTACTTTTATCATTGGTTGCTCGCTGAAGACATCTTCCATTGCATCTGTCCCATATCATGTTATACACATTTACCTCCACAGGGCATTGCCAGGTGAACATGCCAAATATTGCAGTCTCTAATTGCTGTAATTCTTTTTTTACAGCCCATGTGACATTTTTTATATTTCAGAATTAGAGAGCCTCACCCAGGGTTTACAGCACAACGGTCAGCTGGAGAGTCTGGACGTTGAAGGGAACCCTGTGGTAGAAGTTTACAGTCATGAATACAAGTAGGTCACCACCAAATGTGTATACAAGTAGGCCAATATCAAAATTGAATTGTTAGATCTACAAGTAGGTCAATATCAAAGGGGTATCCAAAGATCTACAGGTAGATCAACTTCAAAAGTGTATTTGTTAGAATAACAAGTAGGTCACCAACCTTAAGTGTATTTATTGAAATACAAATTTACCACTATATTGTTAGAACTAAAAGTAGGTCAATTTCATAAGTGTATTGTTAGAGCTACAATTAGGTCAATTTCATAAATGTGATATTAGAGCTACAAGTAGGTCAATTTCATAAGTTTACTGTTAGAGCTACAAGTAGGTCAATTTCATAAGTGAAATGTTAGTGCGACAAGTAGGTCAAATTTCATAAATGTCGTGTTAGACCTATAAGTAGGTTAATTTTATAAATGTATTGTTAGAGCTATACGTAGGTCGATTTTTACGTGTGTTTTGTTAAAGCTACACGTAGGTCAATAGCATAAGTAAATTGAAAAAAGATGCAATCATATCACATTAACTGTTAGAACTGTTTTTTTTTTTTTTTTTAAATTTAGAAAACCAAGAGTTATTTTATTTTGACTTAGCAAGTTTAATGATCAATGTTAAAATATATTTTTTTTCCCTCTGTATTCAGGAATCACATATCTGAAGCTCTGAGATCACTGAAAGTTTTGAATGGTGATGAGCTTATGCACGAGGGCTCGGAGACATTGTCAGCAGATCTCAGGCTAGATCAGGAGTTCCTTCAGATGTGTCGTAATCAGATTCATCTTCATGACACCCTCAGGAAAGATTTTGAGAACCAGAAAATGTGAGTTACACTTTACACAAATGATTTAGGTCGCAGGGTAACGGTTTAGATTTTTAAAATTACAATATTGTTTTCTCCAGAATAATTTGAACATTTTTAATATCCAAAAATCTTACTGTAAAGTTTTAGTTATAAGATGTTTTAAATTAGTCATAGAAATGTGTGGTAGATTAGTGGTAGAGATTTTAACAGGTGAGACCAGAGACATAATGACTGCCATCAATGACACTGCTTTTTTTCTCTCTGCCTTTGTGAAAAGCCTGTATCTAACAAGATAGTATAAAACTCTTTATTGGGGAAACCTTGTGGAATTATTTTCCTAAATATTATGAAAATCTCTGCTCCCCTGACTTCAACACAATTTGAATATCCCGGTAAGGCATCGTGTTGCCATGGGATCCACAACTGGCTCAAGCACAGCATCTTTCATGGATGTAGCCCTAAAATTATACAGATAAAAAAAATAAAATAAAGAGAGTTGCTCGCCCATCAATTTTAGTTTCTTTGATTTGATCAATGATATTTTGTTTTTTGAGAATGTTTCTGAAGGGAGAAAACCCACTTTTAACAAGAAGCTACATTTCAGCCCCCCCCCCCCCCCC
>CAXITT010000216.1:161617-179064 GCA_964033795.1 Lymnaea stagnalis | reverse complement strand
TTTAGTTTAGTTTATAGTTTAGTTTAGTTTATAGTTTAGTTTAGTTTATAGTTTAGTTTAGTTTATAGTTTAGTTTAGTTTATAGTTTAGTTTAGTTTATAGTTTAGTTTAGTTTATAGTTTAGTTTAGTTTATAGTTTAGTTTATAGTTTAGTTTATAGTTTAGTTTAGTTTATAGTTTAGTTTAGTTTATAGTTTAGTTTATAGTTTAGTTTAGTTTATAGTTTAGTTTATAGTTTAGTTTATAGTTTAGTTTATAGTTTAGTTTATTTTATAGTTTAGTTTATAGTTTAGTTTAGTTTATAGTTTAGTTTATAGTTTAGTTTATAGTTTAGTTTAGTTTATAGTTTAGTTTAGTTTATAGTTTAGTTTAGTTTATAGTTTAGTTTATAGTTTAGTTTATAGTTTAGTTTAGTTTATAGTTTAGTTTAGTTTATAGTTTAGTTTAGTTTATAGTTTAGTTTAAGCAGGAGTTTAAGTCAGCTGCTAGATTTTCTCGTTGATCCTCTTTTCCTCCAGGACTCTCCAGTCGGCTTCCCAGGCCACGAGTGAGTCCGTCTGCCACACCCATTTCTCATTCTGCGACACATCCTTCAAGATGGCCGCTGAGCACCGAAGTGCACACGAGTATGGCTACACTGAAATGTCAAGCAACTTGGATACATTCAAGCCAGCGAGCTCTTCCGCGGCGGACCATAACGGATTGGACAAAACTCTAGGGCCCCAGGAATCTATGGGGAAAAAAATACAGGATTTGACTGTTGAAGAAACTTCAAATGCCACAGCTACTTCAGATGTACCCAACGTTGTCACGGGGTCTGAAGGGAGGAAAGATCAGACCACACAAGATGTGAGTCGCAATAAGTCTCTCAACAGACCACATGTAGATCCGAAAAATATCAAACAGAGAAAGGTTTATAAGTCTGGTAAAACCGATGTTTCTGGGGGGGAACAGAAAACAGTTGCCATGGAAACCTCAGACCGTCTTTCAGATTTCAGTGACGACGACGATGGAGGTAATTTAGTCAGAGGGGCGGGAAAACCGAATCTTGTGCCCCGCCCACCCAGAGCACCTGCCAAATCCTCATATGTCGGCCAGAAGGATAAATTCAACATGGCCGTAAATAAAAATGAGAGGTTGAATTCTGAGTTCAAGCAGAAGGTTTACGTGGACGCGACCTTGGACGGACTGGAAGAGGAGGGAAACTTCAACAGCAACTGTTCCGTGGTTGAGTCTGAGGTGAAGGCGTCCAAGCCGCAACAGTCCATCCATGGTCGGTCGGGTGGGCTGGGTCAGTACAGCAGTGAGAAGGACAAATTTGAGATGGCCCTCCAGAGCCAGAATCAAGCAGAGAGGCAGACCGACAAGTCTGCCCCAGGTCAGGTCACGGCAGCACAAGATGGTCGCACGACACTCCCTGGCGTCAGAGCGGATGTCATTGCCAGCAAGATGACAGAAGGTGGCATGGATGACATGTAAGTTGTTAAGTTTTTCTTGGGTTTGTGCAGTCCGATGGTGGCCTAGTATATTATCACACAAATAATTTTTTCATAT
This sequence comes from Lymnaea stagnalis, assembly GCA_964033795.1. Lineage (NCBI taxonomy): Eukaryota > Metazoa > Mollusca > Gastropoda > Lymnaeidae > Lymnaea > Lymnaea stagnalis. The sequence continues at coordinate 177,510 of CAXITT010000216.1, read as the reverse complement.
GAATCTTTGGTTGGCTAGATGGCAAAATGAGTTGAACATAGGGCAAACAAAATAATTAAGTACAGCACTGGACTGGAGAGTTGAGCATAGGGCAAACATAACGAAGTACAGCACTGGACTGGAGAGTTGAGCATAGGGCAAACATAATTAAGTACAGCACTGGACTGGAGAGTTGAGCATAGGGCAAACATAATTAAGTACAGCACTGGACTGGAGAGTTGAGCATAGGGCAAACATAATGAAGTACAGCACTGGACTGGAGAGTTGAGCATAGGGCAAACATAATGAAGTACAGCACTGGACTGGAGAGTTGAGCATAGGGCAAACATAATGAAGTACAGCACTGGACTGGAGAGTTGAGCTGTGAAAAGACTGGGGGCGAATATTCACTGATATCAACGTTTAAGAAAAATACTTCCAGTGGTAACTGTATTGAAGTATTCCTTAGTTAAATAAAGACTTTCAATTAGATTGTGATAATATACCAACACCACAGCAACACTAACACCACAACAGCACCACAACAACACCACACCAAACTTAATTTTTTAAACTTTACATTTAAATAATTGAGTTCAATTCCGCTGAAAATAGGTGCAGTGATGCTGCTCCAGTGCGGTCTGTGGCCAAAAAAAACAAGAAAAAAAAACATGAATTAGGAATACACAAAAAAATTATTCAAATTTTTTTATTAATGTTTTTGCCACTTCCTTAATCGCCTTAACTCACGGTGCACCACACTTTGCGCACAGTGCGCTACACTTGGCTCACAGTGCACCACACTTAGATCACAGTGCACTACACTTGGCTCACAGTGCACCACACTTTGCTCACAGTGCGCTACACTTGGCTCACAGTGCACCACACTTGGATCACAGTGCACTACACTTGGCTCACAGTGCACCACACTTGGCTCATAGTGCACCACACTTGGCTCACAGTGCACCACACTTGGCTCACAGTGCACCACACTTGGCTCACATTGCACCACACTTGGCTCACAGAGCACCACACTTGGCTCACATTGCACCATGGTTTAAATGGAAGCTAAAGGGCAAAGAACGTGGGACATTAGGGGAGATAGCTCTAGTTAATAAATTTAATGAGATAGAAAGAGTTATCCCTCATTTCCGGCTTTCAACAAATTTTGTATTTTCTTATTCTAGGTTCATGGATTTCAATGTGGATAATTTAGACGACATTGACATGGAAGCTTTGGATTTTGACATCGAAAAGTATCTTGAGATGGGAGAGCTGGATGAGGTCTGTAACAGGCTTAAATGTCTTTTTGTCACTTTATAGGACATGGGTCAGTTTTTTGAAAGTCCTGGAAAGGGGTCAGTTTTTGTCAAAGTACGGGACAGGGGTCAGCTTTTGTCAAAGTACATGACAGGGGTAAGTTTTTGTCAAAGTACTGAATAGGGGTCAGCTTTTGTCAAAGTATATGACGGGTAATTTTTTGTCAAAGTACTGAATAGGGGTCAGTTTTTGTCAAAATACAGGACAGGGGTCAGTTTTTGTCTAAGTACTTCATAGGGGTTGGTTTTTGTCAAAGTACTTCATAGGGGTCAGTTTTTTTCAAAGTATAGGACAGGGGTCAGTTTTTGTCAAAATACTTCATGGGGGTCAGTTTTGTCAAATTACAGGACAAGGGTCAGTTTTTGTCAAAGTACAGGATATGGGTCAGTTTTTGTCAGTACAGGACTTGGGTCAGTTTTTGTTGCATTATCGCTATGCTTAGGATTGGTCAGCAAAAATTTGTAACTCTTTATTTGGTGGCTTATTGTCATCCAAGGTTCCAAATCCATTAAAATTTACTGAAAAATATAGAACTTAAGAGGAAAGTAGGATAATGTAGTTGGAATAATAAAGTTAGGATGTATATTTAGGATAATATATTCAGGATTATGAAGGTAGGATAATGAATACAGTAAATGTTGGTAATTTAACAGTGAAGTAGCGACCAGACTGAACTTTTCATTGCAGATATCATATTTTTTGTCATTATGCATGACGTTTCTGTCATCATCACTTTTTATATTTATCATCCTTATCACGTTTTACAGTTGTCAGCCTATTCACTGTGTACAGTTGTAAATCTTTTCACTTTGTATTGACTTGAATTTACTCTAGCTATCAGCCTTGTCACTTTTTTAATTTTTATATTTATATCATGGGATTATTGCTTTGTCACTTAATAATTGTCAACTTAGAGTAGTAACACATACGTAATCCTGTTGCTTCCTTACATCCCCACAAGACAACTACGTTCTTCCATTGACAGTAGAACCCTCTCAATCCCAAGAACCAAAACTAAGACCATCGGTGAACGCTCCTTCTACTTCTATGGACCCACGTTCTGGAAGCAGCTCCACTTCCATATCCGTCATTGTGAAACCTCGTCCACTTTTAAAAAGTCCCTTAAATCCCATCTGTTTAGGTCCGCCTATGACCTGTGATGCACCCTCCTTGCCCTGCCTCATTTTCTGTTCCTGTAGTATAGGCCAAAACGTGCCAAAGTGTCCTCGTTTTATAGCCATTTTAATTGTTTCTATAGTATAGTAGTTACTATCCTAGTGTCTCATTTTTATTTTACTTAGTTTACATGTTTTTAATAATTGTAAAGCGCATAGAGCTTTAAGGTAAGCGCTATATAAAAAATGTCTAAATAAATAAATAAATAATCACCAACTTAGAGAAGTAACACATAAAGAGCCATCCTGTCACCTGTCACATAATCACCAACTTAGAGAAGTAACACATAAAGAGCCATCCTGTCACCTGTCACATAATCACCAACTTAGAGAAGTAACACATAAAGAGCCATCCTGTCACCTGTCACATAATCACCTTCACTGATATCACTTTTATTTGTGCTTGTGTCACAACAATGTCATCACAGTTTCTGGAATCAGGTTGGAGACCTTCAGATGAGCCACAACTTCCTCAAAGGTGAGACCAGTTAGGTCGATCTCTTGCTCGGCATTTAAGACCTTACCTCACAACAGTATAAAATCAAGTAGTTAGTTGAAAAACGTTCAGAGTCGCAAAGGTCTCCATAGTAGAAATTTAGAATATATTTTGCACCCTTCCGAGGGCTTATATAGTTACAAATGTCTTGACAGGGTGTATGGATAATATTGTTTAGTTCTGTACTGTCATCATGTGAGAATGTCAATGAAGCTGACATATTAATATGGATACTATTGTTTGAAAATGACTTGATTTTTAAAGTCTTTTTTTCTACCATTAACTTTTGTAACACCACCTTACATGATCTCATAGTTACTTTTGTAACACCACCTTACATGATCCAATTGTTACTTTTGTAACACCACCATACATGATCTCATAGTTACTTTTGTAACACCACCTTACATGATCCAATTGTTACTTTTGTAACACCACCTTACATGATGAAACAGTTACTCTTGTAACACCACCTTACATGATCCAATAGTTACTTTTGTAACACCACCTTACATGATCCAATAGTTACTTTTGTAACACCACCTTACTTGATCCAATAGTTACTTTTGTAACACCACCTTACATGATCCAATAGTTACTTTTGTAACACCACCTTACATGATGAAACAGTTACTCTTGTAACACCACCTTACATGATCCAATAGTTACTTTTGTAACACCACCTTACATGATCCACTAGTTACTTTTGTAACACCACCTTACTTGATCCAATAGTTACTTTTGTAACACCACCTTACATGATGAAACAGTTACTCTTGTAACACCACCTTACATGATCCAATAGTTACTTTTGTAACACCACCTTACTTGATCCAATAGTTACTTTTGTAACACCACCTTACATGATCCAATAGTTACTTTTGTAACACCACCTTACTTGATCCAATAGTTACTTTTGTAACACCACCTTACATGATCCAATAGTTACTTTTGTAACACCACCTTACATAATCCAATAGTTACTTTTGTAACACCACCTTACTTGATCCAATAGTTACTTTTGTAACACCACCTTACATGATCCAATAGTTACTTTTGTAACATCACCTTACTTGATCTAAAAGTTACTTAACTATTGCAACACTACCATACATGATCTAATACTTTCTGAATTGGTTAGTTAAAAATTGTTTAAAAGAAAAATAAGTTCCCTTTGCCAGTTAGTCCTTTGATGTATGGGTTCTTAACCAAAATGAAGCTTGCATTCAGTATGTTTTTTTATTGATTTAAAATCAACCCAGCTCGTATCCAGTGCTCCGCAACATCCCACAAAATGGTAACGTACCCAGGAGGTCGGACCAAGTGTCAGGGCCCCCAGCCCAACCCTCCCAAGCCTGGAATGTTGGACTTGTGACGGAGCCAAGAGGAAACAACATCCGCCCGTTTTCTGGCCATGGAGTGGTGCCCCCTCTGGCCCAGCCGTCTCCCACGCCATCGACTGTGGCCAGCGTGGCAGAGACAATTGAAGGGGGCAGTGTGCGGTCAAAGGTCGATGAGATCATCGAAGATTGGTGAGCATCTCGTAGGGTTGCATGGAAAATTATTGCTCTTCGGAGCATTGCATTATTCCTTTGTGTACAAGTTTAAAGAGATGGTTTACTCATTTTAATACAGACTCACTCGTCTTTTTTTTTTAAATGCTATTTGGTGCAGCACAAGCTAAGCTAAAAACCAATTACGAAATTAATTTAATTATCTAAGTAGTATTAATGCAGTGTTAGTTTTGTTAAAATAAAAATGTGTCTACCTTCAACAAATGGAATATGTTATATCAAATATGGGGGGGTTGGGGGGAGAGGAGAAGGGATGATTTGGTGTGGAGATGCGGAGGAGGTAGGGGGTTGTGCCTGGGGAGATGGTTGGGGGGTGGGGTGTACAGTTTGGGGGAAGGATAATAGAGTGGTAGTATGAGCAGGAGTGGTGTGTGTGTGTATGTGTGTGTTTTAATGGTAAAAGGAGGATTTGAGAATTAAAATGAATTACATTCACTCAATGCTAACACTAGCTTGGAGGGGTGGAGCAATAAAACCAGCAGTCAATTTTTTGAAAATGTAATAATTATTTATAGATATATATATATTTTTGTTTAAAGTTAATAGATTTGAGAGTATTTGTGTACTGCATTTCCCTTTTGTAAAAATTGGCTGCAAAATCCTAGGCTGAAGTTGGCCAGGGTTGAATGGGTTTGAGATTATTTGTGTACTTTACTCCATTTTGTTGTCTGTGTTGGTCAGGGGCTTCAAGGATGCACACACAGCTGAGCTGATGTTGGCCAGAGCCAAGAAGATGAAGTACAATACAGAGAGGAAGCGGAAACTCAGCAAATTGGGTGAATGTTAAAAATATGAAATCTTTTTGTGAACCCTATCAGCCCTATACATTTTACAGTTTTTTTTTTTTTAAATATTTATTTGGAAATCCTAATTTCTTTAGTCTGGTGGAATACTAAATGCTTATGTCCATGTGTCTTGAATATGAAACAACAGCTAGTTGATAGTCTCTGATAGTTATTTGATTTTAACCGTCTTGAGAGGGAGCCCTTTTGGACTGTCAGTGCCAAGAAGACAGAGCCCTTTTCACAAACCCTTAATTACTGAGTTCTTTTCGCCATTTGACTCTGGGCCAGTAGATCTTCTCAGCCATTTCCAGAGGGTTAAATCTTTGCCATGCATAAGGAAAATATAAGTCTCACCGGTCTGGTATTTTAAGATTGTTGACTTTGATGATGTTTTTTAAAAAAAATAAATGTTAAATTAAGGTATGAGTGTTAAGATTTTAAAAATAGAATCAGTCAGTGACACTTGTTTGTTTTATGTCTGCAGATCCAAAGCAGAGGCTTCAGCTGTTCAGGAAGCTGGAAGAGTCTGGACGAATCCTGTCCGTGAGACCACCCAACGTCAAAACTTTGCCACGGAAAGAATATTTCCAGGGTTAGTGGAAACTTGGTGAAACTTAGAACAAAAACAACACACACTTGCACACACACACACTTGCGCACACACACACACACACACACGCACACTTGCACACACACACACATATTAAATGTTCAGTAATAACTTAAGCACACAATTTTAAAGCTTTCTAAGTCATTGATCCGCCTTTTGAAAACTCTCAAACACTTACCATGGTTCTGGTCAATGGAAACAAGGACACAAAGGGAAGCAACAGCAACATTTTAAAATATTATTTATCAATAATTACTTCCCTGTGCTCCATTCTTAGATCTACCATCCTTTCCAGTCTTTGTAAGTGCAGCATTGAGATTTTAGATGTAATTAAATAGATGAGTAAATTTCCCAAATTTAAAGAAAAGACAAAAAATGTCCCCCATAATTTTGTTGTTGTTGAGATCTTTAACCGGCACTTCAAGGAAATAATGGCCATGTCAGCTGAAAGGAGAGAACAGTTTCCAACAAGTTTCAACATAGATCTGCTGAGAGTTTTGTTAAGTTCAAAATAATGAGGAGAAAATTGCAGCCTTGTAAAGTGGGAATGTTTATGTCAAAATAAACCCGGGACATTTTGGTACAAGGTAAAATTTCCTTAATAGATATCGCTGAGTCACTGCGAGACGGTTTTATTTCCTCATTTAGCCAGAGAAGAAGAAACACAGCGTAAAGAACTGGAGAGACGTGTTGAAGATCACAGCCGGGTGGGCCGCACGTTCGAGTGGATCCACACACAGGTTGGGGACTATCCGGTTTCCAGCTCCAGGATCAATCCAGGGCAAGTGGCATTCATGTCTCGGTAATGGATAATGTGGCCCATTACTGTGCCCTGTAGTGTACCCAGTAATGTGGCCAGTAATATATAGCTGGTACTATGCCCAGTAATGTTATCATTAGTGAACCCAGTAGGGTGCCCAGTAATGTGGCCAGTAATATAGCTGGTACTATGCCCAGTAATGTACTCATTAGTGTACCCAGTAAGGTGCCCAGTAATATAGCTGGTACTATGCCCAGTAATGTACTCAATAGTGAACCCAGTAAGGTGCCCAGTAATTGGCTAGTAATGTGGCCAGTAATGTGGCCAGTAATGTGGGTATCAAGATAGGTAATTGATCAATCAATGTGGATTATTTGGGCATAAATGTTGGTAATAAGGCAAACCCAATCAAAACATCTTTGTGACTTTCAGAACTCGTTATCAGCATACAAATATAAATTTGGCTGACATGTTCCGTACAAATGAACATAACATGATAATGTATAAATTGGGAAAATGGAAGAAACAATGAAATATGAGTTACTCAAACTTTATTTCCATTTAGTTTCTGTCTGAAAATGAAAGTTTCAATGTTTAATGAGTAAATTTAAGTTCTACTCTGCACTGCCTCTCCTTGGTCATAACTGTCCCATTTCCCTTGTCCAGTCCAGCAGCATTGTACACCAACAGCAATGACGTACAGGGAAAAGTCACTGACCCAAGAAAGGTAAGAGTTCCATTCAGATATTGGTTATGTTTTGCACTTCAAGAAATTCAGATCACATGAAGTCATAGAGAGTCTCATTAAGTCATGAGATGAAGTCGTTAAGTAAAATCTGAGTCTCAATAATTCATTCAGACCTGTTTACCCTCAAACTCTTAAAATTGTACAATATCATGACAAAAAAGTTCATTATTATCTATTATTATCTTAATAGTGACAACATAAACACAAAGTATATATAATGTATACACCTCAAAATCGTACATTGTTAAATCTTAAGAATAAACAGATCTGGTCATTAGGTGAAGTCCTAAAGTACAAACTGAGTCTCAATTAGTCATCAGATTCAAAGTAAATAAAATAAACAAATATTGAAAAAAACGAAAATTTTTGGCTTTAAACTTCACAGACGAGCCCATTGTCTGACCATCAGTCATCAGCGGGCAGTAGGGCCGGACTGCATCAAGTCAGGAGACTGTCCCTCGGAGATGATTACTGTAAGTGTTCCTCAAACCATGACATCAGACTTTAAATATGACTTGACATCAGACTGTAATTGTGACATGACATCAGATTATAAATGTGACATGAAATTAGACTTTAAATGTGACATACCATAAGAATTTAAATGTATCATGACATCATACTTTAAATGTGACATGAGATTTGTCTGAAATTAGGATCTGGTCAGTTCAGATCAGGAGAAATATACTTCAAAATATCTGTTTCCATATGACACATACCGGTCTTGACGACACATACCGGTCTTGACGACACATACCGGTCTTGACCTGCTGGAACCATTTTTTGTTGTATGTGGTAAATGTTGGACACAATAAGAAATCTCCTGCATCTAAAATTATAATTTTTCTTTTAATAAATTATTTGACTGTTAAACTAAATAAGCGGACTTACTGTGATGACATCATGACTTACTATGACATCATGACTTACTATGACATCATGACTTATTATGACATCATTAGCTGTCTTACAATGACATCTTTAGCTGACTATGTAATCATTGGCTGACTTACTGGGACATCACGAGTTGCCTTACTATTACATTATTAGCTGACTTACTATGACATCATTAGCTGCAGCTGTGTCCAACCAGGGCTGACAGTGGCCAGGCAGGTCTCTCACCGAATAAAGGAGGTTTTAAATTTCCCCAATAGGTTGAATTAATTTCAAGAACATGTAGTAGTTGTAGGGAACTTGTTGCCTGGCTGTAGTAGTTGTAGGAAACTTGTTAGTAAGGCAGTATTAGTTGTAGGGAACTTGTTAGTATGGCCTGTAGTAGTTGTAGGGAACTTGTTAGTATGATTGTACCAGTTGTAGGGAAATTGTTAGCATCGCTGTAGTAGTTGTAGGGAACTTTAGTATGGTTGTAGTAGTTGTAGGGAACTTTTTAGCATGGCTGTAGTAGTTCTATGGAAATTGTTAGCATGGCTGCAGTAGTTGTAGGGAACTTGTTAGTATGGCTGTCGTAGTTGTAAAGAACTTGTTCGTATGGCTGCAGTAGTTGTAGGGAACTTGTTATTACCGCTTTAGTAGTTGAAGGGAACTTGTTAGTATGGCTTTAGATGTTGTGGGGAACTTGTTACTAAGGTTCTAGTAGTTGTAGGGACATTGTTAGTATGGCTGTAGTAGTTCTAGGGAACTTTTGGCATGACTGTAGTAGTTGTAGGGAACTTGTTAATACAGCTTTAGTAGTTGTAGGGAAATTGTTAGCATGGCTGTAGCAGTTGTAGGGAACTTGTTAGTATTGCTGTAGTAGTTGTAGGGAACTTGTTAGTATGGCTGTAGTAGTTGTAGGTAACATGTTAGTATGGCTGTCGTAGTTGTAGGGAACTTGTTAGTATGGCTGTAGTAGTTGTAGGGAACTTGAAAGCATGGCTGTATTAGTTGTAGGGAACTTGTTAGTGTGGCTGTAGTAGTTGTAGGGAACTTGTTAGCATCGCTGTAGTAGTTGTAGGGAACTTGTTAGTGTGGCTGTAGTAGGTGTAGGGAACTTGTTAGTATGGCTTTAGTAGTTGTAGGGACCTTGTTAGTATGGGCTTAGTAGTTGAAGGGAACTTGTTAGTGTGGCTTTAGAGGTTGTGGGGAACTTCTTAGTAAGGTTGTAGTAGTTGTAGGGAACTTGTTAGCATTGCTGTAGTAGTTGTAGGGAACCTGGTAGAATCGCTGTAGTAGTGGTAAAGAACATGTTAGTATGGCTGTAGTAGTTGTAGGGAACATGTATGGTTGTAGTAGTTGTAGGGAACTTAATAGCATGGCTTTAGTAGTTGCAGGGAACATGTTAGCATAGCTGTAGTACAAGTTCACTACAACTACTACAGCCATACTAACATGTTCACTACAACTACTACAGCCATATTAACAAGTTCACTACAACTACTACGGCCATACTAACAAGTTCACTACAATTACTACAGCCATACTAACATGTTCCCTACAACCACTACAGCCATACTAACAAGTTCCCTACAACCGCTACAGCCATACTAACAGGTTCACTACAACTACTACAGCCATACCAACAAGTTTCCTACAATTACTACGGCCATCCCAGCAAGTTCACTACAACTACAATAGCCATACTAACATGTTCCTTACAACTACTACAGCCATACTAACACGTTCCCTACAACCTCTACAGCCATACTAACAAGTTCACTACAGCCATACTAACAAGTTCCCTACAACTACTACAGCCATACTAAAAAGTTCCCTACAACTGCTACAGCCGTACTAACAAATTCCCTACAACTACTACAGCCATACTAACAAGTTCCCTAAAACCACTACAGCCATACTAACAAGTTCCCTACAACTACTACAGCCATACTAGCATGTTCCCTACAACTACTACAGCCATACTAACAAGTTCACTACAACTACTACAGCCATACTAACAAGTTCCCTACAACTACCACAGCCATACTAACAATTTCCCTACAACCACTACAGCCATGGTATCACGTTCCCTACAACTACTGCAGCCATACTAACATGTTCCCTACAACCACCCTATCACGTTCCCTACAACCACTACAGCCATACTAACATGTTCCTTACAACTGCTACAGCCATACTAACAAGTTCACTAATGTAAAGTTATTTGTTTTACTTGTCTCCTTGCAGCTGGCCGGAGTCCCTCTCTTCCGCCAATCTTCAAGAAGGACAGGTTGTCTTTCCGTGACACCCCGGTGGAGAAGAGTGGTGGTTGGGGGGGCGGGAAGAAGCGAAGTCAGAAACCTTGAAACTTCCAATTGTCCTTGAACTTTGACCTTCATGTTGGCAGGACCCCCTGTTGCTGGCTTCTAGAAATAAAAAATAAAACAAAAATCTCATGAGACGATGCAGAAAGCAGCCATCATCAGTGCAGATATTTCACAGAGGTAGAACATTTTCACTCTCAGTGGCTCGACTAGTCAGGCTTCAATCCTTGCTGAAATTTTCAACAATTCAACTTGTGGTTCTCAACTGTCAACATTCAACTTGTGTTTCTCAACTGTCCAACTGTGTCCACATCCAACTACTGGTTCTCAACTGTCAGTACTCAAGAAGTCTAAGAAGAATATGTGCCATTATACCTTGAGACTATACCTTAAACTATACCTGAGAATATACCACAGACTATCGCTGAAACTGCACCAGAGACTACACCTCAGACTCTATACCCAAGACTTTAACTAAGACTATACCCTGAAATCGTAACTGAACTTTTGAAACTATACTTAAAACTATACCTGATACTATACATAAGAAAGCCATGTGGACAGTCGGTATATAATAAATATTTAAAAAAAGGACAGTGTCACAATTAATTTGAGGATCACTGGTCCCAGTGATGTACTAAGATGGCCTTCTGTGCCAGTTCATCCTATTGATCCTCTGGCCAAGTCATCTCCTACAACTAAAATAATTTACATTGTTTATGTGATAATGTATTCCTCACAACATATGGCTTGCCTCATGTTGTGTTCTTTCATTTCCCTTCTCCCCTCCCCCCCCCCCCAAAAAAAAAAAAAAAAAAAAAAAAAAACCAACTGCCTCACTCCCAGCTATCCTTGAATCCATTGACTGCCCCCGCCCCCAAAACACCAGCCTCACTCCCAGCTACCCTTGAATCCATTGACTGCCCACTCAGGGGTGTGTGTCTTTTCATCAATTATCCATGCTGCCAAAGGAAACACATGGCATTGTGTATCATTTTTTACAAAAAATGTATTTGTATAGCGTCTACCAAAGCTGCAAGGCCATCTGTATGTGTGATTAAGTATGTGCTTGTATACTTGTATGTGTGATTTAGTATGTGCTTGTGTGTGTGATTTAGTATATGCTTGTGTGTGTGTAAGTGATTGAGAGTGTGTGTGTGAGAGCGTTTGTGGTGGAAAGATTGGTAATATGACCATGACCTTGAACTTTGAACTCATTTCATGACATTCTCTTGCCCTGACTTGTGGCCTCTCTCTTGTCTTTGCCAATCTACCTTATTTTTGGCGTTGCAACACATCAGTCAGTCAGTCAGTCAGTCAGTCAGTCAGTCAGGGTTTCACTGTATGTGACAAATAGGGGGCCTGGGTCTCATCACACAGAGGTACTGACAGAGGGGACATAGCCCCCCCCCCAGCCCTACCCCCCACACGTCTTAGACCGGGTGTCATGCCACTGTAAATTTTTAGTGTCGTGACATTTGAGTCTGATATGACTTGTGGCATTTGTGCACTAATGGCACTGTGATAAGTATGTGTTTGAGCGCCCAAAAGACATTTGTGAAATGCAGATCTGTGATATTTGACCTGTTAATGGCAGAGTGTTGTGTAAACGTCTGGACAGACTTGTCAGCGTTACACACCACTGCGATACCTTATTGCTTGACACACACAATAAAATATTATGGTACAGAGACTTCGGCTATGTGTTTTTCATTTCTGTTTTTCTTTTTAACACCGAACTTTCCCACACATTTCTCCGAGCGCTTCACATGACATGAATTCTGTCAGTTTTCAGACGGGAGAAGCAGCACCACTGTTGGTTGAAATCAGCAAACGATGAGCCAACTTCCACAACGATTTGGGGGGAGGGTGGAGGAGGGGGGGACAAAGTCCCAGTCGAATGAATAGTTAATGGACATGATCATAATCTCAGTGCCTGACCCAGCTCCACCTAATGGCAGACGTGACACTGTCATCAACAATTTCTTAACGCAGATCCCAAGGCGTTAGCCCTGATCATTTCAGACCCCGCCTATCTGATCTTTAGATCGGTGGTTCTCAAACCCCTGTTTTCGGTAAGATATGAACTTAAAAGTTTCTACATTTCCCCCTCAACGGTCGATGAATTTTCCATCTGCCAGAGCTTATTCTCTGGAGTTTAGCTAAATTGCTCTCCCTTTCGTTCTAAACACTGCGTTAAAGTTAAATGGTCAACCAAAGACACACAACCCGAGAACCGTTGTTTTAAGACCTAATGTAAACCATGAAGCTGGCTGCTGAGGATGCACGTGCCTTTTCTCCCAAATACAGCGCTTCACGTAACTTGGGGGTTGGGAGGGGGGGTGGGGTCCCAGTCTAAATATAGCCGAATAATCCATAATGCATTTCAGTTGTCAGACCTGTTCCACTAACCAAGTAAGACGTTTTCATTACACCAGGTAACTTAGAACAATGCGACTGGCATTTAAGATATTCCACCTTTTGGGTCGAGAGAGATGCATCTATGTATTAAGTGTCTATGACTTTTCACTAAATTCTGTCGAGAGGCGCGACCCACGTGGCAGTGCCGCTGCGAAGATGGGTGGGGTGGGGTGGGTCTGATGTCCCTGGGAGCCAGACTAGTTATAAGGCGCCAGAACTGGCTTTGATGGCATTTTATTGATGGAAATAATAAATAATGGCCTGAAGAATGGAGAGGGCGCGTAAGAATGAATCTTGCCCCCCCCCCCAAGACTTATAGTGTAGTACCCTGGCGACGCCTCTGCCGCTGCTCACCTTGGCGAAATGCCTCACGGGGGTGAACTCCCAGCAGAAATATAAACAACACCGGGGCGAACTCCCAAAAGCGCCCCCTCCCCTAATCCACACACACAGATCATTTATCTAATGTTGTATGTCATTTCTAAAGTGTCGCACGTTCTTTTCCAATTTCCCAGATATGCCAGTGGAGCGAGTCGAACCAGGTCCAGTCTCATTAAGGTCCGGTCTCATTAAGGTCCAGTCTCATTAAGGTCCGGTCTCATTAAGGGCCGGTCTCATTAAGGTCCGGTCTCATTAAGGTCCGGTCTCATTAAGGTGAAACTCATTATGTCAAGATGATTTCAAGCCGGGTAACCTGTGGCAATGGGATCCAGCTCTGAGCACTATTTGCATGTCCATTGGCATTCCTCACTACTGCCCTCTACCCCTCCCCCCCACCCGCCGCCCTCATCCCCCCCCCCTGTCAGTTACGCCTGTAGACAAATTAATGTTTGGGTTAAACCTGAGAACACAATAAATCCAATCGCCTGGCTGTAGATCCTGCCAGACAATACAAACATTGGAGAGCTTCTCCACTGCTGTACAGACCCGCAGACCTACTATAACCTTCTGTACACCAGCTCTAACCTTCTGTACCAGCTCTAACGTTCTGTACCAGCTACAACGTTCTGTACCAGCTATTACGTTCTGTACCACCTAGAACGTTCTGTACCAGCTCTAACGTTCTGTACCAGCTCTAACGTTCTGTACCAGCTCTAACGTTCTGTACCAGCTACAACGTTCTGTACCAGCTATTACGTTCTGTACCAGCTATTACGTTCTGTACCAGCTATTACGTTCTGTACCAGCTCTAACGTTCTGTACACCAGCTCTAACCTTCTGTACCAGCTCTAACGTTCTGTACCAGCTCTAACGTTCTGTACCAGCTACAACGTTCTGTACCAGCTATTACGTTCTGTACCACCTAGAACGTTCTGTACCAGCTATAACGTGCTGCCCCAACGACTCCCTGGATTGGATAGAAATCTCTCCGGAATCTCAACAGCGGCCGAGCAGTGTCCCACCAATGTGGGAATCTTGTGCTCTGTAAGCGCCCAATGACACTGTGGGAGGCTTGTGTTCTGCAGCACCCAATTACACAGTGGGAGACTTGTGTTCTGCAGCACCCAATTACACTGTGGGAGGCTTGTGTTCTGCAGCACCCAAATACACTGTGGGAGACTTGTGTTGTCAGCACCCAATTACACTGTGGGAGGCTTGTGTTCTGTCAGCACCCAATTACACTGTGGGAGGCTTGTGTTCTGTCAGCACCCAATTACACTGTGGGAGGCTTGTGTTCTGCAGCACCCAATTACACTGTGGGAGGCTTGTGTTCTGTCAGCACCCAATTACACTGTGGGAGACTTGTGTTCTGCAGCACCCAATTACACTGTGGGGAACATTAAATATTTACACGGTTCCCAGACGAGGGCGTAACTCTGACATATCCTTGGTGATGGGCGGGGCGCTCATTCGTCATCAGTGGGGCGTTAATCCCACGTAGTCTATAGTGCGCTTTGTCGGGGCGGGTCTGGGGGGGGGTGCGTTGCCGCCATCAGTTAAGTTGGTGCAACATCTCAATATTTTGCTGCATGAGGGCGCCGCCTGTGAGGTGGCGCATCGTTAGGTTTACCCACCCAAAAGGGCCGCCCTAAGGCTGGGACAGAAGGCCAATGAAGTGTACATTCACTTCACACGCTGAGCTTGAAATAAGTGAAGTGAACGGTAATCTGATCAAAACTTCTTATTTGACCTTCACGTCTATGACCAGATTGTGAAATACGAAAACTTCAACATTAGTCCGTCAATTAAAATGATATCTTTGAATTAAACAGAAAACAGCCCCCCCCACACACACACCCACACACACACCCCTACACACCCACACTCACCAACACACCCTCACACGCTTTCTCCCATGGGTTCTGACGTCTGTACGTGTTGTTTTCAAAGTCAAGAAACGTAAGACCCACCGACCTTGACATTGCTCGGAAAATGTCTGCTAGGCAAAAGCGCGTGCATGTTGGTTTTTTTCGGGGTGGGGGGGGGGTGGGGGGGTTGGGAGGAGGGCCTGGGGTGATGTAAAGAGGGGAGGGAGGAAGAGGCTGAGTTAAGTGGAGTGGTCGGTGGAGGGTTTTGAGTGAGGCTGTGGCATGGCGAAGATAAGACAAGCAGAATGGAGGCAGAGGGAGGGAGAGCTGGAACACTTTGGGGAGTTTACGTAAACATAGTCCATTTACTGTTGGCATGGGGTGAGGCGGACGGCGAGCGCATGCACAGTGTAGGCCCAACAAAAGGAAAAGGAGGGGGGGGGGAAGGAACAACATTCGTTGTAGTCCCGTGATACGAGGGTGCACACAGAGGTTCGGGGGTGAATAAATGTTCATGTTTTGAGAAGCGCTGAAATACCGCGGTGATAAGATGACGCGGCTGGTGTGGGGGGGGGG
>CAXITT010000216.1:116206-161401 GCA_964033795.1 Lymnaea stagnalis | reverse complement strand
GGGGGGGATGGTTGCCTTTCAGAAGTGGAAGCTTCTAGTAGGTAGAAGATCATCGCGCTGAAGAAGAAAGGATGGCCGCGGAGCTAGGAGTCGATGAGTCGATCCGCTACAGCCGCAAGTTTCGTATCAGACATCTTTTACCGGCAAGGAAGTTCCTGCTCTCTGAGCAAAACGCTTGGGAATTTAACAAACGAAACTACAACAGAGGATAGAAACTGGTTTTCCTCAGATTTGAAATACTTTCAGGAGGAATATACTTTTCTTTCTTTTTTTTTGGTGGGGTTGGGGGGGGGGGGTATTTTCAAAATGTTCGCAGAATAGAATCGTAATAAGGTCGTTAATGCTTTAGGTATGTAAGTAGAGTTGCTATGGTTTCCGTGTTAATTAAAAAACAGAATGGTTTTTTCCCTATCTTGTGATAGAATTGAAATTACGGCCTCCGCCATGGCTTGACTTGCCAGTGTGCCTTACACTATTTTAAACCTAGCCTAACGTGTCGAGATGGGAGAGCTGAAGATGACGCCCCTGTGCTTTTATCCCAAGTGTAGACGCCTCTGATTTCCTTCAAGAGCAACCCTTCGAGATTCATGGGAAGATAAGATATTTGATAGTTAATGTGAAGCATACAATTGGGGTATGGGGGAGGGGGGATTTATGTGAAGATAACCCACTTGTGTGAGTGTACTCTCTCTCTCTCTCTCTCTCTCTCCATCTTTGTACCTCTCAATCTCTTTGTATAGCTGTCTATCCCTCTGTCTTTCCCCTCTCTCTATCACTCTCTATTTCACTCTATCGCTCTCTACCTTTCTAGATCTATCTCGCTCTCCATCTCTTTCTCTCTGTATCTCTAGGTATCCCTCTATCTTTCCCTCTCTCCCCTATCCCTCTCTCCATCCCTCCATCTCTCACTATATCCCTCTCTCCATCCCTCCATCTCTCGCTATATCCATCTCTCCATCTCTCGCTATATCCATCCATCCATCCTTCCATCTCTCGCTATATCCATCCCTCCATCTCTCGCTATATCCATCCCTCCATCTCTCGCTATATCCATTCATCCATCCCACCATCTCTCGCTATATCCATCCCTCCATCTCTCGCTATATCAATCCATCCATCCCTCAATCTCTCGCTATATCCATCCATCCATCCTTCAATCTCTCGCTATATCCATCCATCCATCCCCCAATCTCTCGCTATATCCATCCCTCCATCTCTCGCTATATCCATCCCTCCATCTCTCGCTATATCCATCCATCCATCCCTCCATCTCTCGCTATATCCATCCATCCATCCCCCCATCTCTCGCTATATCCATCCCGCCATCCCTCCATCTCTCCACCCACCCACCACCCACCCATCCACCCACCCACCCATCCACCCAACCATCCGTCCATCCATCCATCTTTCTATTTTCTATCTTACCCCCTCTTGTCCCTCCTCTTCTCAGATGTATCACTTTCTTCCCTCCATCTCTCTCCGACGCTCTCTCCCCCCTTCTTTCTCTCTCCTCTATCTTTATCTCTCCACCCCTCACCCTACTTTTCTCTCTGTTTCTCCAGTAATGATAAATATTTACAAACTATGGATATAATAAAGGGTGATATACTTAAGATCGCATGGATGAACTTTGCCCCCTAAAAAACAATGCCCCCTCCCATACACCCATCAGACGAACATCCCAAAGTTTATACCGCTTCACCCTCTGTTTTCACCCCCCCCCCCACCAATAAGACCTTTCTATTTTCTATGACAGAAAATTTGATACTGAGACAAGGGAGTGCATTCAAGTCTGCAAACATCACCTTTAACAGTGGGAGTGTTTCCCCTTGTTGCTAAGCAGCCATAATGGTCGCCTCCCAGTACTTTATAGCAGGCCCGCACAACTCAAAATGTAAGGCGGGCCGTAATTCTTTATGACAAAACTTGTGCGGGCCAAAAGAAAATCGTACAGGGGGGGGGGGAGCTATTAAGAAAATAATAAGAATAAAGAATATTTCGTTACTTCGCGGGCCGCAAAGTGGGTGCTGGCGGGCCGGATGCCGCCCGCGGGCCGTATGTTGTGCAGGCCTGCTATATAGTAAAACGAAATAATGCATTCAAAAAGAAATCGAATCAAAATTTTATCGTCAAAAAATGAAAAAAAAAAAAGAAGATTCGACCAAATTTTCCGTTCGATCAAATTAACGTCGATCAATTTACCGTCGACGGAATTTCTTTCGATCAAATTTCCGGATACAGTGCCAAACTGGTGGCCCTGACTGTCGCCCGCAGCAATTTAAATAGGACCCCCCCCCCCACACACACACGAGAAAATGTACTCCATTCATGTAGCCAATAAAAAAATTCAGTATCGAAGATAACATGACATCCAATGGTGGCACGGTGAAGAGTGGTGGCACGGTGAAGAGTGGTGGCACGGTGAAGAGTGGTGGCACGGTGAAGAGTGGTGGCACGGTGAAGAGTGGTGGCACGGTGAAGAGTGGTGGCACGGTGAAGAGTGGTGGCACGGTGAAGAGTGGTGGCACGGTGAAGAGTGGTGGCACGGTGAAGAGTGGTGGCACGGTGAAGAGTGGTGGCACGGTGAAGAGTGGTGGCACGGTGAAGAGTGGTGGCACGGTGAAGAGTGGTGGCACGGTGAAGAGTGGTGGCACGGTGAAGAGTGGTGGCACGGTGAAGAGTGGTGGCACGGTGAAGAGTGGTGGCACGGTGAAGAGTGGTGGCACGGTGAAGAGTGGTGGCACGGTGAAGAGTGGTGGCACGGTGAAGAGTGGTGGCACGGTGAAGAGTGGTGGCACGGTGAAGAGTGGTGGCACGGTGAAGAGTGGTGGCACGGTGAAGAGTGGTGGCACGGTGAAGAGTGGTGGCACGGTGAAGAGTGGTGGCACGGTGAAGAGTGGTGGCACGGTGAAGAGTGGTGGCACGGTGAAGAGTGGTGGCACGGTGAAGAGTGGTGGCACGGTGAAGAGTGGTGGCACGGTGAAGAGTGGTGGCACGGTGAAGAGTGGTGGCACGGTGAAGAGTGGTGGCACGGTGAAGAGTGGTGGCACGGTGAAGAGTGGTGGCACGGTGAAGAGTGGTGGCACGGTGAAGAGTGGTGGCATAGTAAATTGAATGAAGGAATGCGTTTTTTAATCTGGCTGTACGGGTGTGTTTAATGGGACTTCAGGGGCGTTTAATGGTACTGTAGGGGTGTTTCATGGTACTGTAGGGGTGTTTCATGGTACTGTAGGGGCGATTCATGGTACTGTAGGGGCGTTTCATGGTACTGTAGGGGCGTTTCATGGTACTGTAGGGGCGTTTCATGGTACTGTAGGGGCGTTTCATGGTACTGTAGGGGTGTTTCATGGTACTGTAGGGGTGTTTCATGGTACTGTAGGGGCGTTTCATGGTACTGTAGGGGCGTTTCATGGTACTGTAGGGGCGTTTCATGGTACTGTAGGGGCGTTTCATGGTACTGTAGGGGCGTTTCATGGTACTGTAGGGGCGTTTCATGGTACTGCATAATAGTTAATGCATAATGGCTGTGTTGCTTATGGTTGAAATGGCTAGAAAGACTTTGCCATTGTATGCTTGTACTTAGTTTTTGTCGTGTTGCGTTTGTTTTAATTGTGGTAAACTATAAATTTGTTTTTTTTTTGACTTTGTACCGCGCTTCGAGCCTTTGGGGATGAAGCGTGTTTTTGAAATGAACTTTATTATTATTATTTATTACTGTAGGGGCGTTTCATGGTACTGTAGGGGCGTTTCATGGTACTGTAGGGGTGTTTCATGGTACTGTAGGGGTGTTTCATGGTACTGTAGGGGTGTTTCATGGTACTGTAGGGGTGTTTCATGGTACTGTAGGGGTGTTTCATGGTACTGTAGGGGCGTTTCATAGTACTGTAGGGGCGTTTAATAGTACTGTAGAGGTGTTTCATGGTACTGTAGGGGTGTTTCATGGTACTGTAGGGGTGTTTCATGGTACTGTAGGGGTGTTTCATGGTACTGTAGGGGTGTTTCATGGTACTGTAGGGGTGTTTCATGGTACTGTAGGGGTGTTTCATGGTAGTGTAGGGGTGTGCTTCTCAGAGGTTTTGGGGCTTACATCAAAAGATTTAAGCATTAGGACATTTTCTAGATTGTAACGGGTGGTTGAAGGCCGATACAAGAGACCTGCGATATAGTGACACCACAAAGATTAGGAGGTCAATCAGGATTTTTATAAATATTATTTGGTTTGTGTGTGTTGCATGTATTGTATGTGCTGTGTGTGTTGTGTGTGCTGGATGTGTTGCATGCGTATGTGTGTAATGTGTGTTTGTGTGTTGGGTGTCTGTGTGTTTTCTGTGTGTATATGTGTGCGTTGAGTGTGTGTGGAGGGCTAAGTAAAACTACAAGTCTTAATAAGAAAGGGACACAACTGTAACGGAACAGTACAAGTTCCCTTGGGGTCATCTAAAAATAACCTCGATGCTCACCTTACTACTTTCTCTATCAACTTCGCTCAAACGGATTTTCTGCTGTAAGGGAAAGTAAAAAAAACAAAAACTTTTATGTGAGAGTCGGCTTTGAACAATCTAAAAACAGACGTGTAAAGAAATCTCTTCCTGTTGGCGAAATACACATGTCTGAATCTCGAGAAACCTTTTGGGTAGGGTGTGACGGTATGGTGCTTACTTTAGATGGTGGTTCTCTGGGTATTGAGATTCCTTGGGTGTAGAGGTATACAAGGTTCCTTTTGAGTGCAGCGTCGGTCACTACCCAACCGCACAAAAAAGCGATTTCTTGCATTCCCTTTTCACCTCCCATTCATCAGATTGACCAGCAGTTGCCGAGAGACCTCAGTACACCACGGTCTCGAAGTCAAACCCATTCATTCCAACTGACTACCCCGTCTTGGGAGATTAAATAGCTCACCCAAACTGAACGCGCTTTGGCTCCCCATGCGCCCCCCTATCAGACCGCGCCCCCTAATCAGCCCGCGCCCCGTCCACACCCATCACCTCCAACGACCCGAGTAGATAATAAGGTAAAAATAAATGCCCCCCCCACCCCCCTTCCCTATTCAATTGAAATCGTTTGTCGTCCGGTGATATCAGACGGTTCAGTCCCCTTATCTTGGGCCGCCATCTTTGTTGTGCGTCTAGACCGCCATGTTGAAATGGGACACCGCTCGCGGTACTAGAAGGTAGCTCATCAATGACACACGATTTTTATTTTCATTGAGGAGATTTAATATGTTCACCCTTTAAGGGAATTGGGGGGGGGGGGCAACCTGCAAGAACTGCCGTGAACTGGATAAGTGTTTTTGTAAAAGATACAAAATGGGAATGATTATCAGTCGAAGCCTTTGAAAATTGAATCATCACAGTGTAAACGTGTCCAAACTAATGATACCCGTCACAAGAAATCTGAACATTATTCTACTGGTTATTGGCAGACTAAACTCGAAATACATTTCCGAAGCCGGTAATGACGCATATGACGTACATGACGTACATGACGCATATGACGTATATCTAAGATTAGCTTGCGGCCCGCCAAAGAAATAGTGCTTTCCAAGCGGTCCACTGCCCACAAAGGTGGCCAACCACTGCTGTAAGGTATGATTAGAAAGCTCTTTGGGAAACAAGTGAATTTTTATTGGATTAGTGGGGATTAGCAATACGATT
Organism: Lymnaea stagnalis; assembly: GCA_964033795.1. Lineage (NCBI taxonomy): Eukaryota > Metazoa > Mollusca > Gastropoda > Lymnaeidae > Lymnaea > Lymnaea stagnalis. The sequence goes on along the minus strand of CAXITT010000216.1, from coordinate 155,747 downwards.
TTGTAATAGCTTTAAGAGTAAGCAGGGTGCAGGCATTCAAGGGGTGTCTTTGGGCAGTCTGCAGGCATTCAAGGGGTGTCTATGGGGCAGTCTGCAGGCATTCAAGGGGTGTCTATAGGGCAGGCATTCAAGGGGTGTCTATGGGGCAGTCTGCAGGCATTCAAGGGGTGTCTATGGAGCAGTCTGCAGTCTGCAGGCATTCAAGGGGTGTCTATGGGGCAGTCTGCAGGCATTCGAGGGGTGTCTATGGTGCAGTCTGCAGGCATTCGAGTTGTGTCTATAGGGCAGGCATTCAAGTGGTGTCTATGGGGCAGGCATTCAAGGGGTGTCTATGGGGCAGGCATTCAAGGGGTGTCTATGGGCAGGCATTCAAAGGGTGTCTATGGGGCAGGCATTCAAGGGGTGTCTATGGTGCAGGCATTCAAGGGGTGTCTATGGGGCAGTCTGCAGGCATTCAAGGGGTGTCTATGGGGCAGTCTGCAGGCATTCAAGGGGTGTCTATGGGGCAGTCTGCAGGCATTCAAGGGGTGTCTATGGGGCAGTCTGCAGGCATTCAAGGGGTGTCTATGGGGCAGTCTGCAGGCATTCAAGGGGTGTCTATGGGGCAGTCTGCAGGCATTCAAGGGGTGTCTATGGGGCAGTCTGCAGGCATTCAAGGGGTGTCTATGGGGCAGTCTGCAGGCATTCAAGGGGTGTCTATGGGGCAGTCTGCAGGCATTCAAGGGGTGTCTATGGGGCAGTCTGCAGGCATTCAAGGGGTGTCTATGGGGCAGTCTGCAGGCATTCAAGGGGTGTCTATGGGGCAGTCTGCAGGCATTCAAGGGGTGTCTATGGGGCAGTCTGCAGGCATTCAAGGGGTGTCTATGGGGCAGTCTGCAGGCATTCAAGGGGTGTCTATGGGGCAGTCTGCAGGCATTCAAGGGGTGTCTATGGGGCAGTCTGCAGGCATTCAAGGGGTGTCTATGGGGCAGTCTGCAGGCATTCAAGGGGTGTCTATGGGGCAGTCTGCAGGCATTCAAGGGGTGTCTATGGGGCAGTCTGCAGGCATTCAAGTGGTGTCTATGGGGCAGTCTGCAGGCATTCAAGTGGTGTCTATGGGGCAGTCTGCAGGCATTCAAGTGGTGTCTATGGGGCTGTCTGCAGGCATTGAAGGGGTGTCTATGGGGCAGTCTGCAGGCATTCAAGTGGTGTCTATGGGGCAGTCTGCAGGCATTCAAGGGGTGTCTATGGGGCTGTCTGCAGGCATTGAAGGGGTGTCTATGGGGCAGTCTGCAGGCATTCAAGTGGTGTCTATGGGGCAGTCTGCAGGCATTGAATGGGTTTATATGAGGCAGTCTGCTGGCATTGAATGGGTGTCTATGAGGCAGGGTGCAGGCTTTGAAAGAGGGCATGGTGGAGACACCGAATGGGCATGTATGGGGCAGGGTAGATTTGTTTTTTCTCATCTCTATACACGCCGTTGTTTTCTGTTTCACTCAGCACAGCTTTATCTCTACATTCATCCACGCAGTCCACTTCATCCGTCGGTACCCGTCAAGATTCAGAATGATTGTTCAATACTCCCCACCCCCCCNCTTTGTACCAAAACAAATCAATCCGTTCTCTGAAAAGTCTCGCTATTGGTAAACCCCCCCCCCCCTTTTTCGAAGCTGCATCTATTTTGTCATGTGTCCCTTCAGTTGCCATTAAGTGCTGGCTCAAGTCGGCCATCACATTCCCTGTTTGGCGCTACATGCCAACAACTTTGTTTAGCGCTGCCCGGGGTTAGATTTAGATGCTCTCCTCCCTCCGGCCGAACAATACTGCTGGGTAAATATTGACAAATTTCGCCCCTTCCCCCGGGGCAATCGCTGTGTTGTATTCCACTCACACCCTCTTTCGTCTTTCATTTTCCCTCCCCTTTTTGTTTAGTCCAAGCGCAAAATGCTTTTATTCCGTCAACGTAACGATCTCCGACTTTTTTATCTACTTGAAGCGGAAATACATTTCTTAATTACGAGATTGCGCGTGCAGAACGCTTCCGGTAAATCGAATCCGATCTGAAAATTGTGCGGTATTATTTTATTGCATTCTTTCTCGTGTCAAAAAAAAGAAAAAAAAAAGAAAGATATATATTATGACATATTCTGCGTTTTAGTTAAGCTAGAGATTGCTATTTTGTTTGAAGAAAGTTTCAGTATTGAATGGTGACGTGTCATTTTCAAGTCATTCCTAAAACTTCAAGGAGCCTCGCGTATTTTTAAATCCTCTAAATTAAATATTAACGTCGCTTTCGAACGGTCAGGGCAAAACATTTGGACGGCGAACGGAACCGCTTCCCGTCAACCTATCGAGCTGAAACTTGGCGCATAGACCCGTTGCCAATGACAACACATCCTTTCAAAAATTTTTTAGCCTCACTCCACAAACCCGCAAAACGAAAATAAATGAATTTATCAGTTTTGCCTGTTTTTCAAGGGGACGATGAAGGAAATATGATTTCGTGAAATAAATTCCCGATAACTCTCGCAAGTGCGTTTGGTGCGTAATGTTTTCTTTTGTTTTCCAGAAATAGTTGATGAAATAAATCTGTGGTTTAGAAGCAGGTGGGTCATTATAGCTCAGGGGCGAGGGAAAAATGTTCGGATGCAAGGCTGGGGGGGGGGGAAGGGGGGGATAACTAATTGGGAATCTTATAAAGTGCGTTACTTGAATGCATATTTTGTCAAATTCTCAGCCACCCCCACCCTTTGCTCGATATTACATTAAGGATTTATATAAAACTCTGTATTTAGGTTTATAGCTCAGGGGCGAGGGAAAAATGTTCGGATGCAAGGCTGGGGGGGGGGGGGGAAGGGGTGGATAACTAATTGGGAATCTTATAAAGTGCGTTACTTGAATGCATATTTTGTCAAATTCTCAGCCACCCCCACCCTTTGCTCGATATTACATTAAGGATTTATATAAAACTCTGTATTTAGGGTCGTTTAATATTAGGGGTCGTTTAATATTAGGGGTCGTTTAATATTAGGGGTCGTTTAATATTAGGGGTCGTTTAATATTAGGGGTCGTTTAATATTAGGGGTCGTTTAATATTAGGGGTCGTTTATTATTAGGGGTCGTTTAATATTAGGGGTTGTTTAATATTAGGGGTCGTTTAATATTAGGGGTCGTTTTTTATTAAGAACTGACATTCTTACGTCTGCACCCCACTTTACTTAAACTACAAACATTGCTAATGCAAAAATAAGATCACCACTGATGTGATCGAAATACACCTAGTATAGAGTTGATGCCAGAAGCCTAGGGGCAGACGGCTCGCCGGTGGACCAGGACTGAGATGGATCGACGATGTAAAGAAGGATTTACACCAGTTGGGGGTCCACACATTGAGGCGAAGAGCCGTGGATCGATCCGAATGGAAGGATTTGGTGGAGCAGGCCAGGGCCCTACATGGGCTGTAGCGCCATTGATGATGATGTCTGAGTGGAAGGATGTAGTGGAGCAGGCCAGGGCCCTACATGGGATGTAGCGCCACTGATAATGATATCTGAATGGAAGGATGTGGCGGAGCAGACCAGGGCCCTACATAGGCTGCAGTGCCACCGATGATGTTGTCTCAATGGAAGGATTTGGTGGAGCAGGCCAGAGTCCTACATGGGCTGTAGTGCCACTGCTGATGATGATAGAATTGATGGACAATGACGTGATATATAGACACAATATTTAAGTTATCTAAGAGAAGGAAACTAAGGTCTCCTCTTATCCAAGCTGATTTCCACCCCCCACACCCCAAAAAAAAAAAATAATAATTTATTAGCTGTTACACTCCACTCAGGAGGTGACAAACTCCACTCAGGAGGTGACACTCCACTCAGGAGGTGACACACTCCACTCAGGAGGTGACACACTACACTCAGGAGGTGACACACTACACTCAGGAGGTGATACACTCCACTCAGGAGGTGATACACTCCACTCAGGAGGTGATACACTACACTCAGGAGGTGACACACTCCACTCAGGAGGTGACACACTCCACTCAGGAGGTGATACACTCCACTCAGGAAGTGACACACTCCACTCAGTTCCACTCAGAAGTTGCTACACTCCACTCAGGAGGTGATACACTACACTCAGGAGGTGACACACTCCACTCAGGAGGTGACACACTCCACTCAGGAGGTGATACACTCCACTCAGGAGGTGACACACTCCACTCAGGAGGTGACACACTCCACTCAGGAGGTGACACACTCCACTCAGGAGGTGATACACTCCACTCAGGAGGTGATACACTCCACTCAGGAGGTGACACACTCCACTCAGGAGGTGACACACTTCACTCAGGAACTCCATGGAAAAAATATTTAAGAAACCAAACTAACGGATTTCAAACAATAGGCTCTATTGCAAACAATTGCAAACAATGGGCATTATTTCAAACATTGAGCTCTATTCCGAAAATTGGGCACTATTGCAAACATTGGGAGCTATTGCAAACAATGGGCACTATTGCAAACAATGGGCCCTATTTTAAACAATGGGCACTATTTCAAACAATGGGCACTACTGCAAACAATTGACACTATTGCAAACGATGGGTACTATTTCAAACAAACGGCACTATTTCAAACATTTGGCACTATTTCAAACATTGGGCACTATTGCAAACAATGGGCACTATTGCAAACAACGGGAACGATAGCAAACAACGGGCACTATTGCAAACAACGGGCACTATTGAAAACAATGGGCACTATTGCAAACAATGGGCACCATTGCAAACAATGGGCAATATTTCAAACAACGGGCACTATTGAAAACAATGGGCACTATTGCAAACAATGGGCACCATTGCAAACAATGGGCAATATTTCAAACAACGGGCACTATTGCAAACAATTGGCACTATTGCAAACAATGGGCACTATTGCAAACAACGGGCACTATTGCAAACAACGGGCACTATTGAAAACAATGGGTACTATTGCAAACAATGGGCACTATTGCAAACAATGGGCAATATTTCAAACAACCGGCACTATTACAAACAATGGACATTTTTTCAAACGATGGGCACCATTGCAAACGATGGGCACTATTGCAAACAATGGGCAATATTTCAAACAACGGGCACTATTAAAAACAATGGACATTTTTTCAAACGATGGGCACCATTGCAAACGATGGGCACCATTGCAAACGATGGGCACTATTTCAAACAGTGGGCACTATTTCAACGGTGGGCACTATTTCAAACAGTGGGCACTATTTCAAACGATTGGCACTATTTCAAACAGTGGGCACTATTTCAAACGATGGGCACTATTTCAAACAGCGGGCACTATTTCAAACGATGGGCACTATTTCAAACAGTGGGCACCATTTCAAACGATGGGCACTATTTCAAACAGTGGGCACTATTTCAAACGAAGGGCACTATTTCAAACAGTGGGCACTATTTCAAACGAAGGGCACTATTTTAAACAGTGGGCACTATTTCAAATGATGGGCACTATTGCAAACGATGGGCACTATTTCAACAGTGGGCACTATTTCAAACGATGGGCACTATTTCAAACGATGGGCACTATTGCAAACGATGGGCACTATTTGGAAAATGCGCATTATTATTGGGCGCTGTCTTCCCAAAGGGATATCTTATTTGTGAAGACGTGGGCTGGAATCATAAGATCCTTATTTCCAAACTTGTCTGCATTGTTACAATATTATTGGGATTGGTCTGTAAATATTATTTAAACTTATATATTTTCGGTGACATTTCGAGGGCCCCCGATCAATGTATTGATCATTCTGGCTCCTACACTGTTTAAATATTAAATATGGGAGAACTACAATTTTTTTTTTTCGTTTATTTTTTTTTTTTTTTTTTTTTTTTTTTTTTTTTTTTTTTTTTTTTTTTTTTTTTTTTTTGTATTCTTGTTTTTTTGAGAACCACTGGACACACGCGGATACATCATGGATGAAATTCAAACGAGGACTCATTAACAACAACACAAAAAGGTGTGTATTTTTTTGTTTCCTTTCTGTTTTCGCTCTTAAGTTCTAGCCACCGAGCTGAAACTGTTTTTTTTTTAGTTAGCCACGCCGCCATTGCTGAGCTTTTGATCTTCCGGTGTTGGGCTTCATGTCTGCTATCCAACGTCATCCCCTCAGAGCCAAGAACAGACTTTTAAACAGAAGAACGCGTGGTCTGCCGTCTGATGTTTGGTTGTTCCGAGCGACCCGAAGAAAGCGTTTGGCCGAACGCGCAAATTGGACGTCCGCTTGCGTGCCGCTGGGCCCTTGGGAGTAATCCTTAAATTAAAGCACAGCAGGCGCAGTTATTCCAGGGTAGACTTGGCGCTTTAGACTCTCGTGCATTGGCCTTTGTCCTTTTTTTTCAATATGCTCTTTGACGTAGCTAGTTAGTTTTGTCAAGATGCTCAACCATCCTTAACGTTTGTTTAAGAAATCTGAGGTTTGACTAGCAATTTTACCCGTATACAGTGAGGTCGTTTTCATAAAGTGATTTAAAAAAAATATATATTTCATTTAGTCCAAACTCACCATTCTTCACTACCAACAGACAAACATACGAAGGGAATTATGATATGTGAAGCAGGTGAAATCTGAAATATTCAATCTATGAAAACTGCGGTAATTGTTTAAACGGATGATTACGATACTTATTACAAAAGTTAGAGTAGAGTTTTTATATAAGATGACTGACGATGCAAGGGGCGTGCAGAGAAAAAGCGGCGCCCGAGGGGGTGAAGCCCGTAAATGACACCTCTTAAAATTTGGAAAAAGAAATTGCCACGTGGGGCGGACGAGTGGTATTGTGGCGCCCCTTGTCTTTGTGAAGTACATGGGGTGTGATCGTTTAGTGTACAGTCCAGGCACCATGGGAAGAAGATTTTGGCGCACTCTGATGTTGCCTCCAGAGGGCGACTACCCCCTTGCGCCCCCACCTCCCTCCTTCCCCAGCCCAGGTGCAATATACCATGTTTAATGACTGTTGATGGTGTGATTGGTAGCACACATCCTGATTTGTGAAGGTATTCATAAGAAAATTCATTTGTAATTTTTTTTTTTTGAAAAGATGTTGTGTGACGTCATAAGAAGAAGAAAAACCTGTTTTGCCATTCGAAAACATTACTGTGTGATGTTGTTAAATAATATTTACTGAATTTTAAAATTTTATTTAAGAAGCTTATCAAAATATTGTTGATTGTTGTTGGTTAATTGCTGTTTCTTTTCTTGCATGTTCGATCTGTTGCTTAAACATTAAGTTTTTAATTTGGTGTCGGAATCGTATCAAACTCGAGACACGTGGATTCGATTACATATCTTTCGGTATCGCTCGCATCTATTCTCCTCTCGCGACACGCAATCTTTTCACGCGAGGTTTCCTTGCACGAGCCGCGTCTTTGTCATCAATCTTGAAATAAAGTTTGTGAAAGCAGGTTCCCATTGAACACTTGAACACTATTGATTGGGCAGGTAGTCTGAAAAGCGATGCATATTGATTGGTTGGTTGGGGCGGGGAGGGGGGGGCGGGAGGCGCCATTCGTTTAAGTCTTGGCGTAAAGTGGATTTAAACCAGACGCTTATAACGGGGGGGGGGGGGGGGGGTGGATTGGAGTTGAATGGACTCCTGGGGCAAACAGTAAATACATCGGCGTTTCATTGTGGGGTAGACAAAGGTGAACATGGTGAAACATTATTGCTTGAAATTGGTGCTTAAAATTTTTTTAAAAGAAATTAAAAAAAAAAAAATTCACATACAAGTAAATATCATGGGCGTATCCAGAGAGGAATTTGGTGTAGAGCCCAAGGGTATTTGTGCAATAGAGTCTATTTGCCCAAACCTGAGCACCCCCCCCCCACACACACACCCCACCCCCAGCATTTCTGTAGTGTTTCAATGAGCCAGTGCAGATAAAAAACATCCGTTCTGTTCAGCGTTTTCTTGCCCTAGTTTTATCTGGATCGCGAGGTGGATCGAGTCACTGGGGTGGGGTGGTTTTGAAAATAAAAATCTGTGTGTGGAGGGGGGGGGTGTTCAAGCGGGTAGGTTTGAATTGTATAGTCCATGGGAGATGTTTGGTTAGGGCATTAGAATCCTTGCTAAGGGTGTTTAGAGCCCTTGGTTAGGGCTTTAGAGGCCTTGGTTAGGGCTTTAGAGCCCTTGGTTTAAAAAAAAAACAACCAACAACAACATTTGTGACGGATCTTTACTTTGTTATTGTTCGAATGCGCATGCGCAATAATTTCGACACTTTCTACTTCCGCCCTTCTCATCAGGTTACAACTGAGTGTATCTCTATCAATGTCGAAACATCTGATATGGGAACACGGCGCAGGATGTCGCTGTAACGCTAGGTCCTAGGCCATTCAAAAATTCGAGGCCCCTCGCGAACACAACATAGATGTTGGACTGCGTTTAAAGCCGCCTGAAGTGACTAAATAGTGTAACATGGTATGATGAGGCTTGAATAGAAAAAGACAGGACAATTGAAAGGACGTCTCGGCCAGATGCCTTCTTAAGCAGACAAGACAAAATTAGATTGCAATCACATCCTCCCTAAACCAAAACCCCCCATACCTTAAACCCTACCCCTCCCAACCCAACACCCCCTCACCCCAAGCCCCACACCCCGTCATCCCAAGCCCAACACCCACTCACCCAAAACACAACACCCCCTCACCCTAAACACAACACCCCCTCACCCTAAACACAACACCACCTCACAATAAACACAACACCCCCTCACCCCAAGCCCAACACCCTCTCACCCTAAACTTAAACCCCCACCCCAAACCCACCACCCCACGCCAACACCCCTACCCCAACCCAACACCCCTACCCCACCCCACCCCAACACAACACCCCCACCACAACCTCCCACCCCAACCCCCCCCCACCCCCACCCACCACCCCTCCCCCACCCCACCCCCACCCAACCCCCCCACAACACCCCCTCACCCTAAACACAACACCCCCTCACCCTAAACCCCAGCCCCACCCCACCCCCAATCCAACACCCCCCCCACCAATGTTCCCTTTAAGCCCCCTCACAGACGCCGCGCAGCAGTTTTAAGCACCGGCTCAGCAAATTTCCATGTGTGTGTGTGTGTTTGTGTTATGGGCTGTAAAACTTTGCACACAACTGTATGATTTTGCACAGCAAACCTTAGAGGGGAAATTGACCCCCCACACCCAACCCAACACCCCACCCCCAACCCAACACCCTCCACCCCCAACCCAACATCTCCTCACCCAAAAACCAACACCAACACACCACAGAAAAAAAGCACACACACTTGTGATGACACTGCATATATTTTATTGATATCTTCACTAAAAGACCTAACAGTTACTCCATTCTTGAAATGAATTGTTATACCTCGAATTATTTTTTTAAGACAGTAACGTCCAGAAGGCAGCACACATTCAATAGTCTCTAAACCTTCCTCTTAAATTAGAGTCAAGTCTGACTAATAAAAGAAGAAGGATTTTATGATGATTTAAAAAAAAAAAAATTAAATTAAGGAGAGTTTGCCTAATGCAGTGGTTCTCAACCCCCCTACCATAAAACTATTTTCGTTGCTACTTCATAAATACGTGTGTTCCGATGGTCTTTGGCGACCCCTGTGAAAGGGACGTTCGACCCACGCGTAGAGAACCGCTAGTTTAATGATTCATGTCGATTACATAGTTTCAGCCTCTGAAGACAATTATGAGACAATTACACGACAATTATATGACACTTATGCAATGATAAGACTGTGGGAATCTTGGGGGAAAGTAGATCAGTCTTTGAGTCTATTTGTTAAAGTGTATAACACACACAATTTATCGTCTACAAATGTATTTTTCTTAAAACTCTTCACATGCACTGCAACTAAGCTTCCCGGGGACTCGATAATGGAATTAATTATTTGAATAGTCTAGCAGGCTTCATGAAGAAGATGGCGGTAACATCCGGGGGCCACAAATGTTAATTGTAACATGACCCCACGTTTAAATTCTTCCATTAACAAATACAAAATAAAAAAAATTAATGTACGCCAGTTATCGCATTTTCCCTTAACATCAGAGATAGGGGCCGGAATGATCGATACATCGATCGGGGGTCCTCAAAATATGGGCGAAGAAGAAGAAGAGAGTTAAAATGAATGAGTTAGTACTTCTCATCACAAGAATGAGGTTGATTGATAAGTAAGTACTTCTCTACACAAGAATGAGGTAGATTGATAAGTAAGTGCTTCTCATCTCAAGAATGAGTTTGATTGATAATTAAGTGCTTCCCATCTCAAGAATGAGGTTGATTGATAAGTAAGTGCTTCTCATCACAAGAATGAGGTTGATTGATAAGTAAGTACTTCCCATCACAAGAATGAGGTTGATTGATAAGTAAGTACTTCCCATCTCAAGAATGAGGTTGATTGATAATTAAGTGCTTCCCATCACAAGAATGAGGTTGATTGATAAGTAAGTACTTCCCATCACAAGAATGAGGTTGATTGATAAGTAAGTACTTCCCATCACAAGACTGAGGTTGATTGATAATTAAGTGCTTCCCATCACAAGAATGAGGTTGATCAGTAATGGTGCATTTGGTAACACTGAATCCGAACAGAAAACAACAGAACAGCAAGCAACAGCCGAACAGCCCATTCAATTTAATAAGTGTGCTGCCAATGGAGTAAAATTTACCAATAATATTGCAGTGTTATGCTCCACATTACAGGACCTAGCAGCTGGCCCGTCACGTGACGCCAGGTGTAAGGGGGACCCCCCCCCCCACACACACACACCTACCCTTTTATTGTGTCTGCAAATCCTGCATTCCAACTTCATAGTTAAAATTTACTTCATCATCACTTTGGATGCTACAAATAGCAGACATCCCCCCACACACATACTTTTTTGTTTCAGCCGTATTTTTTCCAGTACCTACTCTATGGCCCTGGTCTGTCAGCCATGGTTCTACACAGCCAGCCACGGCTCTACACTGTTAGCCATGGCTCTCATTTTAAGCCAAGGCTCTACATTTTCAGCCATGGCTCTCCACTTTAAGCCAAGGCTCTCCACTTTAAGCCATGGCTCTACACTTTCAGCCAAGGCTCTACACTTTCAGCCATGGCTCTACACTTTCAGCCATGGCTCTACACTGTTAGCCATGGCTCTACACTTTCAGCCACGGCTTAAGCTACAGGGACTCCGACACCTGCCATTCTCCCTAGAGGACTTAAGTAAGCTAAGTAATCTTAAGTTATGAAGACCCCTAGTCTAATGAACCCCCAAATTTAAGAAACCCCAGGAGAAACAGACCACTCCATTTGTGAACTCAATAAACGTGGTTGTGCCTCCTTGCATTACTGACATACGTCTAAAAATGAAGTCAGCTGTCTTCTGTAATGTTTGCAATATTATTTTATTTTACATTGTTCCCAATTGTTTAAGTCTAGTTCAACCATTGTTGGAACAATTGCATCAAGGCTGACGACCAAGTGACCACCCACCTGATCCCCTCCTGACCACGCAACTGACCACAAACATAGCCCCATTTGACAACCCACATGACCACCCATCTGATCCCACTTAATCCCCCCTGACCACTCACCAGACCACCCACATGACTAACAACATAGCCCCCACCTTACCACCACCTCAACCCCCGACCACACACCTACCACTCACCTGAACACTCATCTGACCACTCATCTGACCACTCACCTGACCACTCATCTGACCACACAATCTGTACTTCCCAACGGAACGTGAGAATGACACAAAACCATTGCAGTTGATGCTGACGAACACCCTCACAGCAACTTATTGAGGAACTGACCAGTGTCGTTAGACACCATCTCACCAACTTAGTCAGGAACTGACCAGTATCGTTGGGCTATATACCACCAACTTAGTCAGGAACTCACCAGTACCGTTAGACACCACCTCGTCAATCTAGTCTGGAACTGACCAGTACCGTTAGACACCGCCTCACCAATCTAGTCTGAAACTGACCAGTACCATTAGACACCACCTCACCAATCTAGTTTGAAACTGACCAGTACCGTTAGACACCACCTCACCAATCTAGTCTGAAATTGACCAGTGTCGTTAGACACCATCTCACCAACTTCGTCATGAACTGAACAGAACCGATAGACACCATCCCACCAACTTATGTCATGAACTGACCAGTACCGTTAGACACCACCTCATAATCTAGTCTGGAACTGACAAGTACCGTTAGACACCACCTCACCAATCTAGTCTGGAACTGACCAGTACCGTTAGACACCACCTCACAAATCTAGTCTTAAACTGACCAGTACCGCTAGACACCACCTCACCAAACTAGTTTGAAACTGACGAGTACCGTTAAACACCACCTCACCAATCTAGCCTGGAACTGACCAGTGCCGTTAGACACCACCTCACCAATCTAGTCTGGAACTTACCAGTACCGTTAGACACCAACCTCAACAATCTTGTCTGGAACTGACCAGAAACTTTAGACACCACCTCACCAATCTAGTCTGAAACTGACCGGTACCGTTAGACACCACCTCACAATCTAGTCTGGAACAGTTAAACACCACCTCACCAATCTAGCCTGGAACTGACCAGTGCCGTTAGACACCACCTCACCAATCTAGTCTGGAACTTACTAGTACCGTTAGACACCAACCTCACCAATCTTGTCTGGAACTGACCAGAAACTTTAGACACCACCTCACCAATCTAGTCTGAAACTGACCGGTACCGTTAGACACCACCTCACCAACCTAGTCTGGAACTGACCATTGCCGTTAGACACCACCTCACCAATCTAGTCTGGAACTGACCAGTAACGTTAGACACCACCTCACCAATCTAGTCTGGATCTGACCAGTATCGTTAGACACCACCTCACCAATCAAGTCTGGAACTGACCAGTACCGTTAGACACCACCTCACCAATCTAGCCTGGAACTGACCAGTGCCGTTAGACACCACGTCATCAATCTAGTCTGAAACTGACCAGTATCGTTAGACACCATCCCATCAATCTAGTTTTAAACTTACCAGTATCGTTAGACACCATCCCAACAATCTATTTTTAAACTTACCAGTATCGTTAGAAACCATCCCACCAATCTATTTTTAAACTTACCAGTATCGTGAGACACCATCCCACCAATCTATTCTTAAACTTACCAGTATCGTTAGACACCATCCCACCAATCTAGTCTGGAACTGACCAGTATCGTTAGACACCATCCCACCAATCTAGTCTTAAACTTACCAGTATCGTTAGACACCATCCCACCAATCTAGTCTTAAACTTACCAGTATCGTTAGACACCATCCCACCAATCTAGTCTGACTATTACCAGTGCCTTTAGTCAATATCCTACCAATCTAGTCTGGAACTGACCAGCACCGCCACACCAGTTTGACCCACACTACCCGCTACTGTGACCCCCACCAGTTGGTCTCACCACGACACCTGTCGAGCACAAGCGAGACCCCAGTTGCCCCTCGCTCCCTTCAAACCCATCTGTTAACGAGTGACCAGTTCCCATGACCACTCAACAGGGTTACAGCTGGACATGCGGTGTCCCTTGTGTGTGTTTTTGGGACGATGAGGTGGCGAGGGTATAACACTTGATGAACTCTTCTTCTTCGGCTTTTTCAGTGGCCGCCTGGCGCACACATAATAGACACTATATGCCCATATATCTGTGTCCCCATAGCCGCCTCGTGCACACTTAATAGATACTATGTGCTGACATTGCGGTGTCCTCCTTGGGATCGATTTCATGACATAAATGTCTTGTAATGGTAATAAAGTTACAGAGGTAATTAAGGGGACAGACTGCAATCAGGTTAGCAAAAAAAAAAAACAAAAAAAAAAAATAAAAAAAAAAAAAAAAAAAAGAAGGAAAAAAAGAAGGGAAAAAAAAGAAAAAAAAAAAAGAAAAGAAAGAAAAAAGAATGAGAAAAAAAGGAAAAAAAAAAAAAAAANGTGAAACAAGGTTGGGATAATCTGGAAAAAATAAAAAGAAACGAGTGAAACAAGGTTGGGATAATCTGGAAAAAATAAAAAGAAACGAGTGAAACAAGGTTGGGATAATCTGGAAAAAATAAAAAGAAACGAGTGAAACAAGGTTGGGATAATCTGGAAAAAATAAAAAGAAACGAGTGAAACAAGGTTGGGATAATCTGGAAAAAATAAAAAGAAACGAGTGAAACAAGGTTGGGATAATCTGGAAAAAATAAAAAGAAACGAGTGAAACAAGGTTGGGATAATCTGGAAAAAATAAAAAGAAACGAGTGAAACAAGGTTGGGATAATCTGGAAAAAATAAAAAGAAACGAGTGAAACAAGGTTGGGATAATCTGGAAAAAATAAAAAGAAACGAGTGAAACAAGGTTGGGATAATCTGGAAAAAATAAAAAGAAACGAGTGAAACAAGGTTGGGAAAATGTGGAAAAAATAAAAAGAAACGAGTGAAACAAGGTTGGGAAAATCTGGAAAAAAATACAAAGAACGCAGCAAGAAGCCTTCCCCAGCGTACAAACAGTCAAACAGAAGTAAATGAACATAGCACTTTGCTGAAAAGTAGCATCCCAGAGGGCAGCGAAAGAATTGTGACAGAAAATAAGTAGTTGAGAGATTAAATGCAGGCACAAAATGGAAACAGGACAAGAGAAGTAAGTCCACTGCAATTGGTCGTGAGTCAAGTTAGCGTTGGTGATAGTACAATGATATTGGTAATGCCTTGGTGTTGATAAAGTTTATGATGGTGACACTGATAAGTTGCAATAATCATATCGTTCCTACTAGTGCTGGTTCTCCCTTGCATACCCGATCAAGTTCCAAATCCCAGTCATCATGGATCTGCGGAGCATGTGACCATGTTGTACATGTGGAGGACAGGGGCGTTGCCTGTGAACAATGTGGGCAATGGTTCCATCGTCAATGCCAAAGCATCGACACTTCTAATTACAACCAACATGCTAAAAATTCTGACGTGCCATGGCACTGTACTGTCTGCGGCTGCCAGATTAACCAGTCTGTGTTTGACCCACATAGTGCAGGGACAGACTCTACCTTCCCAGATTTCTCTCTGAACCACTCAATCTCCACACCAAGAGACATTCGAAGTTTTCAACCACCACACTGCTCTACTCCTATGCGCTGCAGTCAACAAGACAAATGGAGACACAGGCCATTGCGCATATTAAATGTAAACTTCCAGTCTGCAAGTGGTAAGCGAGTAGAGATAGCTAACCTAATTAACAGCCTAAAACCCGACATCATCTTGGGCTCAGAAACATGGCTGAATCCCTCCATAGCAAACGCAGAGGTTGTACCAGATATATACAAAGTATTTCGTCGAGACAGAAAAGACAGAGGAGGAGGAGTGCTTGTTGCAGTCCATCACAACTTGGACTGCCACGCTGTTCCAGAACTCGATGTTGACGACTGCGAGATCCTGTGGGTAAAATTGAAACTAAAGGGTAGACGCACACTCTACGTGTGTGCCTATTATCGACCAAATACAGCAGATGAACCAAGCCTGAGGAGGTTCGAGGTATCGCTTCACAGAGCAACACAGTCAAAAAACGCTTTTCTCCTTATAGGGGGGGATTTTAACTTTCCTGGTTGGAATTGGCAGATTCCTGCCTTGAAGCCCAAGTCCCCACACCCTGTTCTACACTCAGAATTCATGGAGATAATTAACAACCATGGTCTGGAACAGCTGGTTAAAGAACCCACGAGGGGGGAAAACACTCTTGACCTACTCCTCACCAATTGTCCACATCGTGTCCAAAAAGTTGAGGTCATCCCCGGGATTTCGGACCACAACATTCCTTATTGTGAATTTCAGGTCAACACACTAAAAATGAAACAAATCATTCGAGAAATCCCAATTTATGCCAAGGCAGACTGGGATGGCCTAAGGATTGCAACCACAGAGCTAAGCTCAAACATGAAGGTGATTCAAGGTACAGCGACAACAGACGAGCTGTGGGTGAAGTTCAAGACTACAATCACTGATGCAGTGAAGAAATTTATACCACACCAAATCACCAAACCTAGGATAAATCAGCCATGGGTCACGGCTGAAATCCGTAGGCTCATCCACAGGAGAGACCGCCAATACAAACGCATGAAGAAAAATGGCTCGATGGAACTGAGAGAGGAGGTACTGAGACTCCGCCGAACCATTCAACGCTTATTGCGTAGATCGTATTGGAACTACATGAACGGCATCTTCTCAGAGGAAGACACCCCGACCAAAGATGTCAAGAACAAGCGCTTCTGGAGCTATGTGAAACACCAAAAGTCCTCAAACGCTGGAGTTTCCCCCTTGAGGTGGGATGGCCAATTGACATCTGACCCAAAAGCACAGGCGGAGATACTCAATCAGCAGTTCCAGTCGGTCTTTGGTGACAGTAGAGAGTACTCTGAGACTGAGTTCCTTCTGAAGACCAAAATGATGAACAGAGCCTATCCTATCATGGGAGATATCCAGATATCAGAACAAGGTGTGTTTGCCCTCCTCAATACCATTAACCCTTACAAAGCATGTGGTCCTGACAACATTAAACCACGAGTGCTCAAAGAATTAGCCAAAGAAATCGCTCCTGCACTGACAATCCTCTTCCAATCGTCACTATGCACAGGAAATGTTCCAGCAGACTGGAGAACAGCGCATGTCACTCCAATTTACAAGAAAGGGGAGCATTCCGACCCTGCCAACTATCGTCCGATATCCATCACTAGCGTCGTCTGCAAATTGTTGGAGCACATAATCGTAAGCTCTGTCATGAAGCATCTTGAAAGCAAAAATATACTCAATGACTGTCAACATGGCTTCCGAGTCAATAAGTCATGTGAGACCCAGCTTCTCGAATTTGTAGAAGACTTGATGACCAATCTGGAGAACCACAAGCAGACTGACGTGCTAGTAATGGACTTCGCAAAAGCATTTGACCGGGTGAATCATAGTTTGCTTCTACACAAACTCCAGAGATATGGGATTCAAGGCACCACTAAAACATGGATCTCTAGCTTCCTCAGCCACCGACGCCAAGCAGTAGTGGTGGGCGGTACAAGCTCCTCCTTTGTCAATGTGAAGTCAGGGGTCCCCCAGGGATCAGTCCTGGGCCCCTGTTTGTTCCTAGCATACATTAATGACCTACCGGAGAAACTGACATCACAGGCAAGACTGTTTGCAGATGACACAGCAGTGTATAGGACGATCGCCAACAGATCTGACCAGGACCAGCTACAACAGGATCTCAATCTGTTAGCTGAGTGGGAGATGAGCTGGGACATGGAATTTCACCCTGCCAAGTGCCAGACACTATCAATCTCTAGAAGTTGTACTCCTCTACACTACCAATACAAACTGCACGGCCATATTCTTGAGCAAGTTTCCTCCGTAAAGTACCTGGGTGTTACCATTCAAAGAGAGGTCCGCTGGGACGAGCATATTAACAATGTATGTAACCAAGCAAACCAAGCCTTGGGGTTCTTAAGGCGAAATCTAAAGATTGGCAACTCCTGTGTGAAAGAAAGAGCATATAAAGCCTTTATCCGTCCGATTTTAGATTATGCATCTTCAGTCTGGGACCCATTTACCCAGAAGAGCATTGACAGGTTGGAGGCGGTCCAGCGACGAGCAGCACGCTTTGTCCTAAACCGCTACAGGAATACCTCTAGTGTTGGCAGCATGCTAGAAACACTAGGCTGGTCACCATTGGAGAAACGACGACGACAATCCAGGCTCTCCATGATGTACAAGATAAATAATGGGCTGGTCCACTGTTCCAGTATTAAACAGAAACTCGTCCCTCTCCCCCATAGACAGCGACGAGGCCATGACAGGCAATTCAGGCTCATACCAGCAAGAAGCCAGTATAGGAGCTGCTCATTCCTGCCCAAGACAATCAGGGACTGGAACCATCTTTCAAAAGGAACAGTTGAGGCGACAACACTAGACGCATTTGTGTCTATTGCCTCAAGCCTTCAAACCCCTAGTGCATAATTTCCTCATCACCACCAGTAACAGAAACATTGCAAATCCCATCTACATGCATAGGAGCCAAAATGATCAATAAATTGATCGTGGGCCCTTAAGATATAGAAGAAGAAGAAGAAGACTATGATATATAATGTTTCAGATGATAAATCGCTAAATTAAATGGATGACGTTAAGTAAGCAGTGGCGTTACAACGGTTAGGGCCGCCCGGGCAAAAATTTTTGTCGCCTCGTTCTAATAAAACCCTCCCCCCCCCACCAACTCTGCAGTTTCCCGAAAATGCCCCCACACCCCGCTCTTTTTTCATACAAAGCAACACGTAAAGCACGCGGTGGCCCCCTCCACCCTTTCCTACGCCCCTGTATTTAATGTATATTAAGGAAGGTGTTTGGCCGTCAACACTAATGAGGGTCTTTTGGGTTCTCGCCTGATGATAACTCTAATGAAGGCGAAGAGGAGCTGATCGAATGATTAGGTATCAATCAGAGCATCTGATTATCGATACGTGACATTTGATTAGTCCTGACCTCCGATACTCATCTGTCAGCTGGCAGTGAGCAATCCCCTCCAGGGTGACAGGGGCGTGCCCCCGTGATGAATGAGTGCCATGTGTTGCAGCATCGATCCAACCCGGGGGCTCATTAGAGGCTGGTGCCGGCGAGAGCGGCCTTAACGAGAGGGTGTTCGGTGTGGTGTTGTGGTGGTGGTGGTGGGTTGAACACCAGGGAACATTTGGGGCGCCAGGCAACAAGTGGGACACCAGGGGACAATTGGGACAACAGGCAACAACTGAAATACCAGGGAGCTAATGGGATACCAGGGAACAAGTGGGATACCGGGAGCAAGTCGGATACCATGGAGCAAGTCGGATACCAGGGAACATGCGGGATACCAGGGAACATGCGGGATACCAGGGAACAAGTGGGATACCAGGGAACAAGTGGGATACCAGGGAACAAGTGGGATACCAGGGAACAAGTGGGATACCAGGGAACAAGTCGGATACCAGGGAGCAAGTGGGATACCCGGGAACATGCGGGATAACAGGGAACATGTGGGATACCAGGGAACATGTGGGATACCAGGGAGTAAGTGGGATACCAGGGAACATGCGGGATACCAAGGAACATGTGGGATACCGGGGAACATGCGGGATACCAGGGAACATGCGGGATACCAGGGAACATGTGGGATACCAGGGAACAAGTGGGATACCAGGGAACATGTGGAATACCATGAAGCTAATTGGATACCAGGGAACATGTGGGAAACCAGGGAACATGTGGGATACCAGGGAGCTAATGGGATACCAGGGAGCTAATAGGATACCAGGGAACAAGTGGGTTACCAGGGAACATGTGGGATACGAAGAAACATGTGGGCTACGAAGGAACATGTGGGATACGAAGGAACATCGGGGTACCAGGAAACAAGTGTGGTGTTAGACAATAGATTTTATCATGGAACATGGGGATAATATTATTTAAGGGAACACATGGGGCTACAGGGAACACATGGGGCTACAGGGAACACATGGGGCTACAGGGAACACATGGGGCTACAGGGAACACATGGGGCTACAGGGAACACATGGGGCTACAGGGAACACATGGTGGGCTACAGGGGACACATGGGGCTACAGGGAACACATGGGGCTACAGGGGACACATTGGGCTACAGGGGACACATGGGGCTACAGGGGACACATGGGGCTACAGGGAACACATGGGGCTACAGGGAACACATGGGGCTACAGGGAACACATGGGGCTACAGGGAACACATGGGGCTACAGGGAACACATGGGGCTACAGGGAACACATTGGGCTACAGGGAAAACATGGGGCTACATCGAACACATGGGGCTACAGGGGACACATTGGGCTACAGGGGACACATGGCGCTACAGGGGACACATGGGGCTACAGGGGACACATGGGGCTACAGGGGACACATTGGGCTGCAGGGAACACATTAGGCTACAGGGGACACATTGGGCTACAGGGGACACATTGGGCCATCGTATTAATAGCTCATTATTTGACCTATGAGTGGGAAGGGCCTCCACAAGTCACGTGTGATGGCTCTTGAAAATAGCAATTATTTTATAAGGTTATCAATTCAAAAATTGTAGCTATCATGTAGGTTGTTATGAATTCATAATTTCCAGTCTTTGTATAATTCTGCACGCATTCGCAAACGGCACGCAGTTAAAAAGGGCAGGGCAGGGCAAGGCATTGTAAAAATACGTTCAGCATACAACAAATGTTGATATAATTGGCGCCTAATTTGTTGGACCAGCTGCCACTTTGATTACAACGTTGGACACGTGCCGCGTGCCGCTAGTACGATGTGTGACGTCACACTCCAGATCTGTTCTTCAAAAGCGTATCATGGATTAAAAGACAAATAAACGAAACAAAAAAGCACTTTATTTTCGTTTAACCCACTGGTTAGGGCTTTGGGGTTAGGGGTTAGGGGTGAGAGTATGGACGATTTTCACGAGTTTTAAAGAAAAAGATGACGTGTTCCGAGACTACCCAAGGATGTTGGTGTTGGTTTCAAACAATTTTTTCACACCAACAACAGATTCAAAAGACATGGAGCCTTCCATCCGATCGTTCAGGTGACCCAAGACGCCTTTTCTATCACCTCAGGCTTCTCACCTGGCCATGATCTGTCCACCTGCCCCCCCCCCCCCCCCCCCCCCCCCNCCCCACTCCTCCCCAACTGTAAATTTCCCAACCGTCGGCCGACTGAAACCCTGTGCCATGTTCGACCCATTTTTTTTTTTGTGACTCCACTCTTTACTGAGTTAGGGGGTAGTGGCACAATGAGGGGGTAGTGGCACGCTACCTGAATCAGACAATGGTATGATCTGATCTAGTGAAAAGTTACCACTAAAAGGACTGGAATGTTCTCTAAAATCAGAAGACCGATTTTCGTCTGGCTGAATCCGTATTCTTCCCAATTCATCTCATGACCTTCAAATTGATCTCATGATCTTCACGTTTGATCTCATGAACTTCACACTTGATCTCATGGACCTTCACACTTGATCTCATGGACCTTTACACTTATTCTCATGGACCTTCACACTTGATCCCTTGACCCACACGTTTGATATTATGACCTTCACATTTAATGTTATGACCTTAGCACTTGATCTTGTCACCTTCGCAGGTAATCGCATGATCTTCACACTATAGCTCATTACTTTGCACTTGATCTCATGACCTTGACACTTGATCTCATGAAATTAACATTTGATTCCATGACCTTCACACCCGATAACTTTTGATCTCATGACCCTCACCCTTGATCTCATGACCTTCACACTTGATATCATGACCTTCACACTATATCTCATTACTTTGTGCTTGATCTTATGAACTTTGCACTTGATCTCATGACCTTCGTTCTTGATTTCAATAATCCTCACACCTGATCTCATGACCCTCACATTCGATCCCATGACCTTCATACTTGATCTCATGACCTTCACTCATGATCTCATGGACCTTCACACTTGATCTCATAACCTTCACCCTTGATATCAAGACCGTCTCACATGATCAAATGCCGTTAAAAAATATGGATCAGAAAAGCCCCCCCCCCCCCCCCCCCCCCCCCCCCATGATCTGTCGCATATTTGGATTCGGAGAAAAACTTGTTTTCGAAACTCCGCTCCTCTGCCTGATACAAAGCTGGCGTGCAACCCTTTTTAACTCCCTTTAATTATTCTTTGCAGGAGGAGAGTTAATCAGGGGTGATGATTATTCGCATTTATTTGCGCCTTTGTCATCAATTGTCTCCCCTCTCCCCGTGGAGAGTTTAATTTAAGGGCGCCGTGTTACAAAAATGATTCATCCCACTGAACCCAATGATCCCACTAAACCCACCGACCCCACTGAACCCACCGACCCCACTGAACCCAATGATCCCACTGAACCCAATGATCCCACTGAACCCAATGATCCCACTGAACCCACCGACCCCACTGAACCCAATGATCCCACTGAACCCACCGATCCCACTGAACCCAATGATCCCACTGAACCCAATGATCCCACTGAACCCACCGACCCCACTGAACCCACTGAACCCACCGACCCCACTGAACCCACTGATCCCACTCTGCGATGTAGGATTCAAATGGAAGGCCGCTTAACTCTTTATCTCTCTAATCTCATGGCACTTTTCTAACGACAGAGAGAGAGGGGGGGAGAGAGAGGGAAAGCGAGAGAGAGGGATAGATAGAGAGAGAGAGAGAGAGAGAGAGAGAGAAAGAAGAAATAGGTTATCAAGACAGTGTAGAGAACCAGAGTGAGGGAAAGAGAGAGAGAGGGAGAAAGAGAGAGGGAGGGAGGGAGAGAGAAAAAGGAGAGATATAGAAAAGGGGAGAGAGAAAGAAGAAATATGTCAGTCATCAAGACAGTTTAGAGAACTTGAGAGAGGGGAAGGAAGAGGAAGAGAGAGAAGTAGAGAGATAGGGAGAAGGAGGGGGATAAAGAGAGGGAGAGAAAGAGAAAGGGAGAGAGAGAGAGCAATAAGAAATAGGTCACCAAGACAGTGTAGAGAGGTAGAGGTAGGGAAATAGAGAAGGAGAGAGAGGGAGAAAGAGAGAGAGGGTGAGAGAGTGTTGGAGAGAGAGAGAAAGAATAAATTAGCATCAAGACAGTCAAGAGAAATAGAGAGAGAGAGAGAGAGAGAGAGAGAGAGAGAGAGAGAAAGAGACAGAAGAAGAGAGAGAGGGAGAGAAAGAAATAGGTCATGAAGACAGAGTAGATAACTAGAGAAAGGGAACGAGAGAGGGAGAGAGTGTGTGAGAGAGCTTGAGATTAAGCCCATTGAGGAAGAGAGGAAGACCTTAGACTGGCCATGTTAGTTATAAAACATGTGTAAATAATATGATAGATTAATTGTCCAAGGGACATGCTGACATGTGTAGTGTCTTTGCATCAGACGTACATTTATATCTTCGCAGCAACATTCAAAACAGAATTCGAAGTTGAATCTAATTTTTTTTATCTGCTCCCCGCCGCATCGATTATTACTCTGAATCAATCAATTTAAAGATCGAATCATTTGGCCAAGAAATTTAATTGATGAAAACATTTATATATATATTTTTTTTTTAAATCTAAAAATAATGACTTGGAGAATTCGTTTTATCTCCCATGTTTTAAGACCGGATCTAACACAAGTTGACATATGTCTGAGATGTCCTCAATGTAGACCTAAACTTCATGTTGACATATGTCTGAGATGTCCTCAATGTAGACCTGAACTCAATGTCAACATATGTCTGAGATGTCCTCAATGTAGACCTAAACTCCATGTCGACATATGTCTGAGACGTCCTCAATGTAGACCTAAACTTCATGTTGACATATGTCTGAGATGTCCTCAATGTAGACCTGAACTCAATGTCGACATATGTCTGCGATGTCCTCAATGTAGACCTGAACTTCATGTTGACATATGTCTGAGATGTCCTCAATGTAGACCTAAACTCCATGTAGACATGTCTGAGATGTCCTCAATGTAGACCTAAACTCCATGTCGACATATGTCTGAGATGTCCTCAATGTAGACCTGAACTCAATGTCGACATTTTTCTGAGATGTTGTTCATTTAGACCTGAACTCCATGTCGACATATTTCTGAGATGTCAATTTTGACCTGAACTCCTTGTGGACATATGTTTGAGATGTCCTCAATTAAGTCCTGAACTCCAAGTCGACAAATGTTTGAGATGTCCTCAATTAAGTCCTGAACTCCATGTTGACATTTGTTTGAGATGTCCTAAATTAAGTCCTGAACTCCATGTCGACATATGTCTGAGATATCGTCAATTTAGACCTGATCTCTATGTGGCCATATGTCTGAGATGTCCTCAATTAAGTCCTGAACTCCATGTCGACATATATCTGAGATATCGTCAATTTAGACCAGATCTCCATGTGGACATATGTCTGAGATGTCCTCAATTAAATCCTGAACTCCAAGTCGACATATGTCTGAGGTGTCCTCAATTAAATCCTGAACTCCATGTTGACATATGTTTGAGATGTCCTCAATTAAGTCCTGAACTCCAAGTCGACATATGTCTGAGATGTCCTCAATTAAATCCTGAACTCCAAGTCGACATATGTCTCAGGTGTCCTCAATTAAGTCCTGAACTCCAAGTCCACATATGTTTGAGATGTCCTCAATTAAGTCCTGAACTCCATGTTGACATATGTCTGAGATGTCTTCAATTGAGACCAAAACCCCATGTTGACATAAACAATAAAGTATAAATATTAACCAGATGGTTAAAAAAATAATCAATTTCTGATATAAAGAGCTCACAAGTTTTGGTCTTGGCTAAAAATCTTAAATATATTGCGCCCCGACGAGGCCACCAACCCCTCCAGGGCCCTTGGACAACCCACCTGATAATCTTTTAAATCCTTTTTTTTTTTTTGGTCCACGGTCCTTAAGCGGTAAGTTGTGGGGTGGGGGGGGAGGGGTGGTTTAACGGCTTTTGTTGAAAAGTTCACAATGTTGATGCATCCAGGTCCTTTGGGTATATTTAAGTGGTACAAGCCCTTTTTTTAATTTTTTTTTTTTTTTTTTGGACCACGGTCCTTAAGCGGTAAGTTGTGGGGTGGGAGGGGAGGGATGGTTTAACGGCTTTTGTTGAAAAGTTCACAATGTTGATGCATCCAGGTCCTTTGGGTATATTTAAGTGGTACAAGCCCGACAAAGGGGAAGGGGGTCTCAAAAGCTCACGCGACGGCACTGGAGCCATTATGAGGCGTACATGACTGAATTGATCACACATCCATAAGCCCGTGCTACATGATACTGTGCCAGATAATCCTTCGAGTCAGTGCTACATGATACTGTGCCAGATAATCCTTCAAGTCAGAGTTACTTGGAGTCAAGGAGGTTAACTTCAGAGCTGTCAGGTGAATTTGAAGGCACCCTGAAACTTATGATGTTGTCCCCTCCCCAACTTTTCATTCAAATTGTAGTGTTCAGTTTTCCCCATGGGCCCCTTAAATATCAAGGGCCCCCTGCATCCGCATGGGGTTACCGTCCCAACGCGGCGGTTCTGATCGTACTCCATTCCAATCTGGTTCACTACAATTGTGCATGCAATCCCCCCGCACCCCCCCCCCCCCGGGGTCACGGCAACACGAGTGTCACTAATCCCAGACCAAGCTGGTGACGAGTGCATGATTAATTAAGTAGAACTACTCCACGGCCAGGGCGATGTATTTAATGCGTGGCGCAGCTTGGAGGGCGTTAAATATTTCATGGACGATGTGGGGGCCAGGGTGGTGGAAAGGGTGTGAAGGAGCAGTGGTGTGGGAGGGGGAGGAGCATTGTTAAATTGTGTGCGTTTAACAAAGGTGAGTTATTGAGGAGACGTGTCCAACGTGAATGATGTCAGAATAAGTTAGCGTAGACTGTGAGTAAATGATGTTTGAATGAGTTGGGGCAGACTGTTAGTGAAGGATGTTTGAAAAAGTTTAGGTAGACTGTGAGTAAATGTTTGAAAAAGTTGTGGTCGACTGTGAGTGAATGGGGTTTGAAAAAGTTTAGGTAGAATGTGAGTGAATGATGTTTGAAAAAGTTTAGGTAGACTGTGAGTGAATGTTTGAATAAGTTGTGGTCGACTGTGAGTGAATGGGGTTTGAAAAAGTTTAGGTAGACTGTGAGTGAATGTTTGAATAAGTTGTGGTCGACTTTGAGTGAATGGGGTTTGAAAAAGTTTAGGTAGACTGAGTGAATGTTTGAAAAAGTTTAGGTAGACTGTGAGTGAATGTTTGAATAAGTTGTGGTCGACTGTGAGTGAATTGGGTTTGAAAACGTTTATATAGACTGTGAGTGAATGATGTTTGAAAAAGTTTAGGTAGACTGTGAGTGAATGTTTGAATAAGTTGTGGTCGACTGTGAGTGAATGGGGTTTGAAAAAGTTTAGGTAGACTATGAGTGAATTTTTGAATAAGTTGTGGTCGACTGTGAGTGAATGGGGTTTGAAAAAGTTTGGGAAGACTGCGAGTGAATGATTTTTGAATAAGTTGAGATTGTCTGTGAGCGAATGCTACTTTGAACACAGATTATGTACAAGTAGGCAAAAAGATTCCATAAAATCTGTCTCTGCGAGTGGTGTCAAGGACACAAGGCCATTCAGAGACACTCTCTACAACTCTATTTTGGTCACTGACCCAATCTAAAGCCCGTCTGTTGGTCATTAACTCAATCGCCTCTTACCTATTTATTTTCTGTCACAATTCATTTATTTTGCTTACTCTCGGATACAACTTTTCAGCTAAATGCGATTTTTTACATTTAATTCCTTTTTTTTTCTTCTGTTGTTTTTTCACCGACGAAGGCATCCTGCCGACACGTTCGTTTTTTTGTTGTTTTTTGTGTGTGTTTTTTGGTGTTTTTTTTTTTTTTTTTTTTTTTTTTTTTTTTCTTTTTTTAGGTTTTCTCTATTTTTTGTTTTTTCTTTTTCTGTTTTTTGTTTTTTCACCGACGAAGGCATCCTGCCGACACGTTCGTTTTTTTGTTGTTTTTTGTGTGTGTTTTTTGGTGTTTTTTTTTTTTTTGTTTTGTTTTGTTGCATTCCTTTTTCAGGTTTCCCCAATACTTTGTTTTACTCATTTCCGTTTTCGCGTCAAGATAAAAGTTCGAATAATAATCAGTGCGAACCTGCGGCTGCTCGTCATCACATTCACGTGACCAACATATTATTAAAATAATAAAAATGCCATGGTGTGCCCCAACTCAACTCTGATTAGATTGACCAACACGTTCTGGAGAGCGCAACTTTCTCATCGGAGCCGAGTGTCAGAATATAATCACGTCCTTCCGCCGACCCCCAGCACGTCATTGAAAAATGAATGAGCCGAGCCTCGTGAATTCTGGGATTTGTTGATGACGTCACGGCTGGACAAAAAACATAAACTGGCCGGCTTTAAGTTATCAGGAGCCGAAAAGATGGAAGCGAACAAAAATCTCTTAAGGCAGCGGTTCTCAACCTGTGGGTCGCGACCCCTTTGGAACGACCCTTAAACATTGGTCGCCAAATACCATTGGAAAACACATATTTATGGAGTAGTAGCGAAAATAATTTTGTGGTTTGGGGATCACCCCAACATGAGGTACTGTATTAAAGGGTCGCGGCATTAGAGTTTAAGAACCACTGTCTTAAGGAGAGTTTCCATATTTGAGTTTCCATGTCCAAGAGATGATATTCCATTGCAGCTTAGCAGCCTAGTCCAGTGTTCACCGAATCCCTGCGGAACAGTTGGTCAGCCACAAATCGGGTTTGACTCCAAAAAACATGGTTCTTGACACGTTCTTGAAAAGTAATTTGGTTCTCAAAAATGTTTGCATGACCCTGCTGGTGAGTTTTTTGGGCTCTTTTGACAAATGAGTTTGCCGACCACTGGTCCTAGTCCTGACAACCCCATACATATCTGGCACCCCTGCTTATTCCTGACACCCCTATGCATATCTGGCGCCCCTACTTAGTCCTGACTCCTCTATACATATAAGGCGCCAATTAGTACTGACACCCCTATACATATCTGGAACCCCTGCTTATTCCTGACACCTCTTTACATATCTGGCGCCCCTACTTAGTCCTGACTCCTCTATACATATAAGGCGCCACTACTTAGTCCTGACACCCCTATACATATCTGGCGCCCCTACATAGTCCTGACTCCTCTATACATATAAGGCGCCACTACTTATTCCTGACTCCCCCATACATATCTGGCGCCCCTACTTATTCCTGATAAACCTTCCTGTCTTCGACCAGAAAAAATAACACCGACTTCACTAATCTCTTCTGACTAAAACAACTAGGGCTTCGCCACTCATTCCTAGGACTTCACTATTTATTACAAGGACTTCACTATTCATTACAAGGACTTCCCCATTCATTACCAGGACTTCACCATTCATTACCAGGACTTCACCATTCATTACCAGGACTTCACCATTCATTACAAGGACTTCACAATACTTTACACGACATTCACTATTCATAACAATGACTTCACTATTCATTACAAGGACTTCACTACTCATTACAAGGACTTCACAATACTTTACAAGACATTCACTATTCATAACAAGGACTTCACAATACTTTACACGACATTCACTATTCATAACAAGGACTTCACAATACTTTACACGACATTCACTATTCATAACAAGGACTTCACTATTCATTACCAGGACTTCACTATTCATTACCAGGACTTCACTATTCATTACCAGGACTTCACTATTCATTACCAGGACTTCACTATTCATTACCAGGACTTCACTATTCATTACTAGGACTTCACTATTAATAACAGTGACTTCACTATTAATAACAATGACTTCACTATTCATTACCAGGACTTCACTATTCATTACCAGGACTTCACCATTCATTACCAGGACTTCACCATTCATTACCAGGACTTCACTATTAATAACAATGACTTCACTATTCATTACCAGGACTTCACTATTCATTACCAGGACTTCACTATTCATTACCAGGACTTCACCATTCATTACCAGGACTTCACCATTCATTACCAGGACTTCACCATTCATTACCAGGACTTCACCATTCATTACCAGGACTTCACTATTCATTAACATGACTTCACAATACTTTACACGACATTCACTATTCATAACAAGGACTTCACTATTAATTACCAGGACTTCACTATTCATTACCAGGACTTCACTATTCATTACCAGGACTACACTATTCATTACCAGGACTTCACCGTTCATTACAAGGAATTCACCATGCACAACAAGGACCTCACCATCCATTACATGGACTTCACCATACACTACAAGGACTTCCCGATTCATTACAAGATTTAGAAATAGCTTCAAGGTTTTGAATTCAATAAAATCTGCTTCACTATCTTTTGACCACGCCCACACCAACGTATCATTTGCAGAGTCCATGGGGAGGGCTGGGTGACAATATACTGGTTAGCCGGCCACAAAGAGACCAAAAAATTATAATCAAGAAACTTCAATTAACTGGCGCCATGCTGCTGGTGTAATTAAGGATTCTTTAACCCCAGCCCCCCCCCCCCCCCCCGCTTTAGCCCCCACCTTTTCAGCATTTAGGAGGGGGGGAATAAAATTATAATCAAGAAACTTCCATTAACTGGCGCCATGCTGCTTGTGTAATTAAGGATTCTTTAACCCCCACCCCCCCCCCCCGCCCCCGTTTTAGACCCCATCTTTTCAGCATTTAGGAGAGGAGGAAAGGTGGTGGGGGTGAGGGGGGTTGGTTTGATACAAGCAGAGCAATGAAACATTTGATGGTGTTGAGTGAAACACAAGCAAGTCTTTATAAACTATTCATATCCACAACAAAGTGCATGTGTACTTTGATAACGAAGATGGTGAAGATGGAAAGTGCAGAATCGGTGTGGTTGTGTGTGTATGTTTGTTCGTTGCTTTTTCGCAGTGGTGGGGGGGGGTAGTGTGTTTAAAAAAAAAAGGGGGAGGGGGCGCGTGTAACGAGACAGGTCCGTGAAATTTTATCTCAAGTTTTCGATTTTGTATGTATGGAAAGCGAGACAAGAGAGCGAGACAAGAGAACAAGTCCCATCTTGGACAAGAGCTGAGAGTGGTCTCCCCAAATTTGTCCACGCTTCAAGGCCACCCCCCCCCCATTCACTGAGAACATTTCCACAAATGTACCACTTTTCATTCATGGTGTATACATTTAACCTGCTCATGTACAAACATTGTGTACATGTTAAATTCTTCTCATGTGCACACATTGTGTGCATTTTCCCTCCATCTGATGTACACCTCTTGCGTGTTTCTTTCTTCTCATGTACACACATTGTGTTCACTAGAGTTAATTCTTAGAGCTCCGAATATGAAGCCGATAGCACCGTATACTTTGTGTTGAACATATACTTTGTAATGAGCATATACTTTGTAATGAGCATATACTTAGTGTTGAACACATACTTAGTGTTGAACACATACTTAGTGTTGAACACATACTTAGTGTTGAACACATACTTAGTGTTGAACACATACTTAGTGTTGAACACATACCATGTGTTGAACACATACCATGTGTTGAACACATACCTTGTGTTGAACACATACCTTGTGTTGAACACATACTTTGTGTTGAACACATACTTTGTGTTGAACACATACTTTGTGTTGAACACATACTTTGTGTTGAACACATACTTTATGTTGAACATATACTTTGCGATGAACATATACTTTGCGATGAACATACACTTTGCGATGAACATACACTTTGCGATGAACATACACTTTGCGTTGAACATATACTTTGCGTTGAACATATACTTTGCGTTGAACATATACTTTGTGTTGAACATATACTTTGTGATGAACATATACTTTGTGTTAAGCATATACTTTTTGTTAAGCATATACTTTTTGTTAAGCATATACTTTTTGTTGAACATATAGTTTGAGTTGAACATATAGTTTGAGTTGAACATATACTTTGTGTTGAACATATACTTTGTGATGAACATATACTTTGTGTTAAGCATATACTTTTTGTTGAACATATAGTTTGAGTTGAACATGCACTTTGTGTTTAAGGTAAAACACCGGGCTTTCCCCCCCCCCCCCCACCCTTCCAGGGGGCGGGGTCTTGCACAATGTATAAATCCCATACCATCCCTTCCCGCCCCATCCCACATATCACACCCACCCCATCACACCCACCCCATCACACCCCACCCTATAACACCCCATCACATCCCACACCATCACACCCCACTCCATCCCACCCTACCCCATCCTATCACGCCACATCCCACCATATACCATTCTATCGCACCCTGTCCCACCAATCCCACCCATCCTATTCCTACCCTCCCCCCCATCCCATCCATTCCTCCGCATCCCACTATTGTAGCCGAAAGATTAGGCAACAGTTCGCTCCTGGCAGGTCAGCACGACTGATGGAATGCACAGAAAGGTTTGTGTCAGCAGACGTCAACAGACTTAACGAAGCAGCTCATGCCGTCTGTACAGACATCTCATCGTTGGTTGGTGTGTTCGTCTGCCCGCGGCACACGTGGAAAGATCACTTTGTATATCAGCGGGATCATTTCATTAGTTATTATTGTTATATTGTCATTATTACTAGAACAGGTGACCCGGTGTTTGCCGGGTAATATTGCAAGGCACATCTCGTTTACTTCCATATGTTTTTGAGGAGTCTCAAGTTTCATGTATTGTATCCTCAAACCCCCCAGCACCCCACGACAAAAGAAAATATTTAAAAAAAATAAAGGGAGCAGAAGGTTAAACGCCATGAATATTTAGGAAATAGTAAAATGACTTTCATTACTTCCAAAGAGTATTTCACCCCTATTTTTACACGCCCATGAGCTGTATTTTCTGGGGAAAAAATAATAAAAGCTATAAATATTTACCAATGGTTTTTGGATTACATTTTTTTAAAAGTGTATCCTAACAAAATGATAGATGATAAGCCGTTGGGGTCTATCTTAAGGGTAAATAATTTTTTTAATGGATTATCCAATCTTTAACCTTATTATAGTGCTGTTTTTATTCTATTCAGCTGAGAACAATTTTAAAATCAATATTTAAAGGACCATATGTTGAAATGCCTTTTGAAGCTTGCCCCTTCATGTCATACGCACAGGAGGAGTCCTTCCTACTGGAGAACCACAATTTATTTTTATCAACCAAATCAGAAACAGTTTAATGGGAAATAACTTTAGGCTTAAACCAAATTTGTTTTTCCCTCCTATTAACCAATGACAGCCCGTATTTAAATGTATCCTTGGTT
Organism: Lymnaea stagnalis; assembly: GCA_964033795.1. Taxonomy (NCBI): domain Eukaryota; kingdom Metazoa; phylum Mollusca; class Gastropoda; family Lymnaeidae; genus Lymnaea; species Lymnaea stagnalis. The sequence continues at coordinate 123,830 of CAXITT010000216.1, read as the reverse complement.
ACAAAACCTATTTCTGCCAAGACGCCACCACCTGGGATTGGCTGAAGCTAATGAGGGGACATAAACGTAAACCATTCGTCTGCTCAAAACAACTTACTGATTTACCTAAGAAACAAAACGTTTCACATTGCTAAAAACTATTACAGTTTTATATTTTTATTGCCAATCAATATTATTGTTGATATCGCAGTAGAGGGAATAGAATGCCATTGCCAGCGATCAATAAATATCCATAATATTCAGTCTCACAGAAAAGACTTTCTTTACGTAATCCATTTTGAAAAAAAAATATAAAAAAATTTCTCCTTTGAGAATTAAAGTGTTTGAAATTTTCTAAAAATTGTATCGCGTATTTGTGCCAGATGACGTCACGGAGTCGTTGGCGCCGGGTACGAATAGCTGACGCGGATAACGTCATGTCACGGGACCAAAGCTTGTCACCTGAGGCTTGGGAATCAAAGATGGAAGAATCACGTCCAACGGCTTCCCCCCATGAAAAACGTCAAGCTTCCTTTGACCCGGGTGTTCGTGGATAACACAAAATAAAGCTGGATGAGCAAGTTTATCATCCACTCATCCAGTGGTGTGCATGGATACAACAAGAAATGTCACTTGGTTTTTTTTTGAATCCGCAAAAGGTGAAGTGTCACAAAAACTGTTCCTGTTATTTCACACCAGAAGATGGCGGACTGCAGGCAAGCTGGAAATAACTTTTAAAAAAAAACAACAACAAAAAATCAGAAATAATAAATTTAAACCAAGAGAGCTATGGTCAGTATTCCCCATAATGTGCCCATATTCACCATATTGTTTCCACCATTCCCCATAATGTTCACATATTCACCATATTGTTTCCAACATTCCCCATAATGTTCCCATATTCACCATATTGTTTCCAACATTCCCCATAATGTTCCCATATTCACCATATTGTTTCCAACATTCCCCATAATGTTCCCATATTCACCATATTGTTTCCACCATTCCCCATAATGTTCCCATATTCACCATATTGTTTCCACCATTCCCCATAATGTTCCCATATTCACCATATTGTTTCCACCATTCCTCATAATGTTCCCATATTAACCATATTGCTTCCACAATTCCCCATAATGTTCCTATATTCACCATATCGTATCCATCCTTCACCATAATGTTCCCATATTCACCATATTGTTTCCACCATTCCCCATAATGTTCCCATATTCACCATATTGTTTCCACCATGGCCCATAATTTTCCCATATTCACCATATTGTTTCCACCATTCCCCATAATGTGCCCATATTCCCCATTTTATTTCCAACAAGGCCCATAATTTTCCCATATTCACCATATTGTTTCCATCATTCCCCATATTGTTCCCATATTCCCCATATTGTTTCCACCATGGCCCATAATTTTACCATACTCACCATATCGTTTCCACCATTCCCCATGATGTTCCCATATTCACCATATTGTTTCCATCATTCCCCATAATGTTCCCATATTCACCATATTTTTTTCACCATTCCCCATATTGTTCCCATATTCCCCATATTGTTTCCACCATGGCCCATAATTTTCCCATATTCACCATATTGTTTCCACCATTCCCCATAATGTGCCCATATTCCCCATATTATTTCCAACATGGCCCATAATTTTCCCATATTCACCATATTGTTTCCACCATTCCCCATATTGTTCCCATATTCACAATATTGTTTCCACCATTCCCCATAATGTGCCCATATTCACCATATTGTTTCCAACATTCCCCATAATGTTCCAATATTCATCATATCGTTTCCACCATTCCCCATAATGTTCCCATATTCACCATATCGTATCCACCATTCCCCATAATTTTCCCATATTCACCATATTGTTTCCATCATTCCCCATAATGTTCCAATATTCACCATATTGTTTCCACCATTCCCCATAATGTGCCCATATTCCCCATTTTATTTCCAACAAGGCCCATAATTTTCCCATATTCACCATATTGTTTCCATCATTCCCCATATTGTTCCCATATTCCCCATATTGTTTCCACCATGGCCCATAATTTTACCATACTCACCATATCGTTTCCACCATTCCCCATGATGTTCCCATATTCACCATATTGTTTCCATCATTCCCCATAATGTTCCCATATTCACCATATTTTTTTCACCATTCCCCATATTGTTCCCATATTCCCCATATTGTTTCCACCATGGCCCATAATTTTCCCATATTCACCATATTGTTTCCACCATTCCCCATAATGTGCCCATATTCCCCATATTATTTCCAACATGGCCCATAATTTTCCCATATTCACCATATTGTTTCCACCATTCCCCATATTGTTCCCATATTCACAATATTGTTTCCACCATTCCCCATAATGTGCCCATATTCACCATATTGTTTCCAACATTCCCCATAATGTTCCAATATTCATCATATCGTTTCCACCATTCCCCATAATGTTCCCATATTCACCATATCGTATCCACCATTCCCCATAATTTTCCCATATTCACCATATTGTTTCCATCATTCCCCATAATGTTCCAATATTCACCATATTGTTTCCACCATTCCCCATAATGTTCCCATATTCACCATATTGTTTCCACCATTCCCCATAATATCTCCTTTCTCCCCACACATTTTCCAACACTAAGCTCACTATCAGGGGCAGGTAATCAGTACATCTGATGCCCCGCCCCCCCATCCTCACCCCCGCCTTTAACTGGGTCAGTTACCACGCGGGGCCGCCTGGGCCCCAAGCTTTTCATGGGAAACATCACCAGGGGTCCGCAGGAGCAGAGCTCCTTCTCTGTGTCATACCATGCGGGCCGTCAGCTGGACCACAACTTTTGGTTTGCTTGGAAGCTACAAGTGGTAAATGAGCGCTAACGGGTTTTTTTGCAGACTCTGGTATGGGAGGGGGGTGGGGGGCAATGGTAAAAAAAAGGGGGAGGGGGACGACAACACAGTCAATATTTGTTCCGTATATCTGCTGGCTAGGGTGGGAAAAGATGACTTCACGTTTTTAGTTTTAGTTCAACTGTCTTGTTATGGAAACTGTCTTGTTATGGAAACTGTCTTATTATGGAAACTGTCTTCTTATGGAAACTGTCTTCTTAAGGAAACTTTCTTCTTATGGAAACTGTCTTCTTATGGAAACTGTCTTGTTATGGAAACTGTCTTGTTATAGAAACTGTCTTGTTATGGAATCTGTCTTGTTATGGAATCTGTCTTGTTATGGAATCTGTCTTGTTATGGAATCTGTCTTGTTATGGAATCTGTCTTGTTATGGAAACTGTCTTGTTATGGAAACTGTCTTGTTATGGAAACTGTCTTCTTATGGAAACTGTCTTCTTATGGAAACTGTCTTCTTATGGAAACTGTCTTGTTATGGAAACTGTCTTGTTATGGAAACTGTCTTGTTATAGAAACTGTCTTGTTATGGAATCTGTCTTGTTATGGAATCTGTCTTGTTATGGAATCTGTCTTGTTATGGAATCTGTCTTGTTATGGAATCTGTCTTGTTATGGAATCTGTCTTGTTATGGAATCTGTCTTGTTATGGAATCTGTCTTGTTATGGAATCTGTCTTGTTATGGAATCTGTCTTGTTATGGAATCTGTCTTGTTATGGAATCTGTCTTGTTATGGAATCTGTCTTGTTATGGAATCTGTCTTGTTATGGAATCTGTCTTGTTATGGAATCTGTCTTGTTATGGAATCTGTCTTGTTATGGAATCTGTCTTGTTATGGAATCTGTCTTGTTATGGAATCTGTCTTGTTATGGAATCTGTCTTGTTATGGAATCTGTCTTGTTATGGAATCTGTCTTGTTATGGAATCTGTCTTGTTATGGAATCTGTCTTGTTATGGAATCTGTCTTGTTATGGAATCTGTCTTGTTATGGAATCTGTCTTGTTATGGAATCTGTCTTGTTATGGAATCTGTCTTGTTATGGAATCTGTCTTGTTATGGAATCTGTCTTGTTATGGAATCTGTCTTGTTATGGAATCTGTCTTGTTATGGAATCTGTCTTGTTATGGAATCTGTCTTGTTATGGAATCTGTCTTGTTATGGAATCTGTCTTGTTATGGAATCTGTCTTGTTATGGAATCTGTCTTGTTATGGAATCTGTCTTGTTATGGAATCTGTCTTGTTATGGAATCTGTCTTGTTATGGAATCTGTCTTGTTATGGAAACTGTCTTGTTATGGAAACTGTCTTGTTATGGAAACTGTCTTGTTATGGAAACTGTCTTGTTATGGAAACTGTCTTGTTATGGAAACTGTCTTGTTATGGAAACTGTCTTGTTATGGAATCTGTCTTGTTATGGATTCTGTCTTGTTATGGAAACTGTCTTGTTATGGGATATGTCTTGTTATGGATTCTGTCTTGTTATGGATTCTGTCTTGTTATGGAATCTGTCTTCTTGTGGAATCTGTCTTCTTGTGGAATCTGTCTTGTTGTGGAATCTGTCTTGTTATAGAAACTGTCTTGTTATAGAAACTGTCTTGTTATGGAATCTGTCTTGTTATGGAATCTGTCTTGTTATGGAAACTGTCTTGTTATGGAAACTGTCTTGTTATGGAAACTGTCTTGTTATGGAAACTGTCTTTTTATGGAAACTGTCTTTTTATGGAATCTGTCTTGATATTGAAACTTTCTTGTTATGGAAACTGTCTTGTTATTGAAACTGTCTTGTTATTGGGTGGGGGCAAGGGAGGGAGGGTCTTAAAAGCAAGATTTGCCAAAAGTGTTGAGCTTACTGATGTCGGAGTAATGCTGCTTCCCAGTTGTTGAAGACATTCTAAATTGTATGGAATAGACATGTATTTAAAACCATTATCCTATAATTTATTCAGTTTCGCGCAATTTTAACACGATAATACTGATAACATAATAATAACTATAATAAAAATTGTATTAATTATATTTGAGACATGTATTTCTATGTTCATTATGCTGTTTCTATTTAATCCTCATGTTACAGAATTTTGTGGATGACCAACCTGAGCCAGTGCGTGATAGAACCCCCCCCCCCCAGCCCCCTCTCTAATGTGTTCAAACACAACATTTTTTTCTTCTTTTTAAACCCTCATTCAATTGTTCATTATGCTGTTTCTATTTAATCCTCATGTTACAGAATTTTGTGGATGCCCAACCTGAGCCAGTGCGTGATAGAACCCCCCCCCCCCAGCCCCCTCTCTAATGTGTTCAAACACAACATTTTTTTCTTCTTTTTAAACCCTCATTCAAAGTTACACACAAGCACAATCAATGGCGTCTCTCACATACGTACACACACACACATATACACACACATAAACACATCACACACGCAGACTCATAACACATACATAGACACATCTCACACACAGACACATCACAAACACATAGACATAGCACAAACACATAGGAACATCACAAACACATAGACACATGACATACACATAGGAACATCACAAACACACAGACACATCACAAACCCATAGGAACATCACAAAGACATAGACACAAGACACAGAACACACACACATACACACATCACAAACACATTAGACACAGCACAAACACATTAGACACAGCACACTTAAGACAGCGTGAGTCATCCACCTACAGGTTGAAATTGTTCACTGAAATTCTACAGAAAGTTTTTGTTGTTTTCTTCCCCAAAGGGTTTGATAGCATTCGGCTGTGGGGGCTTGGGGGGCTGGGGTGGCTGGGGGGATAATCTCAAACCGAAGTTTTTTTTAGCCTTCTTTTCTTCTTTTAAAACTAACTACCTTGAAATTTAGAAGAGCCACTTCCATTTTATTTGGACAGGCCGTGATGTGAAAGAGTCAGTACCGAGAACGGTAGGCCACACTGAACTATGAGCGAGGAGAAGAGCTATATGCTAGTACATGTACATTTTATCAGGTTTTTATGTGTACCTTCTTCTGTCTATCTCCTATTCATTGACCAGAGGCGGAAATCACAATACAATGGTGGGGGTCGAGGCGCGATATTTTTCCACCGGGTTGTCTATAAATAGACTTGACGACTAGCCTTTGTAACAATTCATAACACATAATTCTCTACGTAAAAATGTCACTGACGCTAACAGATGGCGCTGTACACAATTCTCTATGTAACAATGTCTCTAACGCTACCAGATGACGCTGTACACAATTCTCTATGTAACAATGTCTCTAACGCTACCAGATGGCGCTGTACACAATTCTCTATGTAACAATGTCTCTAACGCTACCAGATGGCGCTGTACACAATTCTCTATGTAACAATGTCTCTAACGCTACCAGATGGCGCAGTACACAATTTTCTATGTAACAATGTCACTAACGCCACCAGATGGCGCTGTACACAATTCTCTATGTAACAATGTCACTAACGCTACCAGATGGCGCTGTACACAATTTTCTATGTAACAATGTCACTAACGCCACCAGATGGCGCTGTACACAATTCTCTATGTAACAATGTCTCTAACGCTACCAGATGGCGCTGTACACAATTCTCTATGTAACAATGTCACTAACGCCACCAGATGGCGCTGTACACAATTCTCTATGTAACAATGTCTCTAACGCTACCAGATGGTGCTGTACACATTTTTTTGTGTAACAGTGTCACTAACGCCACCAGATGGCGCTGATTTCACTAAATAAAATTCCCGATAACCGTGCGAAAAGATATTCTTAAAATTTCCGCAAGTGTTTTTGGTGCGCACCATTTTCTTTTGTTTTACGGCGATAATCTCCCTTTCTCCGCCAAATCTCCCTTCCGCACATGTCAATTAAATAAACTAAAACGCGTCACCGGGCTCACCAATTTTAAACACACTTATGGCGTCATCAAAACTTGTTTAGAAAAATTTATTTACGAGGAGAAATTGCTTGATCTCCAACTATTCATGTATTTTGATACTAGTGTATCACGGGTAACCGAAGAACTTGTTCGGCGTCAAATACAGCTTTTTTTAGACTGTTTCTGGGCACACGTCAAACGTGGGAGACATTAAATTTGAGCATTGAAGTCACGTGAACATAATCCCTGTGACGTAGGCGGTTTGACTTCTTTCCTGACTTTAGGATGGTTAAGTAGAACTTCCACTCCAGTCCCACAAGAATAGCCGACCTGCTTGGCTAAATTCTTCTAGCCCACACGGCTATTCGCCCGTAGCTGGGAGATTCACCCCCCCACCACCATATACAACCCCTATACACCCACCCACACACCCCGGGGGGGGTCATCTTTATAAAATATAATCTCAACAATTCTCATCGATCTACAATGCCTTGCTATATATATATATATACAAAAATCGTTTTAACAAAACCTTGAGTAGTCGAATACATATCTCGAGCAGGGCTACCACTCACTTTTTTTTAAAAAATTCCCAAGATTTTGTCAAAATATTTCCCAAGATTTCCCAAGATCATGAAAATATATTAGAGTTTTTTTGTTTTTTTTTATCTTGGGAATTTTTTAAAAAAAGTGATTTTTTTTTTCCTGAATGGGGTAGTGAATTCCCAAGATCTTGGGGAAATTCCCAAGGTGTGGTAGCCCTGATCTCGAGTAAAGGTGAGGGGGAAGGGGGGGGGGGGTGCGGG
>CAXITT010000216.1:89173-111539 GCA_964033795.1 Lymnaea stagnalis | reverse complement strand
GTGTGGCTGGGGGATGGGGTGTGGCTGGGGGATGGGGTGTGTGTGGCTGGGGGATGGGGTGTGGCTGGGGGATGGGGTGTGGCTGGGTTGTGGATGGGGATAGGGTGGTGAGGGGTGTTGAGGGGGTATTTTTCTACTGGCAGTTTAAAAAATATACAAAGACCGTTAAAAAGGAAAAAGACAAAAACTTTTTCTTAGTATAAAAGGGACTCTGGCTCAATCTTGTGGTCGAATGAGTGAACGACTGGTCCACAGGTGAAACTTTGGTGAAACAGTTGACAGATGATTGACATTAAACAATTGACTTATGATTGACATGAAACCTTTGACTTATCATTGACATTAAACAGTGGACTTATGATTGACTTTTAAAAAAAAGTTGACTAAAGTTTGAAATTTAACATTTGACTTATGATTGACATTAAATAGAAACCCTTTCAAACAATCACTGCCCCCCCCCCACATGGGGGGACCCTATCTCTACACGCCCCTGGTCATTATGTCCGTTGTTGAATTCATGTTTTTTGTCAATCTCTTGTAAGTGGGACAACAAAAAACCAAAAAAAAACCAAAAAAAACTCAATACACGTTTCTTTGAGTTCATCAACTAACAACTGCCGGTCATTGTCCGGATAAAAACCCTCGTGTTTCTCGTGTGTGCGCGCGCACACCCCCCCCCCCACACACACCCACACACACACATACACACACACACACTCATATGAAGTATTTACTCTTAAATACAGCGCTGAAGATGGTTGGCTATTATTACAGGTCACGTGACGAGCATAGAGGGTTGGATTGGATTTTCTTGTGGGTCACGTGAAGAAGACGTTTGTCTCAATCAGACTCAATAAAGGGGTTGCGCCAGGTTTTCACATGGGGGGGAGGCGGGGGGTGGGGTGTGGGCATGGGCGCCCGCAGGTAGGGGCAAGGTGGGGCACTTGCCCCCCCCCCCCTGGATTGATTGGTTAAAAAATTTTATACAAAAATAGACCAAAAATATATTAAAGAAAAGAGAAAATAAAGAGAAAGTAACTAAGCTGATGTCCTGTCCGTTCTGTCACCATACAAATGCGCTACAGTAAATTAAAACTATATTAAAACACTACTAAAAAATGTTTGCCCCCTCCTGGAAAGTTAATTGATTTTTTTTGCCCCCCCCCCGCCCCCTAGAAAGTTTTCTGCGGGCACCCATGGGTGTGGGTTGGGGTTGATGGTTGGTGGGGCGGGGGGGGGGGCTTCCGTCAGGATCTCCTGCTCACAGCAACCTTTATTCACCCCAACATCAGTTACAGAAAAAACTACAAAAGAAGGAAAAGAAACAAACAGTTTTAATCTCTCACCATTCATGAGTAATATTTTTCTTTCAGCGCGATGTCTCGTAAAGCATTTGAATTTCGTTCAGATGTAGATTCGGTGGGTCAATAGTCCGAGGCGTCCCATGGGTCAACATTCAGAGGCGTTCGGTGGGTCAACAGCCTGAGGCGTTCGGTGGGTCAAAATTCAGAGGCGTTCGGTGGGTCAACAGAGACGTTCGGTGGGTCAACAGTCAGAGGCGTTGACAAATCGGTCCTGGCAATAAAGTGAGCAGCTATGCACCTGTATCGAATACGTTGTTTTTCTAACATTCTGCTCCTGGAAAGTAATGAATAAGAGCAAACCTTGTGGATACTATAATATTGATGTGGTCAGGGCCGTGTCAGGACCGTGTCGGGGCCGTGTCAGGGTCGTGTCGGGGCCATGCCGAGGAAAAACGGTGTTCTGGACAAAGCCCGAAATCGGCAACCCTAAATATATATATATTTTAAAAAATTTGGCGCCCGTGGCGGACAAGTAAATATACTTTTTTGCGCCCCTTGTCTTAGTGAAATATCTTTTCATTCAATACTAAGGCCCTTTGCATAGACGATTTTCCCCCCTCCCCCCCACCGGCCGGGGCCGAGTGACCACTGAGCTTACCCCTCCCTCTTCGCACGCCCCTGGATAAGCTACTGACCAATACCTTCTGTACAAAGATAAGCAATTTCAAAGATGATAGTAAAAAAAGAATTAAATAGATTTGTGTAAGTACTAGTAATGTATCGCTAAAAAAAATCAACCCTTGGCCTTGGAGAAAATATAGAAGCATATTCATCAGTAAACTTGAGAAAAAATGACAGATGAATCCCACCCTCTTCATCACAGATACATCCCACCCTCTTCAACACAGATACAACCCACCCTCTTCATCACAGATACATCCCACCCTCTTCATCACAGATACATCCCACCCTCTTCATCACAGATACATCCCACCCTCTTCATCACAGATACATCCCACCCTCTTCATCACGGATACATCCCACCCTCTTCAACACAGATACAACCCACCCTCTTCATCACAGATACATCCCACCCTCTTCATCACAGATACATCCCACCCTCTTCATCACGGATACATCCCACCCTCTTCATCACAGATACCTAAGATCAGATCGACCAAGGCCGATTCTGAACCCTCACTCTTATAACCGAAAGATATACAAATTTATTTCGTCCCATCCTATCAGGACTTACCAGCGTTCCCCCCCCCCCTCTGGGGCTGTTACACACACACAATTGAAATACAAGCTCTTAAAAGTCAATATTGTCACTAAAGTGCCCTGTCATGTGACAGCTGGTTTTTACGTTTGAGCAGTACTATTAAACGTCTTGTGTACAAATGTCGTGTGTACAGATGTCGTGTGTACAGAAGTCGTGTGTACAAAAGTCTTGTGAACAGAAGTCTTGTGTACAGATGTCTTGTGTTCAGATGTCTTGTGTTCAGATGTCTTGTGTTCAGATGTCTTGTGTTTAAATTGTTCTTGTTTACATATACTTTCTGAGAATGTTTATCTATGTGCTGTCATTAAAATGTAAAATGTAATAAAAAATAAATAAAATCTTACCCTCTATTTGGATGGGTAGGTAAGAGAATCTTTACTTTTACTCACACACAGACACACCACTTATGGGGCTTTATTATGAAAGAGCCCATTCAAAGAGGGTTCCAAAGAACTTAACACATACCAACCGGACCCACTGCATTAAACCCCCCCCCCCCCCCCCCCCCCAATTCGAAACCCACCGAGTTATAATGTAAAATATTCCTGGAGCAATGACCCCTTCAATTAGATATTTTACTTTTCTATCCCCCCCCCCTCTTCTTTGATCACGCATGACAACTCTTATTGACTGGCGTCTAACATCGGCAGTGGTCTCCCCCTTCGCTGCCTGCCGGATGCGACACGTGCTTTCGAACTGTGCCGAGGTGAATTAAGCCCAGAGAGTCGATAATATTCGCACATGTGTTCGGTCGAGGTCTGGATTAAATTATTCTCACACTTCTGATCTTCTTCCAAGTTGTGTTGTTGTTGCTGCTGTTGTTTGTTTTCAATAACAACATTTTGGTAAGTGGTCAATTAATTTTTTTAGCAACTTTCATTCGATTAGTCATTAGGGAAGGCCCGCACAATTCAAAATATAAAGGCGGGCCGCAATACTTTATGAAAAAATATTGTGCGGGCGGAAAGGACATGAGGGAAAGCTATGAAGAAAATAATAAATAAAAAAGAAGATTTCATTACTTCGTGGGCCGCAAAGTGGGTGCCGGTGGGCCGCATGCGGGCCCGCGGGCCGTATGTTGTGCAGGCCTGTAATAGGGTAATCTTAATTTTAATTAATATAGACTAAATCATTGATTGTGAACTTTATAAAAAAAAATGTTTAGAGAATGTATCCTACATGATCAATGCCCTCATATTATGGATCATATGTATATGTATATCTCTATGTTATCAGTGGCGTAGCTAGGGTGGTGCGGAGGTTGGCTGTCCGCCGCCCTGGTGGCACTCTTTCTCCTCGACATGGAGAAGCGGAATTTTTTCTTTTTGTTTTGCTGAAGGGTATCCGCCAACGTCCACTACGGATATTTTGATTGAAATGAAATAGAAATTCAAAAAACGGGGAGAGTGGTTAGGTTCGGGCTTGGAGGGGGGGGGGGGGGGGGCGTGTATTTGGCCCAGGGTTTATCCGCCAACGTCCACTACGGATATTTTGATTGAAATGAAATAGAAATTCAAAAAACGGGGAGAGTGGTTAGGTTCGGGCTTGGAGGGGGGGGGGGAGGGTGCGTGTATTTGGCCCAGGGTTGGGGGGGGGGTTGATTTGCAGAAACGGCTAATTTCGGGAGATAGCTCCCTGACGTCATTTGCGTGTTTTGTCCCTAGTTCCGATAGCGTCGAAACCCAGGTTAGGGATAAGTTTAGGGTCCAAGTTAGGGCCAGGGATACATTTAGGACACAAGTTCGCGGGTCGCGGCCACCAAGATGGCGGCCACGGTGCTATCTCTCCAAATTTACCGCAGAAACTACACAGACATTCATTTTATTTTAAATCAGAAAAAGATAAAGGCTTAATCCAAATAATATTCTAAATCTTACCTTGAGCATCACCGAAGCGGTCAGTAGACAACACATCACCGAAGCGGTTAGTAGACAACACATCACCGAAGCGGTTTGGAGACAACACATCACCGAAGCGGTCAGTAGACAACACATCACCGAAGCGGTCAGTAGACAACACATCACACAACTTGAACTGTGTGTTGGAATGATAATTTTCGTATTGCGTTGTTCATCAGGACTGAATGTTTAATCGAAAAACGACTTACAGCCGCTGATCTACTCCACTGTGTCGTATTCTTCATTTGCCCCCGTCTGCTGAGCGAAGGCTCTTGGCCGAAACGTTCTTCTCTTACTGTCCTGTCTTCCGATTCAAGCTTCCTCATACCTTGTTCTAAATTTGTGTTTTCTGTTCCCCTTCCACCGGCGGTATCTCGGAAAAGACTGTCCTAACTTTACTTTCTAAATGTCCAAGCGTCACCACGACCTTGACCCTTGCTGACAGCTTTGGTTTTGAGTCGTCTCCTGGCCGTCTGACGTGAACACTACTCACCCCACAGCGCGTTACCAACCTTCTCTCGGGTGTGTTACGCATTGTTGACTTCAGTGAACTGTGTCGCGAGGTCTCTAATGCCCAGGTGTTATTTCCCCTAGAGCTCTGCAATTTTTTTTTCGGACACCCAATTGTTTTGATGTGCGTATGCAAGCCCAAAAGCGTAAGTAACTAAACGGTTCTCAAAATACATTAAATAACTACGGTTAATGTATTATTTAAATATACTTATGAATTATGAATAATAGGTCTTAAACAGAACAGAACAGCTTAACTGGGTGTGCGTACAATCAAATTAAATTATAATACAAGTGAGACCTAGTTGACAATGGGGAAAGGATACCTGTTATTTCTTCTCTCCCTATTGGTCAGTTCTATTGCGGCCCCAACCGCCTATGGTGGTGACTGGGTCTCTTTACTGCTTGCGGTCGCAGGGCGTTGGTGAAGAGAGCCAGTCGCCATTATAGAAGTTGACGTTTAAAGGACAATAGGACACCAAGAGAAACAATGGGACACCTAGAGGAGCAGTAAGACACATAGAGTAGGACACAGAGTAGGAGACATAAAGTAGGACATAGCGTGGGACACATATAGTAGGACATAGAGTAGGTCACAGAGTATGTCACATAATGTGTCACAAAGAGTTTGTCACCTAGAGTAGGTCGAATATAGTAGGACACAGAGTAGGGCAGATAGAGTAGGCCACATGGAGTAGGACACAGAGTGGGACACATAGAGTAGGACACAGAGTATGTCACATAGGGTATGTCACATAGGGTATGTCACATAGGGTAGGTGGCAGATAGTAGGGTACATAGCAGGGCACATAGTGTAGATCACATACAATAGAACACATACAGGAGGTCACATACAATATGGCACATAGAGTAAGACCCATACAGTAGTTCACATAAAATAGGACATATAAGGCAGGACACATAGAGAAGTCAAATGCAGTAGGACACAAAGAGAAGGTCACATACAATAAGAAACATAGAATAGGACACATAGAGTATGTCACATACAGTAGGACACAAAGAGTAGGTCACATGCAATAGGGAATAGAAAAGGACACACAGAGTAGGTCACATACAGTAGGACACATAGAATAATGATAATACACAAAGAGGAATACTAGGACACCTATAGAGTAGCACTAGGAAACAGAGTAGCTCTCTCTCTCTCTCCCTCTCTCCCCATCTCTCCCTCTGTCACTCCCTTCCTCCCTAACCTCTACACCCCGGAGTCTGTTGTCTGATTTCTGTTCTTTCTATTCCACTTACTGTCAAAACAAGGGCAAGTTCAGGGGAGAGCATTGATTTGTTTCGTGTCTACACTAGTGGACGCTCTGCACGTCCGCCGTTTGAACTAGACTTATAGGCTTAGGATCTTTGATTGGTGGGCCAGCTTAGGACCTTTGATTTGTGGGCCTGATAAGTACCTTGATTTGTGGGCCTGATAACTATCTTGATTTGTGGGCCGACTTAGGACCTTTGATTTGTGGGCCGACTTAGGACCTTTGATTTGTGGGCGGGTGGACGGGAAGGGAAGAGAATGTAGGGGAAAGAATCGGTTTCATAAACAAAGGGAGTCAATCAGTGTGGTTTTTAAATTTATTTTATTTTATCATTTTCGAAAGAGGTGTCATCATTTTTTAAAACCTGAGATGACAGATGTATGACTTGATGACTTTATGACTTGATGACTTTATGACGGTGAGAATTTCAGCGCCTGAGCTCAGCGAACGTTTCGTGACTTTAATTGCACACAAAGGAGACAGCGTGTAGAGAACAATCGCGTGACTTGGATTACTTTGGTCTGCGCGGAAACCCCAGCCGTTCGCGACCGCAAAGTGACAAGGGGAGACGGGGGGGGGGGGGGGGGGGGGGGGAGGGGGGCACGCCATTCACTTAGTGGGGATCACTGCTCGGCTGTCAAGAGACAGTCATTGCACCGCAAGGTCACTTTGATTCAGTTTAGATTTCCAGGAGATGGCTCATGAGTGGCAGGGGGGCTGGACCGTGTCTAAACCCGGAAAATGCACCCCCACCCATATTTTCCTTTTTCTCTATATAATAGGCATAATATAAAGTCCTTTATGCATTGAAGGGTTGATTGGTTACCGGGCGGTCTAAACCTGGTGTAGAGCAATGGTCCCTTGGTGTAGATCAATGGTCCCTTGGTGTAGAGAAATGGTCCCCTAATGTAAAGCAATTGTCTCCTGGTGTAGAGCAATAGTCCCCTGGTGTAGAGCAATGGTCCCTTAATGTAAAGAAATGGTCCCTTGGTGTAGAGAAATGGTCCTCTAATGTAAGCAATGGTCTCCTGGTGTAGAGCAATAGTCCCCTGGTGTAGAGAAATGGTCCCCTAATGTAAAGCAATGGTCCCTTGGTGTAGAGAAATGGTCCCCTAATGTAAAACAATGGTCTCCTGGTGTAGAGCAATAGTCCCCTGGTGTAAACCAAAATGTCCCCTGGTGTAAACCAAAATGTCCCCTGGTGTAAAGCAAAATGTCCCCTGGTGTAAACCAAAATGTTCCCTGGTGTAAACCAAAATATCCCCTGGTGTAAACCAAAATGTCCCCTGGTGTAAACCAAAATGTTCCCTGGTGTAAACCAAAATGTTCCCTGGTGTAAACCAAAATGTCCCCTGGTGTAAACCAAAATGTCCCCTGGTGTAAACCAAAATGTCCCCTGGTGTAAACCAAAATGTCCCCTGGTGTAAAGCAAAATGTCCCATTTTTGTAAAGAAATGGTCCCCCGACACAATTACCGTCGGCCCTTGGTTGACTCAGACTACGCCATGTGCTATTGTCCCTGGTATATTCTATCATTCTGTGTTTGCTGTTCACCTGTGTGTCCCGTCTTTGTCCCGTTATTCCATCTGCTGTTGCTGTTTGAATACCAATGTTCCCCATGGGGATAAATGTCTCCCATTATTGACCGCTTCCAGTAAATGCCGCGTTGTTTATTGCCCGGCTGACATGTCATGCTGCGCTGTTTAAACATTTTGTCATAAATTTGCTGGTTGACAAAAACAACAATTATTATTTTTTCTGTAACAGAGCAGGTTATTATCCTATAATGACACAGCGATGATTCTAAAGTTCCTTTTTTTTTTTTAACCGAAGCACTGGTCCTGGACCCTTAACTACTTCCGACCCCTGCATTACTTCTGACCCCTGCATTACTTCTGACCCTTGCATTATTTTTTACCCCTGCATTACTTCTGATCCTGTATAACTTCTGACTCCTGCATTACTTCTGACCCCTGCATTACTTCCGACCCCTGCATTACTTCCGACCCTGCATTACTTCTGACCCCTGCATTACTTCTGACCCCTACATTACTTCTGACCAATGCATTACTTCTGACCCCTGCATTACTTTTGACCCCGCTAAAATTCTCACCCCCGCATTACTTCTGACCCCTGCATTATTTTCTTACCCCTGCATTACTTCAGATCCTGTATTACTTCTGACTCCTGCATTACTTCTGACCCCTGCATTACTTCCGACCCCTGCATTACTTCCGACCCCTGCATTACTTCTGACCCCTGCATTACGTCTGACCCCTGCATTACGTCTGACCCCTGCATTACGTCTGACCCCTGCATTACTTCCGACCCCTGCATTACTTCCGACCCCTGCATTACTTCTGACCCCTGCATTACTTCCAACCCCTGCATTACCTCCGACCCCTGCATTACTCATTACTTCTGACCCCTGCATTACCTCTGGCCCCTGCATTACGTCTGACCCCTGCATTACTTCTGACCCCTGCATTACTTCCGACCCCTGCATTACTTCCGACCCCTGCATTACTTCTGACCCCTGCATTACTTCCAACCCCTGCATTACTTCCGACCCCTGCATTACTTCCGACCCCTGCATTACTTCTGACCCCTGAATTACTTCATATCCCTGAATTACGTCTGACCCCTGCATTACGTCTGACCCCTGCATTACTTCAAACCCCTGCATTACTTCCAACCCCTGCATTATGTTTGACCCCTGCATTACGTTTGACCCCTGCATTACGTCTGACCCCTGCATTACGTCTGACCCCTTCATTACGTCTGACCCTGCATTCCGTCTGACCCCTGCATTACTTCCGACCCCTGCATTACTTCTGACCCCTGCATTACTTCTGACCTCTGCATTACTCCTGACTCCTGCATTACTTCCGACCCCTGCATTACTTCCGACCCCTGCATTCCGTCTGACCCCTGCATTACTTCCGACCCCTGCATTACTTCTGACCCCTGCATTACTCCTGACCCCTGCATTTTTACTTCTGACCTCAGCATTACTCCTGACCCCTGCATTACTTCCGACCCCTGCATTACTTCCGACCCCTGCATTACTTCCGACCCCTGCATTACTTCTGACCCCTGCATTACGTCTGACCCCTGCATTACTTTTGACCCCGCTAAAATTCTCACCCCCGCATTACTTCTGACCCCTGCATTATTTTCTTACCCCTGCATTACTTCTGATCCCTGCATTACTTCTGACCCCTGCATTACTTCTGACCCCTGCATTACTTCCGACCCCTGCATTACGTCTGACCCCTGCATGACTTCTTACCTCTGGATTACTTCTTATCCGTGCACTAGTTCTGATCCCGTCACTTTCGCTGAGCCATGTTCTAGATACGAAGAAATCTAGGCCCCCCTCTCCCCTACCTCCCCATACTCTCCCCTACCTCCCCACACTCTCCCCCTCCCCTACCTCCCTACACTCTCCTCCCTCCCCTACCTCCCCACAATCTCCTTCCTACCCTACCTCCACACACTCTCCTCCCTCCCCACAATCTCCCCCCTCCCCTACCTCCCCACACTCTCCTCCCTCCCCTACCTCCCCACACTCTCCTCCGCAATAATTCTAGATCAGAAATATCCTCACTGCCGTGGGGGGTTAAGACTAGTTGTTCTTCCCAGGGAGTTTATGCTTCTATTTTTACTTCTGGTATCGGGGGGGGGGGGAGAGAAAAAAGTGTGTGTGTGTGGGGGGGGGGGGTGATTTCTCAGCATTAGAGAAGCGATTCTCTAGATCTCACCATCGGCGGCGGAACCTGGTGGCTCCAAGGGCGTAAGAAGGGTTACGGAGCGGTCGGTGGAACTAACCCTAGCCACGCCAACTGGGGCGCCTCTAGCTCTCGCTGTCGCAGGCGTGAACGGAGAGAAATCTTACATTCATTATCAGAGGCGGAATCCAAAAGAATCCCTAGCACTCACCATGAGAGGTGGAACCCAGAACGATCTCTGGAACTGAATATCAGACGCGAAAACAAGGATATCCTAGTAGTAGGACTTACCCTGGTGCCGGCAGCACGGGCGATCTCGGGGGTACCCTGGTGCCGGCAGCACGGGCGATCTCGGGGCTACCCTGGTATCGGCAGCACGGGTGATGTCGGGGGTACCCTGGTGCCGGCAGCACGGGCGATCTCGGGGGTACCCTGGTGCCGCCAGCACGGGCGATCTCGGGGGTACCCTGGTATCGGCAGCACGGGCGATCTCGGGTGTACACTAGTGCCGGCAGCACGGGCGATCTTGGGGCTACCCTGGTGGCAGCAGCCCGGGTGATCTCGGGGCTACCCTGGTGGCAGCAGCACGGGCGATCTCGGGGCTACCCTGGTGGCAGCAGCCGGGGTGATCTCGGGGCTACCCTGGCACCGGATCCACGTGCGATCTCGGATGCCTGGTTCAAGAAAAAAACTAATCATTAAAAAAAATGTGTTTATTTAAAACCATAAAATAATCATTTAAAAAATTCGACCAGAAATATGTTTATTTAAAACCATAAAATTTCAAATAAAACCGCAATGCCCCATCACATACTTCTTCTTTGACCTTTGAACTCCCAGTTTAGCTTATTCCTTTGAAAAAAAATCCTTCCATGCCATCCGTCTCTAGCTGTTTTCTGTCCAAACCCTTTGCACTCTTGATTACATCTTGGTCGTAATCTCTTAAGTTTTGGGTCTTAGGAGTTTTTGTGTCTTAGCCAGGTGTTTTTGTGTGTTGGCCAGGTGTTTTTGTGTCTTGGCCAGGTGTTTTTGTGTCTTGGCCAGGTGTTTTTGTGTTGTGACCAGGTGTTTTTGTGTCTTGGCCAGGTGACTTTGAGTCCTAGTCAGGTGATTTTGTGTCTTGGCCAGGTGATTTTGTGCCTTAGCCAGGTGTTTTTGTGTCTTGGCCAGGTGTTTTTGTGTCTTGGCCAGGTGTTTTTGTGTCTTGGCCAGGTGTTTTTGTGTCTTGGCCAGGTGTTTTTGTGTGTTGGCCAGGTGTTTTTGTGTGTTGGCCAGGTGTTTTTGTGTGTTGGCCAGGTGTTTTTGTGTGTTGGCCAGGTGTTTTTGTGTCTTGGCCAGGTGTTTTTGTGTCTTAGCCAGGTGTTTTTGTGTCTTAGACAGGTGTTTTTGTGTTTTAGCCAGGTGTTTTTGAGTCCTAGCCAGGTGTTTTTGGTGTGTTTTTTTTTTTGACAGCCCCAATATTTAGCTCTCAAAATCATAGGAGGAACCTGAAAATCAATACGCTTTGGGAGGTAGAAGCTCGGGTCGCACCATAATTCAAACCTCTATGCATGTAAATAAAGTATTTTACGCCCACTTTCTTTTCAATGTCTTTTAATAGACCACTACGTAAGTCCGCCCCTGTCCGCCCCCACCCCGCCTCTCCCGACCACCCACACACACCCGCCTAGCCCGACCAGCGTAACGAACAATTATTCATGATTTACGACCAAGTCAAATCCACAAATTGGATAACTCGGGACGCCATATATCCATAGTTAACAGCCTTCGAACCGCGCGCAAACTGAGGGGGGTGTCCAATTTTCGTGTGGATCTTTTTCCGGATGTCCGGTCGGTTCAAGTCTCCACTGGTGATTTACCCGGGGACCTCTGTGGCTGCCGGTGTCCAAATAGATCTAACTTATTATTATTCATCTTTCTGTATTGATCATTGCCCCCCCCCCCCCGCCCCTCAACCAGGAGGGAGCAAAAACTGTGGCACCTTGAATTCATTATTGACATAGCCGTGTTAACGGTGGGGGTTCCTCTGAATGGATGGATGGATGGATGGATGAATGGGTGGATGGACTGTGGAAATGAAAGACACCGGGAAGCCAAAGAGTTCCAATGAAAGGACACACATGTGTCGTACAGTGTGTCCAGGTTGAATGTTTAACATCTAGATGTTGAAAGGAAAAAAAAACATTTGTGGTAAACTTTTCTAGACATGTTTTGTGGGCACTTCTAGGCTTGCTTGGTGGGCACTTCAAGGCATGCTTGGTGGGCCTTTCTAGCCATGCTTTGTGGACACCTCTAGGCATGCTTGGTGGGCACTTCTAGGCGTGCTTGGTGGGCACTTCTAGGCACGCTTGGTGGGCACTTCTAGGCATGCTTGGTGGGCACTTCTAGGCATGCTTGGTGGGCCTTTCTAGCCATGCTTTGTGGACACCTCTAGGCATGCTTGGTGCACCTTTCTAGACATGTTTTACGGACCTATATATACTTGCTTTATGGACCTTTTTAGACATGCTTTGTGGGCCCTTCCAGCCATGCTTAATGGCCTCTTCTAGACATGCTTTTGGTGGCTACTTCAAAAATGCATCTAAAGTGTTTAAACGAATGCCTTTGTTTTTGTTGTTGTTGTTTTGTTTTTTTTGGTGTTGTTCAATTTGAGGTAATGCCGCGCCTATTTCAGAAAAAGGAAAAAACAAGACACGTTTATAATTTGGTGTGGAGCAAAATCAAAAAAAAATAATTTCCAGCATCATTATATTTTGGGTGACGGAGGAAGTGGTCAGATTGAAATGAAAGGTCGATTATTTTTATATTTCGATGATGTAATAATTGGTTGCATTATTTTTTTTTTTTTTTTAAGTTTCATTCTCTATGGTGTTAGCACCAAATGCTTGGAGATGACATCTAATGACTGATGACAAGAAACGAACGTCAATACAATGTCAGATTGATCGTTGCTTCTCTGGCTGTACAAAACATGCACAAACAATGCATACAACATGCACAAAAAATGCACACACCATGCACACCATGCACACACCATGCAACACACCATGCAACACACCAGGCAACACACCATGCAACACACCATGCAACACACCATGCAACACACCATGCAACACACCATGCAACACACCATGCAACACACCATGCAACACACCATGCAACACACCATGCAACACACCATGCAACACACCATGAACACCCCATGCATACACCATGCACACACCATGCAAAACACCATGCAACACACCATGCACACACCATGAATGCTCTTTCCTCGACTGTGTTCAAGTTGTGTTTTTGTATTTAACCTGCTCAAATGTTTGGTTACTCCAATCTCCGTCTCTTTGCTGCACTTATAATATCTCGCTTTCTTTTCTTTCGTTTACATTTATGCCTCTCTGTCCCTTCTCTCTTTCTCTTTCTCTACTCACCCTCTCATGTCTTTCTCTCTCTCTCTCTCTCTCTCTCTCTCTCTCTCTCTCTTTCTCTCTCTCTTTCCTTTCCTCTTTCTTTCCCATAACTCTTTAATCTCTGTCTCCTCTGTCTCCTCTCTTTCTCTCCTATCTTTCTCTCCTCTCTTCCCTCTCCCCGTCTCATTTCTTCTCTCTCTCTTTCTCTCATCTCTTTCTCTCCTGTCTCTCTCTCTCCTCTTTTCTCTCCATTTTCTCTCCTCTTTTCATTCATCCCTCTCCCTATCCTCAATTTTCCCCTCTCTTGCCACGCCCTCTTTCTCTCCCCTCTCGCTCTCTTCCCTCTTTCTCCTTCTCTACTCCCCCCCTCTATTTTCTTCCTCCTCCCCCTTCCTCTCTACCTCCCTGTGTGTACCCCTCTCTCTCCATCTCTTTTTCTTCATGGAACAAAACATCTTTACATCTTTGTTCATGCTGTTGACATTCACCGCCAATCATTTTTATTGAATTGTTTTAAATTGGAAATTCGCCAGGGCTTCTCAAAATAAACAATCACACCAAATTACATTGCACTGAATAAACTGGTTCTTAAACATTTTTATGCCGATTTGTGTGTGTGTGTGTGTGTGTCTTGGGATGTGCATGCAGTATATTAAATATTATGTTGTTTTTTTGTGTTTTTATGCATGTCTTCTTTTTTAAAGTGCCTTATGTGGTAGTAGATACTGGATGTATCAAAAAAAAAATGCAGGGGCGTAGCTGGGGGTTAGTGCCTAACAGGGGCGGGCCAAGCTTTTTGCCACTCCCCTTCCACACATTCTGCAGTTGACCGAAAATGCGCTCATTCTTTCAAAAGAAGCACAAAAAGACGCTCATGCCGGCTGATCCAACCCATCCACCTCCTGTCTACGCCACTGCATAGGTGTATTCTGTGACATGCTTCTTGTTTGTTTTGATTTTTGTTGTTTTTTGGGGGGGGGGGGGGGGTTTTTTTTTTGTTTTTTCTTTCTTTTTTTGTTAACAAAAAAAAAAAAAAGGGGGGGGGGGGGGGATCACATTTTAGTGTTACATTCGATATTTGGTAACTTTTTTTGTTTTTGTTTTTTGTGTATCCGGACAGTAGCTGTGACGTGAAATATGATAGTCGGAAATCTAGATTAAGCCGCATAGAGAGCTCCGACTCTCGTCACCAGTGGTTCTCTCCCCCTGTCCTAAACTGTACCCCGTGGTTTCTTGATTGGCAGCGAAGCCGCTCTCATGTGATGGCGTCATAATTATTGAATAGGGCATCTGGTGCACGTGGCCGCGGGCGCTTTAATATCATGGCTGTTATTGTGTGTGTGTGGGGGGGAGGGGGGTGTGCGTGTGGACGTAATGTGTGCGTGTGTGTGTGGCTTTGTGTGTATGTGGGAGTTTTACGTGTCTGGTGTTTATTTGCGTGTGTGTTTTGTGATGTGTATTTTTAGTGTGTGTGTATGTGTGTGATGTGTGAGTTTGCGTAGTGTATATTGTTGTATAAACTATGTTTGTGCATATGTGTGTGTGCTAAATGTGGTGTGTGTGTTTGTGGAAGATGTATGTTTAAGCTTGTATCTCATGTTTCAATAACGTTTCAATCACGTTTCAATCATGTTGCAATCACGTTTCAATCATGTTCGCACCGTTTTAGTCACGTTTCAATCATGTTTCAATCATGTTTCAATCACATATTATTATATTTTCAGAGCTCGACCTGGTTCTGATGTTTTGATTAACCCTAGAATCTGTGAGTACCCACATGTCTCCTTGATTAGTTCATTACATTATTCTCTCCAGCGCCATATACTGTCACATACTGTCACGTGCTGTCACATACTGTCACATACTGTCACATACACGCTTATAGGACTTATGATCATTGTACTGAGCTTCCCACTACCCCTTTCGCGCCGAATGACCTGTCGATGTTGATGCCTCACCTCTCTCGTCTGTCGTCCAATGACGAATGACCCCTGTCATTCAGCACACTGACCTTGACCTCCATAATGGCCGCCGACGACTTACCTGAATACAAGGTCTGCGTGGAAGCTGCAATCAGCAGACAGTAGAAGAGATAAGAACGTTTCGGCTAAGAGCCTCCCTCTGGCGGACAGGACAAATGAAAATACCACAAGAAAAATGAACTAGTTCAACACTCAAGTGATCGCCATTGTTAATGCCGAAAGTTCCCAACTACAGATGACTGCCCACAATGCTGCTTATTTTGTCTAAGAACGTCTGCAACTTCACAGATACGGTTGGGAATCCCCATTTAGAGTAAAGGATCCCCCGTTTGACAACTCTAGAACCGCCTCTGCGGGATATTCATTAACAAACTGTCCTTGTGTCTGATCTTTAACAAGGTTTATAGCCTGGAGAAATGGTTTCTAATTTCGAATTTCAGTCGAACTTTTTAGTGTATGATTACTTCCGGCAACAACCATGGCGAACTCTTGGGTTTTTAAAACCAGTTTCTATTTCTCGTCGTATTTTCAGCTGTCCTGTCTGCTGGGGAAGGCTTTTAGCCGAAACGTCCTTCTTTTATCGTTCTGGTCTTTCTATTTCAAGCTTCCACACACCTCGTGCTACTATGTGCTACACACAACATGAACACAGTACTTCATTTATCATTCGTTGTAAATTAACTAAAGCTCTGAAACTTATAACAAAAATGATATGTAAATTTGAATGCTTCAAAAACTTGTGTTCACCCGTCCACAAAAAAAATTGTCTGGTCACTATACAAACTTGGCTTGTCCACCTTTCCCCTACAAACTTTGCTTATCCACCCTTCCACTATAAACTGGTTGTCCACCCTTCCACTACAAACTGGCTTGTCCACCCTTCCACTACAAACTGGTTGTCCACCCTTCCACTACAAGCTGGCTTGTCCACCCTTCCACTACAAACTGGCTTGTCCACCCTTCCACTACAAACTGGTTGTCCACCCTTCCACTACAAACTGGCTTGTCCACCCTTCCACTACAAACTGGCTCGCCACCCTTCCACTACAAACTGGCTCGCCACCCTTCCACTACAAACTGGCTTGTCCACCCTTCCACTACAAACTGGCTTGTCCACCCTTCCACTACAAACTGGCTCGCCACCCTTCCACTACAAACGTGGTTTGACCGCCCTTCACTACAAACTTGGCTTGTTAACACTAGACTCTACTTACCACTAGACTCTACTCAACACTAGACTTGACTCTATTCAACACTAGACTCTACTCAACACTAGACTCTTCTCAACACTAGACTCTAACTCAACAGTAGACTCTTCTCAACACTAGACTCTAACTCAACACTAGACTCTTCTCAACAGTAGACTCTAACTCAACACTAGACTCTTCTCAACACTAGACTCTAACTCAACACTAGACTCTAACTCAACATCACATCTACAAAGGTTCGGCAACCCATGGCTAATTTACCCCGCAAAAGTTTTGTAACAACATCGGCCCTGACCCCCGGGAGGGGGCGGGGGGAGTGGGGGCGAAACCCCTGACCTAAACGTGCATGTTATCAGGCCATTACATAACACTTTTGCGGCGAGTTCCGTGTCTGCAATTACTCTTCCAGACCCCGAATATGACCGCAAGTCCCCCCCTCCCATCCCCTCCTCTCCGAAAATGAGCCTAATTACCGGACAATGGGCCAGCACGTGAAATGGCAGAGCGGTTATTTTGTCCGCACAGGGGGCCACGGGGCGTAACTCCAATGTAAATATTGTTTGCAGCCGACCGTTTTTTTTTCCCTTCACCGTTAAAGCTATTCGCACGTCACAATTTATAAATGTCTGAATAGCTCGTCGCAGAAATGACGATTTATCGAAACGGATATTCCAAATGACTTGAGTGTCCAATTAACTTGAATTTGTGAGTTTTGTGATGTCCGGCTTGTAGACCTAATGCAGAGATAACTCAAAATCCTCTACCTTAGCGTTCGGCTTCTTCAAGAAAATGTGTTGTGGGTAGAGACACCAGGGCGGCTTCAATGGCCAAAAAATGGCCACAGATTGGTGAGTTTGAATTAAGAGGCCAAAAATGGCTACAGATTGGTGAGTTTGAATTAAAAGGCCAAAAATGGCCACAGATTGGTGAGTTTGAATTAAAAGGCCAAAAATGGCCACAGATTGGTGAGTTTGAATTAAAAGGCCAAAAATGGCCACAGATTGGTGAGTTTGCATTAACATGCAATTCTCAGCTTATCATCTGCACCCACAGCCAAAGTTTCTTACCCATGTGACAATGTTGAACGTTGCATTTCTGTCACAAGCCCCAGTGCTAACAACTGTTAAATTCACTTACAGCTTGGAAGCCACACAATCTACCACTAAATCTTCCACCCAATCTTTCACCCAACATGTCACGCAATCCTAACCAATCATCCCGGCAAATCCTCCACCAACTCCTCCACCCAACCTTCCACCGAATCTTCCAACCAACCTTCCACCGAATCTTTCACCCAACCTTCCACCAAATCTTCCAGAATTTTTTTCATAGTGGACGTACACAGTACACACACACACACACACATGAACACAATGGCACACGTTATAAGGACCTGTACACTGGACTCTGGTGCCACCTGGTGGCCATACGTCATGCCGAGTGACATTATCACTATTTATCTTGCGTGAGGCCGTTGGGGGGGGGGGAAGAGGAGAGACCAGGGATTGCCGCCCCCAGCTGCGGACTTTAGCAATCGACCAGGAAATGAGAGAATTTCTCTGTGTTATTTCTGTGGAGATTTCCAAGACTTAAATTTACTAAGTTGATGGCGCCACTCGAACATCTGCTTCACGACCCCCCCCCCCGCCCCAAGCTACCCCCCCCTCCAAATATTAGGTTAGTTCATTTTTCTTCTTCTTTTTGTTTCCTTTCTTAGTTACTCACAAATTTGCCCATATTCTAAGGTATTGAAGCCAATGCATGTTCTTCTCGTTTAAAAGTATTTCTCCCAGTTAGACCTCGTGTTGATTGGAAAATTCGTTTGGACGGCCAATGCCCCAGGCGGGGTAAAAAGGCATAAGTAAGCAAGTAAGCAAGTAAGACCTCTTTCACCGCAGATCTCGTTTGAAATGTCCTTACGATAAAAATTGAAACCTTTTCAACTTCTGCGGGCTGCTCTCACGAACCGATGTTCGTATTTTTCAGTTAGCACTTAATCCCTTAATTGGGTCAAGCGGGGGGGGGGGGGCTGGGGGCTTGGGGGGGGGGGTGGGGGTTGGGGGGGGAGTTTACACGCAAACCACTTGCCAGGAGGAGCCACCCCCTCTCTCCCCTCCCCCCCCCCCCTTTTCCGACAAGGTCCCGAGTCAAGTCTCAGGCATACAGCGCTGGGTTGACCTCCACTGACAAGAGCGTGCAGCCGCCAGGACGAGGTTGGATGAAATCTGATGCATTCAATACCTCACAACCAAATAAAAATATAATAAATAAAATATTTTTTAAAAAAAACCACACAAAAAGGCTGTATCCGGAAATTTGATCGAAATCAATTTCGTCGACGGGAAAATCAATCGACGGAAATCTGATCGAATCTTTTTTTCAGTTCACACGTTAAAATTTTGCTTCAAATTTATTTTGGAACGCTTAATTTTGTATTACTCTATAGCATAGTATGGTGCGGTCAAAAAGAACTTTGGCGAAAATGTTAACGTGTGAACTGAAAAGTAAAATAAAAAAGATTCGAATAAATTTCCGTTCGATCGAATTTCCGTTCGATCAATTTTTTTCCGTCGACGAAATTTCTTTTGATCAATTTTCCGGGGCCGCCCCCCCCCCCCCAAAAAAAGGGCAAACAACCTTCTCCCGCTGTATTTTGACGTCATTATTTGGTAAGGGTTTGAAGAAGAAGAAAGAATTGCGATAATTTATTCAGAACAAACATTCATCGACATACTTTTTTTCATTGTCATTGTTTTCATTGGCATCGTCTGCTCTCTAGCACAAACAAAAATCCAACTCCGCTCCGACTCCAGAAACCTATGGTACAAATGGCAGTAGATCTCTGGAGGGACTTGTAGTAGTTGGAGACTTGTTGTCTTTCAAGTCGTGGTGTTTGGGGGGTGGGGGGTGTGGAAATAGAGGTTTGGGAGGGGGGGTGGCGGGCGGGAAAGGATTACGGTGAGCAGGTGTGTCCGCCCCGGGGGAGGACCTGGCGCCCCAGCGGCTCGCTAAGCGCCCGCTCTTGAAACCTGCGGCCCTGATCCTTTGTCAAGTCTCTCGCGCGCGCCTGTTCGAGGCTATTACGGAATGAATGGCTGGAGGGGAGATGTCTGGCTGGTATCGCTGGAAGTACTGCTTGTGATGCATCAGACCCATCAGACGCAGCCGTGCCTGCCCACTTGACTATGACGTCAGAGGGAAACCTTACTGTCTTAATTTAAATGGGGGGGGGGGGGGGGGGAAATCACCAAAATTTATTTACACTTTTTACAATATTCTGGACGGGTGTTTAAACACATAAACGCTTTACGCCAAGACAAACACCGAAGATCATTTACATAAACGCCGGTGGCCTGCGCCAGCTGAACTCAAATCATTTTCAACACACGGCTGTACCGGTATTCAACAAACGCTCTGTTTGAGAACCTTTGAGTGGTGCGGGCATTGGTGGCAGAGTTTGCCTTGCTCTTAGATGGGTCGCCACACAAAGTTAACGGGTCCCATCCACCCCTGGGGCGGGGGTGGAGTGGGCTAGGGGTACTGGTGTTGTTTTTGGGTTGGCAAGGCCTTCGCCTGGGATTAAATATTCCGACCCCGAGCCCACCCTCCCCCCCCCCTACACCGTTTTTAGACTAGGCCCTGTACAAAGTTGTACCTTTTTTTTTTTTTTCGCTCCGCCAACAGGGCGTAACCTTTTTGAATGGGACACCCCCGGGGGGGGGCACTCTTTTTGGTGCAGAGAAAATGTTTACGGAGTTGAAAGCAAAGGCGTATCTATACTTTCAGCCGCATGTGACTCCGGAGTCGCATGTTTCCGACCGTTGGGATTCACTTACCATAAAAACAAATATATAAATATATATACAGAACGCCCTAATGATGTATTAGAATTTAATTTTTAGAAAAGTTAAGATACAAAGGGTCTACATAAATATATCCGAGGAAAAGGGTCATGCTTTAAATAAACTTTGAGAACCACTAACGTTCTGGTTACTATATTATTATTATTATAATTTATTTTTTTTTTGACGAGAGAGATTTTCGTTTGGGATGCTAAAAATTCCTCCGCCATAACCTCAAAAGCCAATCTGTTCTGGTTTAGCAATCAGACGCGAGCATGTGACCTCTGCCCCTACTCTCTAATCGGTAAGGGGAAGAAAAAAAAAATGTGAGGTGAATCTCGGGTGAGCGTCTGCGAGAAGTGTCCCTCAACTTTTCCAAAGCAAACGATATCAGAAATATAGATGTATATTCCCCCCCCCCCGGCTAATGTAGTTAGATATTCCCACTTAATGTTAGGATCTGTTGGGGCGTCTCCACTTGTCTTTACAGCGTCACCTGGGGTGTTTTTTTTAAAAATCAGTTGTTTTTCTTGTATTTTCTTCAAAGTGTCCGAAAAGCGCCCTTCAAACAAAAGGGGGGGGGGCGCGGTTGGGGTGGTGGGGTGCCGGATAAATAAACTCGGCGTGACGATTCCGTGATAGCCACTGGGAGTAGAGTCAGCGCCAGGGAAATCACGTCTATAGAACTGGGGGGTCGGGAGAGGGGGGGGGCGCTGTTATGTCCGTGGCCGGTCTGTGACCTCCATATAGCTGTGATGGGCTTCAGCTGGTATCTCTGATACATTGGGGTATAGGAAAGTTTTCTGTACACAATTCTCTATGTAACAATGTCACTAACGCCACCAGATGGCGCTGTACACAATTCTCTATGTAACAATGTCACTAACGCCACCAGATGGCGCTGTACACAATTCTCTATGTAACAATGTCACTAACGCCACCAGATGGCGCTGTACACAATTCTCTATGTAACAATGTCTCTAACGCCACCAGATGGCGCTGTACACAATTCTCTATGTAACAATGTCACTAACACCACCAGATGGCGCTGTACACAATTCTCTATGTAACAGTGTCACTAACGCCACCAGATGGCGCTGTACACAATTCTCTATGTAACAGTGTCTCTAACGCCACCAGATGGCGCTGTACACAATTCTCTATGTAACAATGTCACTAACGCCACCAGATGGCGCTGTACACAATTCTCTATGTAACAATGTCACTAACGCCACCAGATGGCACTGTACACAATTCTCTATGTAACAGTGTCACTAACGCCACCAGATGGCGCTGAGGTCGCTCAATGGCAGTCCCGACAACGTTCGCGCCAAATGAGATTCTTCCAGATGGCACAGGTGCTTCTGGTGCGCAGCAATTTCTTTTGCTTTACGGGAATAGTCAGTTACTTCAAATAGGTTGTAATACATATGTTGTATGAAAGTGCGGGGGGGGATGGGGGGGTATTAGAATATTAACATAGTTCAGGGGCGGTGGCGTAATTTAGGGGATGGGGGGGGTGAGCACTAATTGGGAATCTTCAAAAGTGCGTTTCTTGAAGGCGTGTTTTGTCAAGAACCTTTGGTAGATGAGACGTCGACACCATGAGGCCGCCAGTGTTCGCGGTCCCAAAGCCAGTATCTCATAATTTTGTATAGCGTACAGATCTCATAATTTTGTATAGCGTACAGATCTCATAATTTTGTAGAGCGTACAGATCTCATAATTTTGTAGAGCGTACAGATCTCATAATTTTGTAGAGCGTACAGATCTCATAATTTTGTAGAGCGTACAGATCTCATAATTTTGTAGAGCGTACAGATCTCATAATTTTGTAGAGCGTACAGATCTCATAATTTTGTAGAGCGTACAGATCTCATAATTTTGTAGAGCGTACAGATCTCATAATTTTGTATAGC